>JAIUCV010000092.1:3600000-4146775 GCA_026724425.1 Erythrophleum ivorense
TTTCTGTCTTTTAATTTGTAGATCTAGACTTTGTTATTCACATTTTGCATTTTCTTATTTAATAAAAGTTGTTAATCTTCTTCTAATCTTTCATATTATGTCTGTTTTAGCTTATTTTGTTATGATTTCGAATTCTGATATGATTAGTGAGTAAATCACCACTTAGGCTTAGGGATGGATTAGATTAGAGAATCTTTATGCTTAATCTCTGTTGCTTAAGGTTTTAATCCATTGTCCCTCTCTGTTGGGTCATGCTTTATGCGATCCAGCCACTGACCCTGGTGGATTCGATCCTAGATGCTCCCGGCCTCACCCGCTTGGTTGAGCATCGGATTAAGCCCATCAGAGGATTAGTATTCCTTGTCCCACGGAAGTGGTTACACAAGGAGCTTCTAGGGCAAAGCATGGATGTATTCGTTAATGCTATCTGGTTGATGACAAACGCTCTAACGACAGTTGGCTAGCGTGATTGAACCGGATTGGCGGTTTTGTAATGCCACGGGAGTGGGATAACCGACCTCAAGATTCCATGGCCAAGGGATAAACATGTATTCATGTTGGTTTTAGAAAGCATCATTGATTAGTATTAGGTTCTCTATGATTGTCAACCCCGTCCCTGAGCCTATGTTTTCCATACCAGTCTTACTTATGTTTTTACTCTGTTTTAGTCCTGTTTTACCTTGACTCGATCGAGTCTATTTCTTCTTGTTTTGTGCAAATCTCGGGCCCCTCGATCGAGCTACCTTTGTCCCGTTTTAGCTCTACTCGATCGAGCTACCTTAGTTTCTTCTTTGCTTTATTTTAGCTTAACTCGATCGAGCTACTTTTGTTATGTTATAGCTCTACTCGATCGAGCTAGCTTTAGTCCTTGGCTTTTACTTTCCGTTTTTTACTTTCCATTGCATTAGATTGATAGATTAGTTCCGTGTCCTCTTAAACAGCCCTTTGTCTTGACTTGCATTTGCTGCTGCATAATCCTAAACTGCTTTCATCTATTCCCATTTCGGATTGACATCTTAAATCCTACAAAGACATGCATAGCTAGGGTTTATCTTAAGCATGATAGCGAAAATTCTGTTATCAATTTGGCGCCGTTGCCGATTTGGGATTTAGTTTCATTGCATTTAGGATTCCAGTAGCTAGCTAGTTCAAGTTCTTTGTTTAATTTTTGATTATTTATACAATGCTATCTGGGTTTTTGTCTTTGAATTCTCAGGTGCACGCAAACCAGATCACGTTATCCGTTCACCACTTGAATATCTATACTCTGCTATCTGGGTTTTTGTCTTTGCTTTTTCAGGTGTATGCAAACCAGATCAAGAGGCGGTGGTAACTTGATCTACTATTTGTACAACATCGACATAATTCAGAGGATTCTGAGAGAGCAGAGGCAACAGGCCGAGACCATGGAGAACCCTCCAGCGAGGCCGGTCAGACCAATCGGAGTTGGTGATGCTCCGAACACACATACGCAGAGGCAGGGATCATCCCACACCCTGTCCAAAACAACAACTTCGAGATAAAGTTGGGGATGATAAACCTTGTCCAGAACAAGATTTTCCACGGTTTGCCCTATGAGGATCCGATCGATCATCTGGATGAGTTTGACCGTCTGTGCAACCTCACCAAGGTGAATGGCGTTTCGGAAGACGCCATCAAGCTGCGCTTGTTCCCGCTCACTCTTGGAGAGAAAGCACACCAGTGGGAGAAGAACCTACCCCACGGTTCCATCACCACTTAGGACGACTGCAAGGGTTATGAGGCTTGGGAGCGTTTCAAGGGTTACACCAGCCAGTGTCCACACCATGGGTTCAGCAATGAGTCCCTTCTCAGCACCGTGTACAGATGCGTTTTGCCAAAGTACAGACAGATGCTAGACACATCTAGCAATGGTGACTTCTTGGACCAGGATGTTGAAGACGGTTGGGAGCTGGTTGAGAACATCGCTTGCTCGGACGGAAACTATAACGAGGAGTACGATCGAACCAACAGGGGCTCGATCGAGTCAGATGACAAGCTTAAGAAGGATGTTAAAGCTTTGAATAAGAAGCTTGACAAGCTAATTCTGGCACAGTCCAGCATGAAGCAGGTTCATTTTGTTTCTGATGAGGAGTTGGTTCAAGTCCAAGAAGGGGAGAATGAACAGGTCGAAGAGGTCAGCTATGTGCAGAACACCCAAGGAGGATACTAGAAGGGTTACTACACATACAAAGCAAACCCTAACCTATCCTACAGAAGTACCAACGTTGCCAACCCTCAAGATCAAGTGTACCCCCCTCAACAGCAGCAGAGTCAGCCTCAGCAGCAAGTTTTTGTTTCAAAGACTCAGTTTGTGCAAGGCCATCAGGGCGGTTATCAGCAGAAGCAGCAGATAGGAGCACCACCTGGGTTTGTTCCACAGCAGAATCATGCACCACAGGTTCAGGAACCTGATATGAGGGCCATGATACAGCAGCTGTTGCAAGGTCAAGCGACTGGAGTTATGGACACAAGCAAGAAGCTTGCTGAGATCAACAACAAGATTGAATCATTAAACTCCAGGATGACGACCATTGAGAACAAAGGTGCCTCCTCTTCTACAGCACATCCTGGTCAGCTTCCTAGGAAAGCCATTCAAAATCCCAAGGACCATTACCATGTCATCCACTTCAACGCTGATGAAGAACAGGCTGCTGAGAACGAACGAGCCATACAGGAGATTACACAACTTCTTTACGGTTGTGATGTTGAGTGTTCAGCTGTATCAGAGACTACACTCGCTGAAGTTGAAAAGCGAGCCTCGATCGAACCCACTACTCACCATGATCTTTTGACTCGATCGAGTCAGCATCCACCCGAACCCACGCACCATGATCTTCTGACTCGATCGAGTCAGCATCCACCCAAACCCAGGAAGTCTATCCCACCCGTTTATAAACCTCCAACCTCATACCCAAGCAGAGTCCTTCCCAAGCTCAAGGATCAGGGGAAATTCACACTTCCGTGCTCTCTTGGTCATTTGCAACTCGATGATGCGCTTGTTGATTCCGGAGCTAGTGTCAACTTGATTTCGCTTGTTATGGTCAAGAGGCTGAATGCACAGAGTTTGATGAAGCAAAGTTGTCCATCTATCATGTTTGGAGATGCTTCCTCAAAACCACCACTTGGTCTTATCCTAGATTACCCTCTGAGGATTGGGAGTTGCACCATACCAACAGATCTCACTGTCCTGGATATGGTTGATAAGAAGGAGGTCCCTTTGATACTTGGAACCCCATTCCTCACTACAGTAGGAGCCTCCATCGATTTCCCCAACAGGCTGGTGATCCTTCACAATGTGAACGGCCAAGTCTCATATCCACTAAAGACTTTTTATACAGAGTATTGTGGAACTATCACAACTGCGGAGCTGCAATCCAATGTGATTAGTTCTGATATTATTAAGTATGGAAATGAGTTGCATGTTGCGCCTCCAGAGCCTGTTGAGAATGAGCCAGGAATCTTTGATGGCGAGAGCCTTTTTGCATTGTTCACTGAGCCACTAGGAAGGGCTCAACAGGAAGAGGTGAGGAAGGTTTCACATGCTGTCCGCAAGCGTAAAAAGAAACGAACCAAGGAACCTCAACCCGTTCCCTCTACCCCATCTCCGTCTACGGTGACTCTGTTACCATTGGAACTCAAGGGAGGAAAGCTTGAGTATAAATTCAAGTTCAACGGAAGGTCTAAACCCTTCTCGAGTGCCAGGGCTATAGTCAGCCCCGAGTTCCAGAACGATCCGATGAAGCTAAAAGAGCTTCTCTCTTAGGTCCTGTCTATCACCCTTGAAGACAGGCCTAACTCCAAACCCCACTAGCCGGAGGAAGAACGGTCAAGCTTAGCGACCTTAAACAAGCTCACTTGGAAGGAAGTCCCATGCGTATCCTTGTAAATACTTTTTATTTTTCTTATTTAATGATATTTGCAGTGTTTCATGTTCATGATGGTAGGAAAAGGAGTTTGAGCATAAGGTGACCAAGAAGCAAAGGAATCAAGGGACTATGGTCAGGCTCGATCGAGGCAACTCGAACCAACGCCAAGTTGACCAGGTTCCCTCTAAAACTTGTTTTAAAATTTTGAATTGGACCGTTTGAGACGCAATCACCCTCTAAGGCGCGTGACCCCCTCCTCTTCCTTGATAAAAATGTTTTGTACTATTCCTTTGCTCATAATTACCCCACACTTTTGTCTCCTCCTTTCTCCAGATTAAATCCTAGCCACTCATCTCATTCACACCTTTCTTTTTCTTCCACAACCACACATTCTCTCCTCTCTTTATCTAACTCGATCGAGTCTCTTTACCCAACCTTTAAACTCGAAAATTGCTTCTCTCCTCTATCCTATCCACTCATTCACTCTCTCTTCTCTCTCACACTCATTTTTCTCTCTTCCTTCTCTCAAGAAACCAAGAAAAATTGCCCTTTCTTCCTTCACAACCTCTTGCATTTTCTTGATTTTCTTGCATCAATCATGTTTTCAAGGCCTACAGCCGGTTTAATCCGCCAGAAATCAAGGTTTAAATTCGATTTTCTCTTATCCTCTCATGAGTTTGTTGAAATCGCTTGTTATATATCCTCTTGCATGTTCTTGATGTTCTTAGCCTGGAATTTTTGTGGAATCTAAGTTGCTTGTTCTAATAGAAACGGTTTAGTGAAGGTGAATTCTTGCTGTACTTGAGCCAGTTAGCCATTTTCGCACCCTAGACCTTGCTGTTCTTCAATTTAGGTTTGATCCTCTCTATGCCGAGTTGACTCGCTCGAGTACACGGTTTTGATTTAACTCGCTCGAGTTGACTCACCTGAGTTGACTCGACCGAATTGACCCGACCGAGTGCTTGACCGAGTTGACTCAGCCGTGCCTTAACTCGATCGAGTGAGCGGCTGCGCATGGTCAAGTCTGTTTATTTCAGAGCTAATGTTGCTTAACTTAATATTTTCAGGAAAATGCATTAAGGAGGAGCAAGAGCCAGCGCCAACCAATAAGGGCAGAGCGGATTGCTGAACAGGTTGAACATGAACCAATGGACACGGAGGAGGAACAGATTGAAGCTAGTGAGACACAAAGGAAGAGAACGGAGAAGGCGAGAGGCAAGCGGCCAGTTAAGCCGGTTGAGGATCCAATGGATGAAAGGGAAGAGGCTGGAGAGCAAGAGCAGAATGATGGTGTTGAGGAGTGTGATGGAGAGGAACCAAAAAAGAGGGAGCAGTCTAAGTCTGAAATCGTTTACAATCTGCTCAAGGAACACATCTTCATGGGAACAAGATACCCACAAGCTGAGGCTATGGACAGCCTAGGAATCCGTAAGGATGTGGAGCTTATCTTCAAGAGCATGGGACTTGAACAGTTCATGCGAATGTATGCAGAGCGATATCAGGAGGAGACTTGCCAGTTCGTAGCAATATTGCAGTTGTGATGACGAGGACAGAGAAGCGTTCAACCAAGGTCTGGGCTGGATCTGTTTTAGAATCAACGGCAGAGAATACTCTCTCTCTTACAAGGAGCTGGATAATTTGTTTGGCTTCAAGAGTGGACAAGACACAGCACTGGAGTATGAGGAGAATGAGCTGATCGCTTTGTGGAAGACAATAGCCAGAGGAACATACACTCCATCCCGATCCAAAAGCACTGAGATTAGGAGCCCTGTTTTGCGCTATGTTGACAAGGCACTAGCCAGCACCCTCTTTGCTAGGACCGTGACGGGACATGTCACCGAGGGTGAGCTGCAGCTTCTGGATCAGGGTCTCAAACCAGTTGTCAAGTTTCTGAGAGGTGGAGTAGAAATCAAAGGAGATAACTCAGATACAGGACTCCTAGTTCCTTTCTTGGATCAGCTAATGTCTTATCAGGAGACAGTCTACACCTACCGCAACAGAACGTCAAAGCCTTCTCTGTTTGTAGGCGGGATCGTCACACCCATCCTAATCGCTTGTGATGTAGACCTTGATGGTTCAGCTTGTGTGGCACATGGTTGGATGGACATCCCTTACCTCAAAAGAGCTAAGATATTGGAGTATAAGGAGGTACAAGGGAAGTATGTTTACAACTTTGATCATCCAGATGGAGGGGAAGCCAAGATACTCCTACCCAACCAAGCGCACACCAAGTTCAGGAACGGGAGGAATGTCGACTTCCACCCTCCGCAAAATGCCCTATATCACCAGGGAGGAAGGCAAGCGGCCCCAGAGCCAATGGAAGAAGATATCCAAGCAGATGAGGAGATGGCTGAACCAGAAATGTACTACTTTGAAGACTACCCCTGCCAAGGAAGCAGTCCAGCAGTGGTGGCGGCTCATAAACGCATAGGTCTCTTCCAAAAGCTGAACAAGTGGCAAGCCAAGACAGTGGATCAGTTGAAGAAGACAGTGGGAAGCATGGCAAAGACCATCAAGAACCTTGAGAGGAAGGTGAAGCATTCCACCACAAGGAGACACCCTCCCCCACCCTTTAGGAGAAGCCGCTCACTTATCCACACAGCCAGGCGTCCCTCCACTCAAGAGCCACCACGATCCTCCTCCTTTGAACCCAGAGAAGTAGAGCGGCAAAGACAGAAGAAACAGAGAAGTTCCAGCTCGCGCCACAGTGACTTCACGGGTGGACTTGATCGAGCTCAGGCGGACTTCACCGAGCAACTCGAGCAAGCGCCAGCTGACCTTAACACCAGACTCGATCGAGGCAAAGAAAAAGGCGTGTCTCAACACGTTGACTACAACATCACATTGTTGTTACCTGCATCACATTGGAATAGAGATGCGTAAGTATTATCATAAATACTTAGTGAGTGGATCATCCTGCCTACAGGCCAAGTACGTCAAACACTAGACAATACATCAACAATAATCAACGACAAGAACAATAAACCACAACAGAAACCTCCAAGTCAGGAAAAACCCACGTTTCCTGACCACCCAGGTCAGTGTCGACCGACACCTCAAGAGTGTCGATCGACGCCAGCCTTCTGAGTGTCGATCGACACCCATCGAGTGTCGGTCGACACCAGCTTGACGCCCAGACGTTATAAGCTACAAAACAGCGCATAGGAAAAGTACAAACTCGCAATCAAGGGTTTTCAACGCCCCAATACAATCCAAAACACGATTTCCAATAAGAACAACTCAATAACACCTTAACAAACTCAAACTCAAGGAATCTCTAGTGATAAACGGACCTACAGTCACGCACTCACCTTGAAAAGGATTAGAAGGAAGGAGAAGAAGATGAACAACAACCCAAAGCCTCTGATCAAGCCTCCAAACCTCACAAAACTCTAAAAATCGCCTCTGAAAGTCTCTGTCTCGAAAAAGTGACTTCTCACGCGGCCACAGAGCTTTAAATCGCGACTTAGGGCTTCCAAACCCTTAACCGGGACAAAACCAGCCGACTTAAATCGAACCGGTCGATTTCGCAATAACCGGTGTCGATCGACACCCTTCCTTGGTGTCGGTCGACACCCATCGACCATACCAACTCAAACCACCAATCAAACGCGCAATCGACTTAAACCGGAATTGATTTCCCAAACCGGTGTCGATCGACACACCCCTTTGGTGTCGATCGACACTAGGTACTCAAGAGCATTTCACACATTTTCATCGCGATGATCGAACCTTAGACCGACTGCACAACAATCAGACAAGAACATGTACAATCAATCCTCAATTCACACCTCAATGATCATATGTAATCTACTCCCGAACCCCTAATGTCGTCCGATACCACTTCTAACACAACTTTCTGGTTCGCGGTTGTTACAATTCTCCCCCACTAAACTGGATTCGTCCTCGAATCCCAACACAAACGTCTCTCCAAGACCTCAAAACTCACATTTTAGTCCTATGTTATACGCATGTTTCAAGACATTATTACTCCTCAATACCGTGACCCACCGTAAAAAAAATCTATACTGCGACCCACCGTCACAATATCTATATTGCGACCCACCGTCACAATATCCAAAGCGTGACCCACCGTCACAAAAACCAAACCGTGACCCACCGTCACAAAAACCAAACCGTGACCCACCGTCACAAAAACCACTCATACTGAGGTAGCGACCCCCAAATATAAGTCTGCCGGGCACCCACCGTCCCAACAAAAGTAGACCAACCGTCTACTCTAAAGACCCACCGTCTCTAGATGTATCGAGTAATAATTCTGAAACGCGTATAATCATATGACCAAAACTTTCAATGACCCCACCGGCCAAAGAAACTTGTAACATCCAAAACACGAAACCAACATATGAGGCAAAAACTCCATCTCATATAACTCCAAAAATGTATATCGTACAACGAAAACGAAAATACATAAATCCAGAACCACAACACCAAAAACCAAAAACAAGACTAGAACCACAAAGATGAAGAAGCTCACTCCACTGCCTGCTTGTCGAACCACTTTCCGAACTTCAGCTTCATCTTTGCCTCTGGCTCCCAAGTCTGCTCCTCTGTGCCACTACAGTCCCACAAGACTCTCAACAATGGCACCCTCTTGTTCCGCAGAACCTTGACTCTCCTCTCAAGAATCCTCACAGGAACTACCGGAACTGTCATATCTGGCTGAAGATCCTCTGGAATCTTAGCCACTAACTCCTCTGAAGGATGCAAACACCTCCTCAACATAGAAACATGAAACACCTTGTGAAAGGCGCTCATAATCGGTGGCAACTCCAACCGATAAGCCACTGGCCCAACTCGCTCCACCACTGGAAACGGACCCATAAAATGCGGACTGAGCTTGTTCTCTGCTATGGACCTGTTAGGGCCCCTCAACATAGCCATCTTGAGATAAACTCTATCTCCCACCTGAAACTCAAGCTCACGTCGCCGCCTATCTGCATAACACCTCTGTCTATCCTGAGCTTCCTTCATGTTCAGCCTCATGACACGGATCTTCTCCGTCGTCTCATGAACAAAAGTAGCTCCAAACATGCTTCGCTCCCCCACTGGGGTCCAGCATAACGGTGTCCTGCATGGTCTCCCATACAAAGCCTCAAATGGAGCCATGCCAATACTAGACTGAAAACTGTTGTTATAGGCAAACTCTGCCAAACACAGATGATCAGCCCAATGACCACCCCAATCCAGCACACACATCCTAACCAGATCCTCCAAAGTCTGAATAGTCCTCTCTGACTGCCCATCTATCTGCGGATGATACGCTGTACTCATATGCACCTTAGTGCCCATCTCAGTCTGAAATGCCCTCCAAAACTCTGAACCAAACCGCGGATCTCTATCCGACACAATACGGGCTGGCACTGCATGCAGCCTCACAATCTCTCGAACAAACTTCCTAGCCAAGACAGCCGCTCCATCTGTCTTCTTGATGGCCAAGAAATGTGCTGACTTGGTCAAGCGATCCACAATGACCCAAATAGCATCGAATGTCCGTGAGATAGGCAATCCCACAACAAAATCCATAGTGATCATATCCCACTTCCACTCTGGAATGGGCAAACTCTGCAAAAGACCACTAGGTACATGATGCTCTGCCTTGACCAAAGAACAAGTGTTGCACCTCGCAACCCAATCTGCCACATCCACTACAAGAAATATAGGCCATTTGCGACGGAAATAATTCCATCGCAAATTTGCGACGGATTTACGGCCATATTTATTCAGTCGCAATTTGGCGATCGATTTGCGAGAGAGTACAATCCGTCGCAAACTTGCGATGGACATATCTCCGTCGCAATCCATCGCAAGTTTGCGACGGCATACTGTCCATCGCAACCCGTCGCAAATTTGCGAGGGAATTGATTCCGTCGCAAACTTGCGATGGATTCTATTCCATCGCAAACTTGCGACGGAACGAATCCATCGCAAACTTGCGATGGATTCTACTCCACCGCAAACTTGCGACGGAATGAATCCTTCGCTCAAACCCGACACTCTGATTATATAGGAAATATCAGTCCCTCGCAAATCCATTTTCATCCTCATTTTCAGATACGTAAGAGTTTTCACTGTGTTCCCGTTCTTCTTCATCAGTCGCAGACTCTTCGAATTCATCGGTTTCTCCATCTTCACTTGAATCGTCAACGACGTCTTCATCTTCTCTGTTCTCGGGGTTAACGTGTATGATATTTTATGTGGATTCGCTCGGGTTTGAAACTTCTGCAACTCTATCATGCTGCATGGCCACTTCATCGTCTAAACCAACTACATAACCTCTTGGATTGACCTTTATGACCGATAACCAAGTCTCCCGTCTTTGCCTAACTCGAGGATAAGGAATGAAACACACTTGCTCTGCCTGCGATGCAAGGATGAAGGGTTCGAACTTGGAAAACTTTCGGTTTGCATTTACATCGGTAACACCTACCGTCTCGTTTCTCTGAACCCCTCGACCTGGTGTCGGATCATACCAATCACATTTGAACATAATACATTTTAAGTTGATAATTCTTGGGTATGTGACCTCGATGATCTCTTGCAAAACTCCATAGAATTCTGTTTTCCCCGGGACATGAATACCATAATTTGCGGTCGACTTCCGCATGCCATGCTTGTACGTATGGAAAATGTACCCGCGAGTACAGTACATTGGTGCTGTAGTGATCTTTTCTATTGGAGAGTTCACAATCTCATGCAGCCACAACGATATTTGTTCCGGATGACAGCCCTCTCTCACCTATATACAAACAAATGGTACATTAATTATATATATATAGTGTTAGGTTTTAGTTTATATATCACTCATTTCAAGAGAACTTACATAGTATTTTAACCATCCAGCAAAGTCACGTTCTTTGTAAAACTCATACTCATGCTCTTGTAAACCATGGTATGTTTGGCGGATCAGATTATCAAATATGCTGCACAAAAATCTCGAGTTATATATATATATATATATATATAATATATATATATATATAAACGTATGATCAAAGTTACCTCTCAAATTGGTGCACTTCATCCAGATTACGCAATATGTAATTGTGAGCCGCTCTCAAATCTTCATGGTCCCACGATTTTTCCTTCAACTTTCCAGTAAGTCTGCCTATTTCTTTGAAGATGCTGGGGACAACATGCCTATAAACAGGTGCAACGCCTCCATCATCGTATCGTTTCGTAGCGGTTCTTCTCGTTCTCACATTTGGACTAAAATAGTAAGACGCGAAGTTAAATGTTTCCTCTGTCAATGAACCTTGTACTATGGATCCCTCAACTTTTGCAAGGTTTTTAGCCTTTCCGTTCAAGTGTCCCATAAAACGCTCAAACGGATACATCCACCTGAATTGCACAGGCCCCCCGAGATCCGCCTCATATGGCAAATGTACCGTTAGGTGTTCCATCACGTCGAAGAATGAAGGAGGGAAGATTTTCTCCATGTTACATAACAAGAGAGCAATGTTTTTTTTTAACTTCTCTACCTTGTATTCTATCAGTGTTCGCGTGCAAAGATCTCGGAAAAACGCCCCAATACCTATAATATAATATACACCATATATAAACAAATTAAGCAAACATATATATTTAATTATGTACATAAACTCAATTAAAAGAAATGTAAATACTTGTTTAATTACCAGCAATTGCTTCATGGACATGAGACGGCAATAGCTCTTGTAACGCAAACGGTAGTAGTCGCTGCATGAAAACATGGCAATCGTGGCTCTTCATACCAGAAAATTTTTGTCCTCGCTCTATACATCGTGAGAATTTGGAAACATATCCATCCGGAAATTTGACATCTGAGGCCACCCAATCAAATAGAGCTCTCTTCCCATTTGCAAACAATCAAAAACTCGTAATTGGCTGTTTGCCGTCTCTAGTAATCTCCAACTCGCTTCTTTTGCATATATCTGCTAAGTCCAGCCTCGATTTCATATTGTCTTTACTTTTTCCTTGGACGTTCAAAATGGTATGCATGATGTTATCAAAAAATTCTTCTCGATATGCATAACGTCAAGATTATGTCGCAAAAGGTGATCCTTCCAATATGGGAGTTCCCAGAATATACTTTTTTTGTGCCAGTTGTGTGCTTGTCCATATCCGTCAGGCATGTTTGCAGTACAATGCCAATTGCCCCCACGTTTGCATTTTTCCTCACCACCATAATAATCGATCTGATCAAGCAAATCCTGTCCCGAAAGATAATCCGGAGGGGGACCGCGGGCAGCTTTATTCTTCGTAAATAAAACCTTTTCTTTCGGTACTTGTGATTGATAGGAAGAAAACGACGGTGACAATCAAACCAACAAGGTTTTCTTCCATGCCTCAGCTGAAATGCTTCTGCCCTATTCCAACAGTGTGGACACGATTGTCTTCCGTGCGTAGTCCACCCCGACAACATTCCATACGCTGGAAAGTCACTAATCGTCCACAATAATACTGCGCGCATGTTGAAGTTTTGTTGCTGCGAGTAATCAAATGTGCAGACTCCTGAATACCACAGTTGTTTCAACTCATCGATCAAAGGTTGCAGAAATACATCTAGGGATCGCTTCGGATGCTTTGGAACTGGCACTAAAACAGTTAAGAACAAAAATTCTCGCTGCTTGCACATTGTCGGCGGAAGATTATATGGAGTCAATATGACGGGCCATAGCGAATATTGTCTCCCTGACATACCAAATGGACTCAATCCGTCTGTGCATAATCCAAGATAAACATTCCTGGACTCATTAGCAAAGTTTGAATGTACAGTCTGAAAGTGTTTCCACGCCTTTGCATCTGAGGGATGTGTTATCTCTTCATGATGTGTGGAATGTTCTGCATGCCATCTCATTGACGCTGACGTCATTTCCGATTGGTATAACCGTTTCAATGTTTCGGTGATTGGGAAGTACCACATACGTTGGTAAGGGACCCGCCTCCTTCCCATAGTGGGTTTGTGATGAGGACATCAAAGCTAAAGAGCACCGAACCAGGAGTCTTGAGGAGGCGAGCATGAAGCTGAGGAGAGCTAAGGAGACAAGTGAGCTGAGCTCAGCTCAAGTGGAGGATAAGATCGAAATACAAAGCTCAATCAACACTTGGAGATCATACTCAACTCATCAAGAGTTAGCCACGAAGAATAATCAGCCAAAAAAGAGTTCATACGAAGAAGACATTGAAGATACATTCTGGCATATCTTCAATGGACCCGATGGAGACATGCGGCCACTCATCGAATCATTCCGACCCAACCAGGATGAACCAAGATGCAAATCCAAATGTTTTAGATTCCCAACTCATCATAGGAGCACGGCGAATTGGATTCGGTTCAATCCGAGATCAGAACAAGGAGTTATTGATTTTACAAATCGGGTAAACCGGAATATTCCCGATTTGGACATAGGCGCACTTATTGGAGGATACCGATCGAACCAGAAGGAGATAAGCTATAATTCGATTTGCTATGGAATCGTCACTCAACCAGGGATTTCTTCAAATTGGAATCATCCCAATACCGGTTTTGGCGTGGAAATTATTCAACTTCTAAACCGGATGATTCTCAGCTTGCCTTATTTGGAGGCTCACGGGTTTGATCACTTACAAACCAGACTTTGGCTACCAGGAGAGAGATCCAACCGTTCAGTAGAGACGTCAATGCATCTAGGAGAGTCATCCCACATCTTCCCATGCACCAGCACCCACAGAATCAGGCGGATTCCCATGCTTGTGAACTTTCCTTTTCCGGATGCATTCACACTTGGGGGAATAACTCTCCAACGGCTCTATTGTCTAAGCTGCTGCGTTTTGGAGACTTGTTCAATGAACCTAGACGTTCCAAGACATCACAGCTTTGCGCCGAAGCTGTCAAGACTCAAGGAGCCAAGACTTGCCTTGTTTGGCCTGATTTTATCATCAAGCTCCAACGGCCATATTGTTTAATGTAGATTTTATTACCATTAGTTTTCTTAAGTCATGAGGACTATATAAGCTCGACTATTCTTTCATTGTAAAGCACCCTTGATCATTGAAATTAATAAAGTATTATTCAGTTTACAAAAGTCTTTCTTTTGTGTTGTTCATTAGAGTCTTAGGTGGATTCCTTAGCTCTTGTGTTCTTATCTTTAGATCCTAAGTGTGTGAGATACTTTTGGTCTATTGATCTGCAAGCTAAGATTGTTTGAGAGATTCAAACACTCTTGTTTGTTCATTGATTGAGTGAGTCAATCGCCCCTCCATTGATTGAGTGAGTCAATCGTCCATCATCACCTTCCATCTCGACATCAACCCACCTTCCGCAAGCCATAAGCTTGGAATCTCTTAATCATCAAGTGATCTTAAGTTGGTGTGATTCCAATCTTATATCAGTTTGTATCTTGGCTTCCCACAAAATCGACATTCCTGCAGCTTATCATCATCTTTCCAGAAAATCATGCAATTGTCAATGCATACATCAATCATTTCATAAGGTAACCCAAGACCCGCAACCAACTTCTGTATTTCATAGTAATTACCAGCAGAAAGATTATCTTCCGGTAAATACTCTTGAAATAGTCCAGCCCAGTTATCCATGTTACTCTCGCTGCTGTTATCCTCACTTTTAATTGTCATCATCCTAGCTGCTAGTGACAATCTAGAAAGTCCCTCTCTACACCCATCGTAAAGTGGTTGATTTGCAGCATCTAACATATCATAAAACTTTTGTGCTTCAATGTTGGGTTCTTCCAGAATTGCTTCCGTAGCATTATCAGCAAGAGCAGGTGTAGTTTCATGAAATGCATCTGTAACCATATCATGAAATCTATTCCCTTGCTGATACCCAATATCATTTCCCAATATATGAGGATGACCATAATCATAGCTACCGCTATAATTATGTTCTTCAACCCCTTGACTCGAACCACTATTTCCCGCTTCATAGTGAGTAGTATTATAATGATTTTCACCATGAAAATACCATACATAATAGTTTGGTACAAATCCTCTATTAAATACATGTTTTTTAGCAGTATCAACAGCGATATATTTTTTGTTCCTACATTTCTCACAGGGACAAAATATTTTACCAGTTTGCATTCCCTGCGGTTGGTTTTGTGCTTGGTTAAAAAATCCATGTAATCCTTCAACAAACTCTCATCACTTCGCCGGTCCCTGGATCTCTTTGATTGTACATCCAGATTCGTAACTCATATATTCCGTAACTCATTTTTTTAGTGTTTCATTTTTTTTTCCCTCTTTTTTTTTTCCTTCTCCTCTTCCCTCTCTTTCCCTCTCTTCCCCTTTTTTTTTTTGATTTCTGATTTTGAAAGATGAACGTTTCGCTATTTATAGATTTCTGAAAATTTTTTGCTATGGATTTGCGAGGGATTTGCGATGGATAATTTGCGACGGATTTGCGACGGTTTCGCTTTTGCGACGGAATTACGACTCACTTGCGATGACCAAGCGACGGCCTTGCGACGGAAATATTCCATTGCAAAAAGTTAGGTAAACTCAATTAACACGTGCGTACCTAACCGGTATGCATGTCGACGATACACTATGCGACGAAAACTCGCACCCGCAAATCCTTCGCAAACTTGCGATGGTAGTTTTCCATCGCAATTCCGTCACAAATTTGTGACGGAATTGCGACGGATTATTCTTTACTCGCAGTTGTCCGTCGCAAACTTGCGACTGAATTGCGATGGTTTCTTTTTCCGTCGCAAGTCCGACGCAAATCCATCGCAATATTGCGACAGAAATATTTCCGTCGCAAAGTTCCGTCGCAAAACCGCTATTTTCTTGTAGTGATCCCTTTTCATCCCAACCCAATGATAATACCGTTTGAGGTCACTGTACATCTTGGTCGCACCCGGATGAATCGAAAACTTGCTCGAATGAGCCTCTCTCAAAACCTCCTGTCTCAACTCCACATCCTTGGGCACACAAACTCGTCCACGAACCAAGATAGTCCCATTCGATAAGACCTGATACTCAGAACCAGACGCCTGCGAAGCATCACCCAAACTCTGATCACTCTGCTGGGCCACTCTGATCCTACTGAGTAAATCTGCCTGATCAGCTGCCTCTAAACCCAAAGGATCCTCTGAAATAGCACAAAGACGCAATTTACTAATATCGCTGACCAAAGCCTCAACATCCTGCTCTCTAGCTGAATCAACCCTCCGTCGACTCAAAGCATCTGCCACCAAGTTGGCCTTGCCCGGATGATAAACAATATCCAGGTCATAGTCTGCCAGAAACTCCACCCAACGTGTCTGCCTCGCATTCAGCAAAGGCTGAGTAAAGATATGCTGTAGACTCTTGTGATCTGTAAAGATCTGCACTCTACCCCCATAAAGATAAGACCTCTAAATCTTGAGTGCAAAAACCACTTCTCTCAACTCAAGATCATGCGTAGGACGGTTGCACTCACTGCCCTGCAACTGCCTCGAACCATAGGCAATCACTCTGCCCTCCTGCATCAAAACACAACCAAGTCCTACTCCCGAAGCATCTGTGAACACTAAATATGGCTTCCCCGGATCGGGTAATGCCAACACTGGTGTACTAGTCAACATCTCCTTGAGCTTCTCAAAGCTCTCCACGCACTCATGCGACCACACAAACGGCACATCCTTGCCAGTCAACCTCGTCATCGGCTGAGACATACTCGCAAACCCCTTGACGAACCTCCTGTAGTAGCCTGCTAAACCCAGAAAACTCCTGATCTCGGTAGCATTACTCGGTCTAGGGCAATCTCTGATGGCCTCAATCTTAGCCGGATCCACAGAAACTCCCTCTGCAGAAACAATGTGGCCAAGAAAACCCATCTCTCTCTGCCAAAAGCTGCACATGCTCAACTTAGCAAACAACTTCTGCTCTCGAAGCTTCTCTAAAACAAGCCTCAAATGCGTCGCATGCTCCTCTGGACTCCTCGAATACACCAAAATATCATCGATGAAAATAATGACGAACTCATCCAAAAACTCCATGCACACGTCGTTCATCAATCTCATGAAAGCTGCCGGCGCATTAGTCAAACCAAAAGGCATGACCACAAACTCGAAATGCCCATACCTCGTCCGAAAAGCTGTCTTCCGAACATCTGCCTCATCTATCGGAATCTGGTGATATCCCGATGCCAAGTCAATCTTGGAGAACCAAGTAGCACCTCTCAAGTGATTCAACAACTCATCAATCCTCAGAAGTGGGTACCTGTTCTTCACTGTGACTCGGTTAAGTCCCCGATAATCAATACACAACCGAAAACTGCCATCCTTCTTCTTCACAAACAACACTGGTGCTCCCCACGGCGAAACACTCGGTCTGATGAACCCTTTACTCGAAAGGTCCTCTAGCTGCTTCTTCAGCTCTGCCATCTCTGCTGGCGCCATCCTGTAAGGTGTCTTCGATATTGGAGCTGTCCCGGGCTCTAACTCAATCGTGAAAGGATCTGACTGAGATGGTGGCAATCACTTTAACGACCGAAACACATCCTCAAAATCCTGGACAACCTGAATATCCTGCAAAACCACCTCACCACTGGACTCTGTCATACTAATCGTCGCCAAATAGGCTTCACAGCCCCGCTCTAACAACTGCTCTCCCTGAATAGCTGAGATCACTATACTCCCTGAAGTCGGTCTCACTCCCTGATAAACCAACTTCCCTGCATCCTGCTCAAACACAACTCTACCTCTGTAGCAATCCAGATGAACCCGGTATAAGGATAACCAGTCCATCCCCAAAATCACGTCATACAGCTCCACCGGACTGATGACCAAATCTGCTGGCATAGACTGCCCCGCAATCTGCACATCCACTGCTCTAGCTCTGCCCGAAGTAGCCAAAAAACCACCACCGGCCACCTCGACAAAGCCTGAAGCCTCGCCCTCGCTACTCCGAATACCACTACTCTCAGCTCTCTCCGGAGAATTGAAGCATTTAGATGCTCCCGAGTCAAACAGAACGTGAGACTCAAATCCGCCAACTAACAAGGTCCCTACACACATCCACAAGTGTTGAGAACCCCTAAACTCTATCACAGTAGAATAAAAGAACAGACAACACCAAAATTCAACCTTAAGAATTTACAAGTCTGAGTCTAAGATTATACCTGTGATCTGGCCTGACTGACTGGTCTGGCCCACCTCTGCCGGAGTATAAACCCGCGGCGCTCCACCTGACTGCAACGCTACAATCTGAGCTGCCGACTGAATAGCCAACGGCTGAACTGCTACCATTGACCTCTGCTATAACTTGGGACACATCGGCTTGATATGCCCCGGCTCCCTGCAATAGAAACACACAGCCGTCTCTCTGGATTCCGCCCTCTTGGGGCAAGTAGCAACTCTGTGATCCAAACTCCCACAACCAAAGCAACCACCCGCACTCTGGCTACTAGCAGATATCTCCTCTGCTTTCCTCTTCTGGCCCTGCGCAGGCTTGCCGCCCCTGCCATGACCAGAACCGAAGCCCCTACGCTGCTGCTGCTGCTGCTGGCCCCGAGGATGGGTAGCAGAAGCAACTGCAACTGGTACAACTGCTGAGCTCACCGGCTAACGCAAATCCTCCTCAATGGAAGCTGCCAACTCCACTAAACTGGCTCTAGTGTGGTACATACCACCTCTGCACTGAGTCCTGATGTTCCTCCGAAGTCCCTAAAGAAACCTCGACATCAACGCCCGCTCACTCACAAGCTCACCACCAGTGTGAACCACCAATCTGCATAACTCTGTATCGTACTCTCGTACTGACCTCTCTCCCTGAGTCAAGTCTAAGAACCTCAACTGCAGTCTGTCACGAGCCTCCTGCGGGAAAAACTTGTGGTTGAACTCCTCGACGAAATCAACCCAAGTCCAAACTGCTCTCCGGGTCCTAACAGACCTCCACCACAAATGTGCATCACCCCCCAAGGTAGTGCACTGCCAACTCAACCTGAAACTGCTCTGGACAACGAACTTAATCGAAGTTCCGCTCCAACCTCTGATGCCACTCGTCAGCCTGCTCTGGAGTAACACTGCCCTCAAACATAGGCGTGCCAATCCTCTGCATCTCCCTCATCATCTCACGATAAGGCGAATACCCAACCGCAGCACCCTGCTGCCCTGCAGCCTCCTGCTGCTCAATAAAACCGGCACCAACCTGTGCCCCGGCCGCTGGAGGTGCAACCGGAGCCTGCTGTGGAACTGCCTGAGGAAGATGTGCCAACAACTGCGTCAGTAGCCCCACTATCATATCTCCCTGAGCCAAAGCCGCTCCCCCACCGGGAACTGCTCCTGCTCCTCTGCCACCACCGGCACCAGAGTTAGGCCCACCGGCCAACGAAACTGACTAAGTAACCGACGCTGTCGCCACACTCGGCGCTGCACTCTCCACTGAAACCTCAGCCTCTGGCAAACCACGCCCAGCACCCCGACCTCCACGACCAGCAGCTCGTCCACCACGACCAGCTGCTCGTCCACCACGACCAGCACCTCTGCCCCTACGGGCTCCACCGAGACCACGACCACGGCCACAGCCACGACCTGCATCCATCTCTCTGCACTTCCACCAAGTACAGAAAATGAGCAAAGTCAGCACACAAACACAAACACAACACACAATATCCAACTCACTTACCGCGGAAAACTGGAAGACCGAGAGGATGAGACTAAACCACTAACTGACTAACTCACTTAATCAATCAAACACATAGTCCAATCCACTCACCGCTAACAGTCCTAAAACCGTATTCGCTCTGATACCAAAATGAAACTACCAAGCTTTTTTTTTTTTTTTATAGTTAATTATCGATGCGGAAATTCTAAAAAGAAATCAATAATATTAAATCATAAATAAACCGTTCAACAAATAACCAATAACCAATAAAACCAATAATAAATTCTAGCAACCTAAACACCTGGTTTGCTACATTATTGAAATAAAACTAACATCCTAAAAATGAATTCCTTGCTAGCCACAACAAGATAGCCAAAATCAAATTCCTAGTCTCAACATCCTTTTCTCTCGGTCTCTTTCCGCGGAAGAACATTGCTGTTACCTGCATCACATTGGAATAGAGATGCGTAAGTATTATCATAAATACTTAGTGAGTGGATCATCCTGCCTACAGGCCAAGTACGTCAAACACTAGACAATACATCAACAATAATCAACGACAAGAACAATAAACCACAACAGAAACCTCCAAGTCAGGAAAAACCCACGTTTCCTGACCACCCAGGTCAGTGTCGACCGACACCTCAAGAGTGTCGATCGACGCCAGCCTTCTGAGTGTCGAACGACACCCATCGAGTGTCGGTCGACACCAGCTCGACGCCCAGACACCATAAGCTACAAAACAGCGCATAGGAAAAGTACAAACTCGCAATCAAGGGTTTTCAACGCCCCAATACAATCCAAAACACGATTTCTAATAAGAACAACTCCATAACACCTTAACAAACTCAAACTCAAGGAATCTCTAGTGATAAACGGACCTACAGTCACGCACTCACCTTGAAAAGAATTAGAAAGAAGGAGAAGAAGATGAACAACAACCCAGAGCCTCTGATCAAGCCTCCAAACCTCACAAAACTCTAAAAATCGCCTCTGAAAGTCTCTGTCTCGAAAAAGTGACTTCTCACGCAGCCACAGAGCTTTAAATCGCGACTTAGGGCTTCCAAACCCTTAACCGGGACAAAACCAGCCGACTTAAATCGAACCGGTCGATTTCGCAATAACCGGTGTCGATCGACACTAGGTAATCAAGAGCATTTCACACATTTTCATCGCGATGATCGAACCTTAGACCGACTGAACAACAAAAACTTTCATATGATGAATAAAAGATAAGAAAAAGCCATGGAAGGACCTTCAAAAACGAGATTAACGGCGGTGGTAGTTGTGGGTTTTACGGTGGCGGTGACGGTGGCGATCAAAGAAGGAGATGTAGGCTAAGGAGGAAGAAAAACTGCAGATTCCCATCTCATCTGTGCTCGGACCCACCTTCCTCTAAAGCTTTTTTGGTGCTCAGATCTATAAAAATAAGCCAATGCATTATGTTGCAGCTCAGATCTTATTTAGATTTGTTATGGGGAGAAGATAAATGATTTACCAGAGTATATGATGGCGGCTAGAGATTGGAGGTGGAGAAATATCCGGTGAGAAAGCTGTTTGAACGGTGACAGAGATGAAGAACAAGATGGACGGATGTTTATGGAGAGAGTGGAGTGGGACGCGCCGTTTTAGAGAGAAGAGATATTTTCTTTTTACACAATTAGGTTAACTATTTCTTTATATAATAAGGTCAATTTTCCGGTTCAGGCGTTCAATTTACGGTTTAAACGGTTGGTAGACCTCTATTGTGGTCTACCACTACCTTCAATAGACCACTATTGCGGTCTACTAGGTTATTCTATGTGTTAGGTCTACTTTACCCCAAACCCTAAATCGATTAATTTAGATAAAATTTTGCAACAATTTGCTCGCCATATTGTCATTTTACAGTTTAGATAACAAATAAACGAACATTGAATCATATAACTAACCAAAAACAACAATTGGTCTAAAAATTTTCTAAACCCTACAACTTACACCCTTCAACCCTAAACAATCTACTCAAACTCTTATCCTTATGAACTATATATTCATGATATTTATAGATTCATGCATTTTTCTGAGATTTTATTTTTAATAGATGTTAAATGTCTATTATTTCCTTATTTGTGAAAAATATATTTCAAAATTTTTTTTTTTTTAATTTTCTTAATTTAAATTTAAGATTTAATGATTTGGTAGACCTCTTGGTAGACTTACTCGGTAGACCTCACACTTTTATAGGTTTTAACTTAAATGTCTTTGCTTATCTATAAATGATTCATTTGTATGCATTCATATTTTTGGAAGATGATAATGTCTATGTTTTAATTATTCATACAGGTTTTGTTGTCAAATTATTTATTATTTAATTGTTAATTAAAATTTAAGATGTTATTACGAGGTATATCTCCAAGTTTGTCTACAACAAAATTACCGAAACGTTTCATTTCCAGCCGTCGGATTGAAATTTTGGGATTCCCGCTAGGTTAAAACGGTTGGTAGACCTCTATTGCGGTCTACCACTGCCTTCAATAGACCACTACTGCGGTCTACTAGGTTATTCTACGTGTTAGGTCTACTTTACCCCAAACCCTAAATCGATTAATTTAGATAAAATTTTGCAACAATTTGCTTGCCATATTGTCATTTTACAGTTTAGATAACAATTAAACGAACATTGAATCGTATAACTAACCAAAAACAACAATTGGTCTAGAAATTTTCTAAACCCTACAACTTACACCATTCAACCCTAAACAATCTACTCAAACTCTTATCCTTATGAACTATATATTCATGATATTTATAGATTCATGCATTTTTCTGAGATTTTATTTCTTATAGATGTTAAATGTCTATTATTTCGTTATTTGTGAAAACAAATATTTCAAATTTGTTTTTTTAATTTTCTTAATTTAAATTTAAGATTTAATGATTTGGTAGACCTCCTTGGTAGACTTACTCGGTAGACCTCACACTTTTATAGGTTTTAACCTAAATGTCTATGTTTATCTATAAATGATTCATTTGTATGCATTCATATTTTTGGTAGATGATAATGTCTATGTTTTAATTATTCATACAGGTTATGTTGTCAAATTATTTTTTATTTAATTGTTAATTAAAATATAAGATGTTATTACGGGGTACATCTCCAAGTTTGTCTACCAGGTAGACCTCACTGGTAGACCACATCGTATGGAGGTTAAAATCGTAATCAAGGCATGCGTTTTTTTGTTTGGTCATAAGGGAGTGTGGGGTATTGTTACTGTACAAGAGGTTAGTTTTGCAATTGTTTCAAATTGTGGTCTAGTTGACGAGAAAAAATCAAATTGTGGTCTAAAATTGGCAATTCCCCCTATTTTATTAACTCTGTATAAACCACTTTAATAATTTCTTCATTGTTCCCATTAATATATAGGAACAATGAAATGACTTTTCACTTAACTATGAAACAACCAGTTCTTTTTAAAAAAAAAAAAAAAAAAATCAATACTCAGCGGAAGTCTTTAAATAATTAATCAAATCATCAATTCAGTTCAACAACAATTAACTCAATATCAATAACCAAATAAATAATCAATTCAACAGCTAGTTCCAGAAAACATAATTAAACTCTAGCAACCTAAACACCAGGTTTGCTACCAACCTAAACAATAAAACAATAAACCAATATCCCTATCATCCCCCTCTCCAGCCTCGATCCCGCGGTCACACCCTCCTGTTACCTGCATCACATTAGAATATAGATGCATGAGTATTTAAGAAATACTCAGTGAGACGGTCATCCCGTCTACAGGCCAATTACGCCAACCACTAGACAACACAACAAACGATAATAATAGCAACAATAAACAACAATATCAGCAATAAGCAGCAACATTAAACAATAACAACAACAATATTCACGCAACAGCACTAGTGTCGACCGACACCCCACCGTGTCGCTCGACACGCCCTGCTAGGAAATGTGTCGCTCGACACTAGCATCCTCTGTGTCGACCGACACCAAAAGGTGTCGCTCGACACCCACCCGAAACCCAGAACCCAACAGCGACGAAACAATGCGAAACAAGCATAAAAAAACATCCAATCAATGGGATTCAACCCCCATATAAGATCAAACACGCTAATAACTCAAGAACAACTCAAGAACACAACAATAACCCAAATACCACAAATCTCTAGTGATTCACGGACCTACGGTCACACACTCACCTTGAAACGGATTGAACAAGGAAGAACAAGGGAGAAGATGATGAACACAAGCAATCCTCTCCAGAACAAGCCAAAGCTCCTAGAATCTCCCAAAAACTCCTCTCTTTGCCTCTGCTTCAAAAACTGAGCCTCAAAAGCGGCTACAGTGTTTTTAATCGCGAGACTAGGGTTTCCTTCGCCTAAACCGGACTAAACCAGCCGACTTGAATCGAACCGATCGATTTCTCGATAACCGGTGTCGAGCGATACCAACTGACCATAAGCCGAACCAACAAAAGCCGAACACAACCGGTGTCGATCGACACCCACCTGGTGTCGCTCGACACCAACTGACCATAAGCCTTTTTACACATTTTTCTACACGATGCTTGAACCTTTAGACCGACTGCACAACACTCAAACAAGAACATGCACAGCCAATATGAGATTCACACCTTATAGAGCATATATAAACACTCCCGGTCACTTGGTGTCGTCCGACACCACTTCCAAAACAGCACTTCAGGTTTACGGATGTTACAATTCTCCCCAACTAAACTGGATTCGACCTCGAATCCCAACACAATACGTCTACCAAAGACCACAAAATCTCAGCCCCAACTGGCCAACGTAAGGGATCCTCCACCGATCTCAGAGGTTCACATCTAATCCTATGTTATACACACATTTCCAGACATTATTACTCCTGAACTCAACACCACAACTCTAAAAACAAAACCGGAGATCCACCCGTCTCCTCGAGAGATCCACCCGTCACAATAGTATCAAAAATATCCACTTATACTGAGGTAGCGACCCTCACATATAAGTCTGCAAGAGATCCACCCATCTCCTCTAAAGACCCACTGATATACCTCTATTTTACACCCTTTTTACATCGTTTTTATATACTTTATGCATGGTTTTACCGTGGCTTTTTGCTTTAAAAGGTAGTTTTTATGCATATATAGTGCCAAGAGTCATTTCAGGTCAAAAGATGTAATTTGGAGCAAAACAAAGGCAAAGGTCCTCAAAGCAGCTTCATGCACTATCATTTACTTTGGAAGAGCCCCAAAACCATTCTACTCAATGGATTTCACCAAAACCAGTTTGCCGCGATGCCTACATGAGTTAGCTTTACAACGCAATTGGAATCATGCAATTTGGCCACGTAGAATGGGAGATATGATCGTTTTAGTGAAGAGTGTCAAATCAGCCGAAAAACGGACGTCTACACCAACCGCTCGACCGAACCGGTCGGACAGGGCCTCCAAGGCTCCCGTCCGACCCGACCGTCCTTAACTGCAGGAGGACACCGGTCGACCGAGCCGGTCGGACAGGGCCTCCAAGGCTCCCGTCCGACCCGACCTTCCTTCAAGTCAACGACCCATCCGGTCGACCGAGCCGGTCGGACAGGGCCTCCAAGGCTCCCGTCCGACCCGACCTCCTTTCATCATCCCGTGCGACCGTTCGACCGCCAGCTCGACCTGAGCACCAGCCCGACCGACCGGTCGACCGCCCCGCTCGACCGCGACACGCCCCGCTCGACCCGGCTCGTTTCCGAAGCCCGTTTTGCACGTTTTCAAGCCCAAACTTACACCGCCTCTTATATTTCGACCAAGACCTAGGTCAAGCCGCCCTTCAAGTTCTGAAGCATTATAAATACATCTTTTTAGCCTTGTAAAAGAAGAGAGCCACACATAGAGATACAAAACATATTATTCAATAAAAGTTCTTATAGTTTTTGCTTTCTTTCATTGTCTCCTTCAAGAGAGGATCTCGGATCTCTGTTCTTATGAACATGAATTCAATTTCCTTCTCTATGTCTGAGTAGTTACCTTGTTAAGTGATAGGAAATCAAAGGATAGTGTTCATGCTTGCTTGATAATCGATATATAGAATTAGGGTTTACATAAACTCTTCACCTTTGCTTGTGTTCATTGCTTGGTGTTGATCTGGCCAATCAACATATGATCCTAGGTAGATTTGAGCCACGGAAGTGATGAATCATTCGCCTGAACTAGTATTTGGTGGGCAATCTCTCTTAGACTGCGGAAGTTGATTTACTAGAGGTTGTGAACAATTGAGACTCGATCGAATTAATGCTTGTTTGATTATCTAAGGACATACCAAAAGTTTAGCGATTAGATAGATCAACATAGGGGTCGGACCCACGGAAGTGGAAAGATCTAAATTAGTGTCTTGAGTTCTGGGTGGTACACATTCTTAAATCCCTAACAAATCGAACTTGCTTGCTTGAATCACTCATCCCGAGATTATCCTATTGCTTAGCGCTTTCCATCCATTGATTTACAACTTTATTTGCTTTGTTTACTTGCTTTCTTTACTTGCTTTCAACGTGACAACAACCAAACTCATATTGCTTTCCTAGCTAAATCTCGATCTCATACCTTGTAGTGCACTAACTGGTCCTTGTGTTCGATATACCCGTTGCTACTCTCGATCTGTGCACTTGCAGAAAAGGGGTAGAAATTGGGAAAAGTTTAATCCCCGTCAAGCTTTTTGGCGCCGTTGCCGGGGACCATTATCGTGCCTACAAGTTCTTGAAAGAGATCTAGTCTAGGTTTTTCCTGTTTTAAGTTATTTAATCTTGTTTTTCCTTTTTTGTTTAATTTTTGATTTTTCAGGTTTTAAGTTTATCTCCTAGATGGAAGAGGATTTGAGAAATCCTAGTCCTATAAGGGCGATTCCTATACGCCTCATATCTCCTCCTAGAGACAGTCCTACAGAGAAGAGGATGTCGAACCTTCCAGCTATTTCACCTTCATGGGATTCTCGCAGTAGTCCTCCCGGACTAGCACCCATGAACACCAAGAAGAACCTTCTCCCCTACCCTAATGCGGCCGAACTGGAGACGTCTAGCCAAGCCTACTATGAAAGAGAAGAACACCTTCTAGCCACACCAGAAGAAGAAATAGATCCGGAGCTGATTGAGTTTGTGAAGAGAGACAAATTCCATGATCTCTGCAATGAGTATGCACTAGAACACATTGATCACTTTGAAGGTCTTTGTGATTCTTATGGAGTTTTCGATTTTGAGAAGAAACTAATGCTATTCAGCATGTCTTTAGCTGGGAGAGCTCTTGAGTGGGCGCAATACTCTCCCCCTTTTCAGATCAACACTTGGTTAGACTGCAGAGAAGCTTTCTTGAAGAGGTTCAGCAGGAACCCACCTTTCAAATCCAAGTATAACCAAAGCTCTTACCCTCACCACAACCAATCTTATGAAGAAGAAGATGATGCCTCTTTACCACCGGAGTCCATCAATGGCGACCTGATCAAGTATGTAGTAAGAGATCCTTTCCATGACTTCATATCGGAGTGTGCTCAAGAACATGTTGAGAATTTCGAAAATCTCTGTGATTACTATGGTTTGGGAGAGAACCCAAAGAAGATCAGCTTGTTCCAAACATCCCTAGCTGGCCGAGCTCAAGAGTGGGTTAGATTTTCTGCCCAACATGATTTCAAGACATGGAGAAGATACAAAGAAGCCTTCCTCAACAAGTTTGCCCATGGACAACCCTATGTGCCGCTACTCAAACCCTACCACCCGCCCTATAGAAACCACCAACCTCCACCGCACATTGAGCAGCTACCCCAAGCCACATAAGGATTACCCCACAACCCACACCTAACCAAGCTTGAAGAGATGCTACAAGAGTACCTTGACTATCAAGTCACAAGTACAAGAGAGATGGAGAAGAAGATCGAATATGTTCAGCTCACCCTTGGAGAAAAGATGGATGTTCTTTTTAACCAAGTTATCAAGCTTGACAAAGATATCAAGCAACTCAAGGAAGACCATGATCGATCACTCAACCTTGTCAAGCTAGATGTTGCTGCGAAACACCATGAGTTACTCAACAAGAGCATTGATGCCCGTAGCTTCAATGATGACAATTGCAAACGTCTTGGAATCATCTATAACCGGCTGTCAGTTGTAGAAGAATCTCTTTTCTCTAAGAACAAGAGAGAAAGAAGCCCCATACCCAAACCACCTTCATTCCCTTGCAATGTCATCCCGAGATTATCCTATTGCTTAGCGCTTTCCATCCATTGATTTACAACTTTATTTGCTTTGTTTACTTGCTTTCTTTACTTGCTTTCAACGTGACAACAACCAAACTCATATTGCTTTCCTAGCTAAATCTCGATCTCATACCTTGTAGTGCACTAACTGGTCCTTGTGTTCGATATACCCGTTGCTACTCTCGATCTGTGCACTTGCAGAAAAGGGGTAGAAATTGGGAAAAGTTTAATCTCCATCACCCACCCGTCTCTTCTAAAGACCCACCCGTCTCTAGACTTGTGCCGAGTAATAATCTGAAACGCGTATAACACATCCGACTAGAAATACCTCACGACCAAAACTGGTTAACATACTTGTAACCTCCGAAACACAACCAAAATATGAGGCAACCCCATCTCATATAGCTCCAAAAATGTATATCGTACCACCAACGAAAATACATATCCACAAAACACCAAACACCTCAAACCAACACTAGAAAAACAAACCGGCTGGAGATACCCACGATCTCCCCACCTCAAACTCGAACTCTCGTTTCCGCCTAATAGCGTAACTTTCCTGCATATCCTGAGCTTCCTTCTTGTTCAGCCTCAAACACGGACCTTCTCCGTCGTTTAGCTAGAATAACTCTCAGTCGACTCAACCCATGCCACCAAATGCTCTAACACGGCCGTAACAAGCCGAAATTCCTCCACCGGCCACCTTGGTCAAAACCCGAAAGTTCAACAGCGCTGCTCCGGATGCCGATACACTTGGCACGCTCCGGAGTAAAGAAACATTTAAATGTTCCCAAGTCAAACACCTCTGAAACTCAACACCGCCCACTAACAAGGTTCTTACACAATTCCACTACTGTGCAGAAAAAAATCCTAAACTCTATCACAGTAAAATGAAAGAAACAGACAACACCAAAATTCTACCACTAAGAATTTACAAAGTCTGAGTCACAGATTTTACCTGTGATCTGGCCTGACTGACTCGTCTGGCCCAACTCTGCCGACTACGAGTACACACGCGCCACTCCTCCAGTCTGATCCAACGACTGCAACGCTGCGATCTGGGCCGCTGACTGAATCGCCAATGGATGAACCGCCGCCACTGAAATCAGCTGCAACTTGGGACACATCGGCCTGATATGCCCCAGCTCTCTACAGTAAAAACACACCGTAGCATCCCTGGATACCTCCCTCTTGGACAACTAGCAACTCTATGCTCCATGCTCCCGCAACCATAGCAACCACCCTTGCTGCCCAAGCTACTAACAGACATCTCGTCTGCTCTCCTCTTCTGGCCTTGCGCTGGCTTGTCGCCCCTGCCAGAGCTAGACTCAAAACTCCTGCGCTGCTGCTGCTGCTGCTGGCTTCTCTACTGGGTAGCAGGAGCAACTGCAGATGGCACCGCTACTGGACCAACCTGCTCACGAAGGTCCTCCTCAATGGAAGCCGTCAGCTCCACCAACTCTGCTCTTGTGGTGTCCATACCACCTCTGCACTTGAGTCATGATGCTCGACCGAAGACCCTGTAGGAACCTCGACATCAGACTCCGCTTGCCCTCAAAATCGAAACCAGTATACGCCATGAGTCTACCGAACTCAGCGTCATACTCCCGCACTGACCTCTCTCCCTGAGTCAATGCCATGAACCTCATCTGGAATCTGACTTGAGCCTCCTGAGGAAAATACTTGGCATTGAACTCTGCTTGGAATTCGCCCCAAGTCCACACTGCCCTCCGAGTCACAACAGATCTCAACCTTAAATGCGCGTCTCCACTAAGGTAATGCACCGCTAGCTCAACCCGATACTCCTCTGGACACCTGACTGAACCAAAATTCCGCACCAATCTATGCCGCCACTCGTCGGCCTGCTCGGGCTCACCTCTGCCCTCAAAGAATGGTGTCCCAATCCTCTGCATCTCTCTCATCATTTCTAGATAAGGCGGATGCTCTACAACCACCCCAGCCCCATGCTGCCCAACGAAACCTGCAGCCTCATGCTGCCCAACAAAACCAGCACCCAACTGTGCTCCGGCTACTGGAGGTGCACCCGGAGCCTGCTGTGGAACCGCCTGCGGAAGACGTGCCAAAAGATGCGTCAGTAGCCCCACTATCAAGTCCCCCTGAGCTGGAGCCGCGCCCCCAACCTGAGCCGCCCCAACTCCTGCGCCACCACCGGTATCTAAACTAGCCACACCCGCCACTGACTGGGTCACTGACGCAGTCGCCACACTAGACACTGCACTCTCCGCTGAAGCCTCTGGTAAACCACGCCCACGACCACAACCTCCACGCTCCGCAGCTCGGCCACCACGGCCAACTGCTCTACCCCCCCACGGGCTCTACTGCGCCCTCTCGCGCCACGACCTCTAGCACCTGCGTCCATCTTGTTGCACTACCAAAGCACAGAAGATGAGCAACTAGACTAACACAAAACAAAACCACAAACATAACTCACTGCGGAATCTCTCGAAGGCCGAAGGGGATGATAATAAGACGAACAACTGACTAAACCACAATTAATCAATTAACACATAGTCTCAGTTCAACCCAATTTAGCAGTCCTAAAAACGTCTAGGCTCTGATACCAAAATGAAACAACCAGTTCTTTTAAAAAAAAAAAAAAAAAATCAATACTCAGCGGAAGTCTTTAAATAATTAATCAAATAATCAATTCAGTTCAACAACAATTAATTCAATATCAATAACCAAATAAATAATCAATTGAACAGCTAATTCCAGAAAACATAATTAAACTCTCGCAACCTAAACACCAGGTTTGCTACCAACCTAAACAATAAAACAATAAACCAATATCCCTATCCTCCCCCTCTCCAGCCTCGATCCCGCGGTCACACACTCCTATTACCTATATCACATTAGAATAGAGATGCATGAGTATTTAAGAAATACTCAGTGAGACGGTCATCCCGTCTACAGGCCAATTACGCCAACCACTAGACAACACAACAAACGATAATAGTAGCAACAATAAAAAAAAACAATATCAGCAATAACCAGCAACATTAAAAAATAACAACAAAAATATTCGCGCAACAGCACTAGTGTCGACCGACACCCCACCGTGTCGCTCGACACGCCCTGCTAGGTGTCGATCGACAAACAAAATGTGCCGCTCGACACTAGCATCCTCTGTGTCGATCGACACCAAGAGGTGTCGCTCGACACCCACCCGAAACCCAGAAACCAACAGCGACGAAACAATGCGAAACAAGCATAAAAAAACATCCAATCAAAGGCATTCAACGCCCATATAAGATCAAACACGCTAATAACTCAAGAACAGCTCAAGAACACAACAATAACCTAAATACCACGAAATCTCTAGTGATTCACGGACCTACGGTCACACACTCATCTTGAAACGGACTGAACAAGGAAGAACAAGGGAGAAGATGATGAACATAAGCAATCCTCTCTAGAACAAGCCAAAACTCCTAGAATCTCCCAAAAACGCCTCTCTTTGCCTCTGCCTCGAAAACTGAACCTCAAACGCGGCTACAGTGTTTTTAATCGCGGGAATAGGGTTTCCTTCGCCTAAACAGGACTAAACCAGCCGACTTGAATCGAACCAATCGATTTCTCGATAACCGGTGTCGACCGACACCAACCCTTGGTGTCTCTCGACACCTTTGTCGAACCAACAAAAACTGAATACAAATCGATTTAACCCAAAATCGATTTCACTAACCGGTGTCGATCGACACCCACCTGGTGTCGCTCGACACCAACTGGTCATAAGCCTTTTTACACATTTTTCTACACGATGCTTGAACCTTTAGACCGACTGTACAACAATAAAACAAGAACATGCACAGCCAATCCGAGATTCACACCTTATAGAGCATATACAAACACTCCCGGTCACTTGGTCTCGTCCGACATCACTTCCAAAACAGCACCTCAGGTTTACGGATGTTACAAACTATGTCCTAATCAAACTTCTGAGTTTCTTCATGTTTCTCTTCCTTTCAACCTCTCTATTTTTCTTGAATGTTTTCCATTTTTAGAGATGTCAGACTCTGGTGAAAATACGTTTGACTACACAAATAACACAAGTGGTCGCTGATCCTAGGATTATGGTTAATAGGTCTAATAGGATTATGGTAAGTTAGTGTCATATGTTTTTTTATTCTTAAAAAGTTAAGGAGGTTTATGGTTAAAAATGTTCAACTACCTGCAATAATTGAAGAACACTCAACATGGAGAAGTGGAATGCGTGATATGTGAGGAGGTGTTAATTTGGCTCAAACACCTTGCGGACACGCATTCCACTCCGAGTGTTTAGCTCAGTGTAGACCTAATACTTTTCCAATATGTAGAGTAAAGTTTTAGAGTCCATGTTATTCTGAAACAGGTTAGAATCTTTATCCGCATGTCTTTGAACTCTATTAAAAAATACCGACTATAACATTGAATAATCGAAGGATAAAAATTATATGAATCAATGTAAATATTAATTGGCCAATAAAATTGATATACTTAATAATTATAATTAAAACAATTGGCATAATAATTAGAATAAATAAATTATTGTTATTTAGAAACAGACAATTAATTAATACATAAAAAGAAGAGAGTTATAAAAAAATTCCTTTACAAAAATAAGAATAACATAAGAAATTTATAGGCAAAATATATGCGAACCATAAGTAAAACATAATAATTTATTATGAAAATATTATCATTTTTTTTTTTACAAACCATATGCTTAACATTTAACATTTTTAAAAAAATATTAGCATTATTTCAGCATTAAAATATTAATATATGTTATGTATTCGAGGTAACCTTAAAATATTAGGTATTAAAGTGTAACATCCGTAAACCAAAGAAGTGTGTTTTTCCTTGGGTGTCGAGGGACACCAAGGTGGGTGTCGATCGACACCGGTCCGAAATCCAATTTCCGGTTTGATTTAAGTCGCTGGTTTTTGGTTGGTTAAGGGTGGAAACCCTTGTCTCGCGAGTTAAAAAGAGCAGCCGCGTTTTTGAGCTCTATTTTCGAGGCAGAGAGTTCTAAGTGGGGAATTTGGGAGTTTTGGAGAGATTTTGGAGTTTCTGGGCATTGTGGATTGCTGTTCATCTCCTATTTCCTTTTCTCAATCCGAAATCAAGGTGAGTGCGTGACTGTGGGTCCGGAATTTCTAGATCCGTGTTAGGGTTGAATTAGTTGATGTGTTCTTGAGGTTTATGTGATGATTTCGTGCCTTTGTATGAGTTTAATCGGGTTTGGTGAAGTTTGTTTGTGTTATCTGTGTTTGGTGTTGTTGAATCGCGTTCGGATTCACCCTGTCGAAAGGGTGTCGAGCGACACCAAGCTGGTGTCGGTCGACACCAAAGTTGTTAGTGTCGAACGACACCAAGCCGGAGTCGGTCGACACCGGTGGCTGGTTCAGGTGGTTATCCGGTTTAATTGAATTGTAATAAAAATTTATGGTTTTATCCGGTTTAATGGAATTAATTGATTAAATGGTTAATTGGTGTGGTTAATTAATTATTTTCGGATTAATAATTAATTAATTTTATTATTTAATAATGAGAATTATTTAATAATTATTTGGAAATATTTTTAAATGTGAAAAATGTTTAATAATTGTGGAAATTATTTAAAAGGCTTAAATTGTCTAGAAATTGTGTAATTGGCCTGTGGGCAGAGTGATCGTCTCACTAAGTATTTATGATAATACTTACGCATCTCTATTTTAATGTGATGCAGGTAATAGAAATGTCTAAGCGCGGAATCAAGGCCGGAGAAGAGGATGATAGGATTTATGTGTTATTCGTTTTGCTTAGGTTGCCAGACTTGTTTAAGATTTGAAATTATTTGTTATTGGCTTTTATGTTGAACTGATATTTATGATTTATTGAATTATTTATTTTAAGACTTCCGCTGATTATTGATTTGTTTATTATAAAAAAAAAAAAAGCTTGGTTGTTTCATTTTGGTATCAGAGCCTAGACGGTTTTAGGACTGTTAGGTTAATAGTTTAGTATCATACTCTTCGGGCTTCAGGAGATTCCGCGGTAAGTTGTTTGTGTTGTTTAAGTTTTGTGTTGAGTATCTCACCTCTTTGTTCCGTACAGTGACATGGACGGAGTTGCTAGAGGTCGAGGTAGAGGCCGCGGTAGGGGCCGTGGCAGGGGCCGTGGAGGTCGGGGTCGTGGCGTACCAGCGGAATCGGGCGAGAGTGTGGCGCCGAGTGTGGTGACTGCGTCGGTGACCCAGTCTATTTATGTGGCAAGTGAGGCCAGTTTGGGCGTCGGTGGTGGCGCGGGGGGCGGGGCGGCCCCAGGTGGGTGTGCGGCTCCTGCTCCGGGTCAGCATGATCTGTTAGCGGGGTTACTCACACAGTTGCTAGCACGTCTTCCGTTAGTGGTTCTGCAGCAGGCTCCGGGTATTCCTTCGATGGCCGGTGTACCGCAGGGTGCGGCGGTGTTTGGGCAGCAGGGTGCTGCAGTGGTTGGTCAGCCGGGAGCGGCTTTTGTTGGGCAGCATGGGGCTGTGCTGGTTGGGCATCCATCTTATTTAGAGATGATGGGACATATGTAGCGTATCATCTGTGTGAGGAGAGCTTTGGGAATCTCAAAGAGATGTTGACTAGTACACCTGTGTTGGCGTTACCCGATCCGAGAAAGCCTTATGCGGTGTATACTGATGCTTCAGGAGTTGGCCTGGGTTGTGTGGTTATGCAGGAGGGAAGAGTTATTGCTTACGCTTCGAGGCAGTGGCAAGGCAGTGAGCGTAACCGTCCTACACATGATCTAGAGTTGGGAGCGGTGGTATTTGCACTTAAGATCTGGAGGTCTTACTTGTATGGTGGTTCAGTATAGATCTATACTGACAACAAGAGTTTGCAGCACATTTTCACTCAGCCATTGCTGAACATCCATGAGGCAGACGCGCTGGGTTGAGTTTTTGGCAGATTATGACTTGGAGATTATCTATCATCCAGGCAAGGCTAACCTAGTGGCGGATGCTTTGAGTCAACGGAGGTGTGATTCGGCTTTAGAGCAGGACATGGAGGCATTGGTGAGCAAGATTAGCACTTTACACCTTTGTGCTATTTCGCAGGAGCCTTTGGGCTTAGAGGCAGTTGATCAGGCAGATTTGCTGAGCAAGATCAGAGTGGCACAGGAGAGTGATCAGAGTCTGATTGACGCATCACGAGTACCGAGTTCTAAGTATCAGGTATCTGAGAACAAGACTATTCTGGTTCGTGGTCGGATTTGTGACCCAAGGTGGAGAGTTGAGGCAGCAGATTCTGAGAGAGGCTCATTCGAGCAAGTTTTTGATTCATCCAGGAGCGACCAAGATGTACCATGACCTCAAGCGGTATTATCATTGGGTCTGGATGAAGAGAGATGTGGCTGATTGGGTTGCGAGGTGCAACACGTGTTCTTTGGTGAAGGCTGAGCATCAGGTTCCGGGTGGTTTTCTGCAGAGCTTACCCATTCCAGAGTGGAAGTGGGATAGGATCACTATGGACTTTGTGGTGGGATTACCTATCTCACGGACGCATGATGCTATTTGGGTTATAGTGGATCGGTTGACCAAGTCAGCACATTTTCTGGCCATTAAGAAGACAGATGGAGCTGCTGTTTTGGCTAAGAAGTTTGTGCGAGAGATTGTGAGGCTGCATGGAGTGCCAGCCAGTATTGTGTTAGACCGAGATCCGAGATATGCCTCACAGTTTTGGAGGGCATTTCAGAGAGAGATGGGCACTCGGGTGCACATGAGTACAGCATACCATCCGCAGACAGATGGGCAGTCAGAGAGGAATATTCATACTTATGTTCAGGAGACGACAGAGAAGGTTCGTGTTGTGAGGCTGAACATGAAGGAAGCTCAGGAAAGACAGAAGAGTTACGTAGATAGACGCAGACAAGAGCTTGAGTTTCAGGTGGGAGATAGCGTATATCTCAAGATTGCTATGTTGAGGGGTACTAACAGATCTATAGCAAAGAACAAGCTGAGCCCGCATTTTATGGGTCTGTTTCCAGTATTTGGGCGAGTGGGACCATTGACGTACAGGTTGGAGTTACGTCCTATTATGAGAGCCCTTCAGAGGAGTTAGTGGCTAAGATTCCATAGGATCTTAGGCCAGATATGACAGTTCCGGCAGTTCCTGTGAGGATCCTTGAGAGGAGAGACAAGGTTATGCAGAACAAGACGATACCGTTGCTGAGAGTTTTGTGGGACTGTAGAGGTATTGAGGATAAGACTTGGGAGCGAGAGGCAAATATGAGGTTGAAGTTCAAGAAGTGGTTCGACAAGCAGGTCGCAGAGTGAGCTTCTTTTTCATCTTTGTGGTTCTTGCCTTTTGGCGTGTGTTTTGGTGTTGTTGTATTTTCGTTTTCGTTGTAACGATGTACATTTTGGAGATTTGTCAGATGGAGGTTTTCCTCATTGTCTGTGTTATTTAATGTTGTTTCGGATGTTACTGATGCGTTGGGTTTTATGCTTCAAACTAATACAATTTATAACCCAACTTGGTAGAGCTGCAGGTGCACAGCCGTGGTAAGTCGGGGTCGAACACAAGGAAGAGAGATTTCGTTTCAAGTTTATGTTGACTGATAAGTAGCTAGAACGAAGATATGAGTGTGGGGTGGTCTTAATATCTAATGAAAACAAGTGAGTAAGTGAATGAGGTTGTAAACAAGATGGGAAAGATGTTAGGCAAGGGATAATCAATGGAAACTTTCAATGAAATGACAAGAGATTGCATGGGATAATTTATAAACCGCCTTGAACTCACAACACTAAGGTATAGCCTTTCCACTTTCGTGGCTCCGGCCACTATGCTTAAACAACCTAATAGACTCAACTTTCGATGGTTATTACAAGTTATAAGCATGCATTAATTAATGTTCAAGTTGTGATTGTTCACTAAGTTCCTTAGGTCGACTTTTGGAAGCCTAAAACACTTAGCTCATCAAATACTAGTTTCGGCAATACAACAAGCTTTTGGAGAGTGTATCAACCTAAGTTCGAGTTGTTGAGGCGCGCTTTCCTAACAACAAGCAATAAGAGCAAGCAAAGATGAAGAACCAAAAGAGTAAATCCCATTTTATGCAATCAAACAAGTCTAATCATATCAAGAGTCCATCGATCTCCCTCGGCCTAACGAGGGGATCTACTCGGACATACTAAGATCAAGCAAGGAAGGCAAGGTTGATATCATTATGCAAGTATAAAAAGAGATAAAGGATTTAAAGAGGCTTCTCTGATGAAGAACAAGTCGAATCCCTTGATAACTTTCGATCCAAAGTACAAAAGAGAAAAGGAAAAGATGAAAGAACAAAGATGAATGCGAGTGCAATGAGTTGAACGGCGCCTCCTTCTTCCTTCTGGATGGCGCACCACCTAGGGCTTCTCCTCCTTGATGGCTGCTCTCTCTCTTGCACAATACACTCGCGGCTCTCTTCCTCCAAAGGCTAAAAACTTTGTATTTATAGGCTTGAAGTCGCTAGGGTTGTGATGAGCCGAAAAAGGAAACTTTCCGGTTAACCGGCTTTGATGATTTACGACGTGATTGGACCGGGTTTAGGACAAGTAAACCACCAAAAGCAAGCTGGGCTTGTGTTAAGTCGAGACAAGGTCCTTGCCGCTGCATCCCGGGCCATTTGGTGGCGCTAAGTCTCCATGGGCTTCGTTTACTCGCCTGGCGGACACGTCTTGGGAGAAAAAGAGTATCTCCGTTATGGTTGATCCCAATGGCTCGAATCCACTTCTTCGTGATGCATAACTCAAATATCTATCCATCAAGACCAAGATCATGATTTTTGGACGTCGGGAAGACCCCTTGCCGCGGTTATCTTTCGGATGCTCCGGTTCTGTCCAAATGCGAGAATCGGACAAATGGAGTTATATTGATGCTCTTGGCTTGGAAACTTGCATGGATCATGGTTTGAGGCTCTTTTGCTCCTTTTTGAATCCTTTTTGATAATTGAACCAGTTAAGACTTCAATACCAACAAATACAAGAAAACTACCTCTAAAGGCATAGAACCTTATTGAAAACATTTGAAAATACCAATAAATACTTAGTGAAAACATGCAAAATATGATGATATCAACTCCCCCAGACTTAGCCTTTGCTTGTCCTCAAGCAAACTAAGAAAGGAAAAGAGGTTTGAAAACGTGAGAACTCTTAAATCTTTATGGAAATCCATGTCGACATTTATCTTAGTGATCCACATAAAACAGCAATGGCATTTAGAATTAAGAACAAGAAAGTACATACCATGAGTTTTGCAATCATCCCAAAGCAATCCACTTCTCTTTAGGCCATCCAAATTCTCCACCCTTGACTCCTTTAGTTTCTAAAGGTGTGGTCTCAACTAGGGAGTATCGATCAAAGGGGTTATAGACTCTTACCCATCCTCTTTTATAAAACACATGTCTTGGCTCTTGTTTCACCTCTCTCTCTTCTCACTTCTTAAGTCGATTCATCCCTTTTTTAGGGTAGCATAGTATTTTTTTTTTATTCGACTTCTTCTCCTCTTCGTGGAGGTTTTTGGTGGATCTTCCATAGACGCGAGTATTGATGGTTGTAGCCACCTAATCCCCGGTTACTTGGATCAAATGGTCTTCCATAGACGCGAGTATTGATGGTTGTTGCCACCTAATCCCCGGTTACTTGGACCTTGGTGCTTTTTCTTAAATTGAAGGGGAGAGAGAGGGGAAACCGAACTCACATAGACTTTCACTATTTGGTGAGGATGAGGAGTCGTACCCTTTGTAAAACCAAGCCCCTAGCCGAGAAGGTTAAGTTCATTAAGGTGCGGAGTCAAAGATGTATCCTTCTTAAGCCCTTGGAGGTGTGGACGTTTTTTGGTAGATCAATCCACTCATGGTGCACATGTGATGAAGTAGACTGCAAAATACTGATCAATGGTCACTTAAACGCATGCACAACAATGGTTAGGTCCAAGATAAAGTCATAATTCTCGACAAAAGTTTTGACTCAATAAAAACGACTCGATGAGATGAAAACAATGCAAACAAAAATGTCAAAATGAAAAAACTTATTAGTATAATCCCCCCAGACTTAACTTGCACCGTCCCGGTGTAAGAAAAATCATAATAAGAGAGGTGAAATACGTAATAAATTTGAAAAAAGGAAAGGTTAGAATGATGTTACCAAGTGATGACCAAGTTTAATGAAGGTCATAGTCAGACGACTGAATGGGGCTCTTCTGAAGGCATGAGTGGGCAGGAAATGTTGAAGGTCATGGCCCGAAGTCCTTTGGTTGTCATTGCGGTCGTGTACGTCTCATTCGGTTAACCCGGAATGAGTGCTATGAACCACATGACAAACCATTAAGAATTTTATGAACGGGATTGAAAATTTACCGTCCAATATGATGTTGTAGAGCCGCTGGTGAAGTTTCAGGTCGTTTGGTCGAGCAGATTTGAAAATCCGGTGTCGGGTGGATCCTCCTGATGGTCGTGAGGTAATGTGATGGACCACAGCTCGGACCGTCAACATTGCGCCGACCTATCTTTAAATTTCACCGACCAATCAGATATTTTAGGAGCAGTGGTGAAGTGTCAGGTCAAACAAACGAGCGGTTTAGGAGTTTCATCATTTGTTGGTCTATCCGGTCGACCGGATGATAGTGCAATAGACCACAGCTCAAACGGTGACGAATTTCCTGACCGAGCTTGAAATTCCACCGACCAACTTCACATTTTATGTGCACTGGAGAAGTCTGAGGGCAAATGGATGAGCGGTACGAGACTTCCTTCACAACATGGTCTAATCGTCTCCGGGAAGAGATTTTTGACTGTCCTTGAATTTGGCTCGTTCGTTCCCTGATTTTCTTTTGGAATGGTGATTTTTTAGCTCCAAGAATCCATTTCCAGGTGGTGGTGTCTCCATGCCGTGATTTTGGTTTTTGTCGGCCTTCGGTGACCCGCCATCGACCGGATGTGGCATTCGTGCGTATCTCCTCATCCGTTCACATTTCTCCGTCATATCTTTTGGATTTGCCAACCAATATGGTGTTGTATGGTCGCCTGTGAAGTTTGGTGGACTTTGGTAACACGGATTGTGAGATAGGTCAAGATGGTCCTTCGTTGCACCCGTTTGGTCGAGAGAATCATTCCGGATGGAATATCTTGAATTTTACTCGACCGTTTGGTGATTTTCTTTGACCGAAATGATTCGGCTTCCTTCCTTTATTATTCCCAGGTGGTGCCCGCTCCTTGGTGTCGGTTTGGACAAGGGTGGGATGAATGGGTGGGACATTTTCTTGTTTGGTCTCCTCTTGGTTTCTCATCCTAACAAAATGCATGCAATAATGATGTGAAAACTAAAAATGAAAAAGGAAAAGAAAAATTCCGTGTGGGTTGCCTCCCACAAAGCGCTTGTTTTAAAGTCATCTAGCTTGACTCCCTTTTTTATTTGTTTGATTAGGTGCGGATGTGATCGGCCAAAGGGTTTAGGATCCCTTTGGTGTCTTCATATTCTGGTTCAGGTGGTTCATGAGGTGGTTTGGGCTCTCCATGATCATCTTCCATGTCGTCCTTGAAGACCAAAGCTCTCGGAAAAAGTTTTAAGGTTTTTCCGAGTTTCTCCTTTGCGGTTTGCTCATCTTTGGGGTCCAGATCCTTTGGGAGAAGGATTCTTATGCTGGCAAAGGACTTAGGCACACCGTCAGGTTCTTCTTCAGCTCCATGATTGTCAAAAGACGATGACAAGACCGAGTGAATATCCTTGAAGACATTCTCATGCTTCGGCTTCAACGGTTTCATCGCTTCTTTTGGTTTAGGGTAGGGCTCGCCCTTCTTGGTGCTTCTTGGCCGCTCGGATCCTTCTCTTGGCATGAGTGTGCTCCTTTCTGGTGGTAGTTTGACTGCACTTGGAGCTTGTTTAAAGTTGACGCTTGGGAAAAAGATGTCTTGCCGGACATGACCAGGCTGTGGCTAAAAATGGGGTACCAAGAATCAGCTGATTCCTCTTTGATCCTTCCCATACCTTGATTTGGAAATCGGTTGGGACATGTCTCTCTCCAATCTCTAGCATAACATCTTCAAGCACTCCATAAGGCTCCATGCTTGATAGATCCGCAAACTCCACTCTCACCTTAGGCTCCTTGAAATATTTGAATCCCAAATCTTTGGCTAGTGCAAGAGACATGAGGTTCACGTTTGCTCCATTATCACACAAGCAATCGGTGAGTTGGTATCCATTGATACAAGCGGGGATCACAAACTTCCCGGGATCTCCTTGTTTAAGCAGCGGCTTGTTGTCAAGCCTTCTCTTGTAAGCTCGCCTTGACTCCCATGTGTACCTCTCTGGTTTGTACCTCTCCTTAGGCTCATCTTCTCTTTCTTCTTCTTGAGATGGTATGGAGACAATGGCCGGTGGATCCTCTTTGGATGAAACAACACTACAAAACTTTTGCGGATTTACCTCTTGTTGCTTTTTAACCGCCTCGGCTGTTTGAGAGACTTGAACATCTAACTTCTGGACGTGGGTTGACAACGCCCCAAACTTATTGTTTAGATCACCAAACATGTGATCCATCTTCTCATGTAAGCTCTTGGTAGCTTGTCTTTGCTCCTCCATATATTTCTTAACCGCCACATCTACTTTTTCTTCTTGTTGAGCCGGGGCAACTCCTTGGGGGAAAGTGAGTGGCTGCTTCACTTGGTAGACTCCCTTAGGATAGAATTGTTGCTTAGGCTGGTATTGACCTCCTTGGTAAGCGTTTTGGCCTCCTTGATAAGTGTTTTGGCCCGGATAGACTTGATCATTTGGATTCTCCACATTGGTGCTTCGGTAAGAGAGGTTGGGATGGGGGCGGAATGGCTGATTGTATCCTCTATTACCGTAGTTACCTCCTATGTAGTTGACTTCCTCTTGATTTTCTTCAGCTCCATCTCTCATAAACTCCATGAGAGGCTCTTCATTAGTGGCCAAGACATCCTCAACCCCACGCACTCCTCGGTTGCTCTTTAGTAGTTGTGAGACCATGTTCTTCAACTCCATGATTTGAGCCGATTCCGATGATGAGCTCGTGGTTCTCACTCCTCTATTGTACTCAGGGCAGGCATTGGAATCACTTGCAGCAAGGTTTTCTATCAAAAGCTTAGCTTCCGGCACCGATTTGGTCATGAAGTTGCCATTGCTCGCGGTGTCAAGTGAAAACTTGTACTTGTGATCAATCCCATTGTAGAAGATGTTCCAAAGGTTACCTTCTGAGAAGCCATGATTAGGGCAATCTCTTGCATACTCCTTGAAGCGCTCCAAAGCTTCATAGAAAGACTCCATTGGTGCTTGCTTAAACCCGGATATCTTACTCCTTATAGAGTTTGATCTTTGCTTAGTGTAGAATTGGTTTAAGAAAGCTCCCTTGTATTCATTCCATGTTGTAATGGATTGAGGTGGCAGAGACTTTACCCATCTAAGTGCTTTGTCACTTAGAGAGAAGGTAAATAGCTTGCACTTGAAGTAGTCCGGTGACACTCCATTGATCCGAGTAGTGCTACATATCTCCTCAAAGGTGTCGACATGGTCAAGTGGATGTTCAGTGGACAAACCATGGAATTGGTTTTGTTTCACCAAGGAAATGATTTGTGGCTTGATCTCAAAGTCGTTCCTTGGAGGCTGTGGTGGTCGGATTGGATTCCTATCCAAGAAGAATGCATCGGATGAATAAAAATCTCCCATAGTCGGATGCCTTGGATGCTGAGCGAATTGTGCTCTCCGTGGAGGCTGATGTGGTTGAGCTTGAGGCATCCCTTGGTGACCGCCAATGGGGTTTTGATGATGCTGGTTTGGTGGTTGACCGGCGTCTTGTTGACCCGGTTGTTGTTGTTGCGGCTGTTGCGGTTGATCGGCTGCACCCGGAGGTTGTTGTTGAACGTTTGGTTGAGGAATGGCTCCGCCTTGTGCCGCCTGATCAGCTCCAGCTCCTTGTTGGACGTGGGGGACTTGTGGTTGTTGCTCTTGGTCAGCGGCTTGTTGTTGTTCTCCTTGTGCTGCGGCTTCCCCGCCTTGATTCATTCTTTCTCTTCTTTGCCGCCTAAGTGTTCTTTCAAGTTGGTCAATGTCAAGATCTTCTTCTATGGTATTATCCGGATTGGACCTTCTTGTCATGCACCTAAGAGACACAAAGAAAGAGGATTAAGTAAAATTTTTATGGTTTTATAAAGTTTTATGAAAAACAGAAAATGAAATGCAAAAATAAAAAGAACTAGACTAAAAATCAATCAAGAAACTTAAAAGAAATGCAACTCTTCCCCGGCAACGGCGCCAAAGAGCTTGATGCGTTGGGTTTTATGCTTCAAACTAATACAATTTATAACCCAACTTGGTAGAGCTGCAAGTGCACAGCCGTGGTAAGTCGGGGTCGAACACAAGGAAGAGAGATTTCGTTTCAAGTTTATGTTGACTGATAAGTAGCTAGAACGAAGATATGAGTGTGGGGTGGTCTTAATATCTAATGAAAACAAGTGAGTAAGTGAATGAGGTTGTAAACAAGATGGGAAAGATGTTAGGCAAGGGATAATCAATGGAAACTTTCAATGAAATGACAAGAGATTGCATGGGATAATTTATAAACCGCCTTGAACTCACAACACTAAGGTATAGCCTTTCCACTTTCGTGGCTCCGGCCACTATGCTTAAACAACCTAATAGACTCAACTTTCGATGGTTATTACAAGTTATAAGCATGCATTAATTAATGTTCAAGTTGTGATTGTTCACTAAGTTCCTTAGGTCGACTTTTGGAAGCCTAAAACACTTAGCTCATCAAATACTAGTTTCGGCAATACAACAAGCTTTTGGAGAGTGTATCAACCTAAGTTCGAGTTGTTGAGGCGCGCTTTCCTAACAACAAGCAATAAGAGCAAGCAAAGATGAAGAACCAAAAGATTAAATCCCATTTTATGCAATCAAACAAGTCTAATCATATCAAGAGTCCATCGATCTCCCTCGGCCTAACGAGGGGATCTACTCGGACATACTAAGATCAAGCAAGCAAGGCAAGGTTGATATCATTATGCAAGTATAAAAAGAGATAAAGGATTTAAAGAGGCTTCTCTGATGAAGAACAAGTCGAATCCCTTGATAACTTTCGATCCAAAGTACAAAAGAGAAAAGGAAAAGATGAAAGAACAAAGATGAATGCGAGTGCAATGAGTTGAACGGCGCCTCCTTCTTCCTTCTGGACGGCGCACCACCTAGGGCTTCTCCTCCTTGACGACTGCTCTCTCTCTTGCACAATACACTCGCTGCTCTCTTCCTCCAAAGGCTAAAAACTTTGTATTTATAGGCTTGAAGTCGCTAGGGTTGTGATGAGCCGAAAAAGGAAACTTTCCGGTTAACCGGCTTTGATGATTTACGACGTGATTGGACCGGTTTTAGGACAAGTAAACCACCAAAAGCAAGCTGGGCTTGTGTTAAGTCGAGATAAGGTCCATGCCGCTGCATCCCGGGCCATTTGGTGGCGCTAAGTCTCCATGGGCTTCGTTTACTCGCCTGGCGGACACGTCTTGGGAGAAAAAGAGTATCTCCGTTATGGTTGATCCCAATGACTTGAATCCACTTCGTCGTGATGCATAACTCAAATATCTATCCAGCAAGACCAAGATCATGATTTGTGGACGTCGGGAAGACCCCTTGCCGCGGTTATCTTTCGGATGCTCCGGTTCTGTCCAAATGAGAATCGGACAAATGGAGTTATATTGATGCTCTTGGCTTGGAAACTTGCATGGATCATGGTTTGAGGCTCTTTTGCTCCTTTTTGAATCCTTTTTGATAATTGAACCTGTTAAGACTTCAAAACCAACAAATACAAGAAAACTACCTCTAAAGGCATAGAACCTTATTGAAAACATTTGAAAATACCAATAAATACTTAGTGAAAACATGCAAAATATGATGATATCAACTCCCCCAGACTTAGCCTTTGCTTGTCCTCAAGCAAACTAAGAAAGGAAAAGAGGTTTGAAAACGTGAGAACTCTTAAATCTTTATGGAAATCCATGTCGACATTTATCTTAGTGATCCACATAAAACAGCAATGGCATTTAGAATTAAGAACAAGAAAGTACATACCATGAGTTTTGCAATCATCCCAAAGCAATCCACTTCTCTTTAGGCCATCCAAATTCTCCACCCTTGACTCCTTTAGTTTCTAAAGGTGTGGTCTCAACTAGGGAGTATCGATCAAAGGGGTTATAGACTCTTACCCATCCTCTTTTATAAAACACATGTCTTGGCTCTTGTTTCACCTCTCTCTCTTCTCACTTCTTAAGTCGATTCATCCTTTTTTTAGGGTAGCATAGTATTTTTTTTTATTCGACTTCTTCTCCTCTTCGTCGATGTTTTTTGTGGATCTTCCATAGACGCGATTATTGATGGTTGTAGCCACCTAATCCCCGGTTACTTGGATCAAAGGGTCTTCCATACACGCGAGTATTGATGGTTGTTGCCACCTAATCCCCGGTTACTTGGACCTTGGTGCTTTTTCTTAAATTGAAGGGGAGAGAGAGGGGAAACCGAACTCACATAGACTTTCACTATTTGGTGAGGATGAGGAGTCGTACCCTTTGTAAAACCAAGCCCCTAGCCGAGAAGGTTAAGTTCATTAAGGTGCGGAGTCAAAGATGTATCCTTCTTAAGCCCTTGGAGGTGTGGACGTTTTTTGGTAGATCAATCCACTCATGGTGCACATGTGATGAAGTAGACTGCCAAATACTGATCAATGGTCACTTAAACGCATGCACAACAATGGTTAGGTCCAAGATAAAGTCATAATTCCCGACAAAAGTTTTGACTCAATAAAAACGACTCGATAAGATGAAAACAATGCAAACAAAAATGTCAAAATGAAAAAACTTATTAGTATAATCCCCCCAGACTTAACTTGCACCGTCCCGGTGTAAGAAAAATCAGATTAAGAGAGCTGAAATACGTAATAAATTTGAAAAAGGGAAAGGTTAGAATGATGTTACCAAGTGATGACCAAGTTTAATGAAGATCATAGTCAGACGACTGAATGGGGCTCTTCTAGAGGCATGAGTGGGCAGTAAATGTTGAAGGTCGTGGCCCGAAGTCCTTGGGTTGTCATTGCGGTCGTGTACGTCTCATTCGGTTAACCCGGAATGAGTGCTATGAACCACATGACAAACCATTAAGAATTTTATGAACGGGATTGAAAATTTACCGTCCAATATGATGTTGTAGAGCCACTGGTGAAGTTTCAGGTCGTTTGGTCGAGCAGATTTGAAAATCCGGTGTCGGGTGGATCCTCCTGATGGTCGTGAGGTAATGTGATGGACCACAGCTCGGACCGTCAACATTTCGCCGACCTATCTTTAAATTTCACCGACCAATCATATATTTAAGGAGCATTGGTGAAGTTTCAGGTCAAACAAACGAGCGGTTTGGGAGTTTCATCATTTGTTGGTCTATCCGGTCGACCGGATGATAGTGCAATAGACCACAGCTCAAACGGTGACGAATTTCCTGACCGAGCTTGAAATTCCACCGACCAACTTCACATTTTATGTTCACTGGTGAAGTCTGAGGGCAAATGGATGAGCGGTGTGAGACTTCCTTCACAACATGGTCTAATCGTCTCCGGGAAGAGATTTTTGACCGTCCTTGAATTTGGCTCGTTCGTTCCCTGGTTTTCTTTTGGAATGGTGATTTTTTAGCTCCAGGAATCCATTTCCAGGTGGTGGTGTCTCCATGCCGTGATTTTGGTTTTTGTCGGCCTTCTGTGACCCGCCATCGACCGGATGTGGCATTCGTGCGTATCTCCTCATCCGTTCACATTTCTCCGTCCTATCTTTTGGATTTGCCGACCAATATGGTGTTGTATGGTCGCCTGTGAAGTTTGGTGGACTTTGGTAACACGGATTGTGAGATAGGTCAAGATGGTCCTTCGTTGCACCCGTTTGGTCGAGAGAATCATTCCGGATGGAATATCTTGAATTTTACTCGACCGTTTGGTGATTTTCTTTGACCAAAATGATTCTGTTTCCTTCCTTTATTATTACCAGGTGGTGCCCGCTCCTTGGTGTCGGTTTGGACAAGGGTGGGATGAATGGGTGGGACATTTTCTTGTTTGGTCTCCTCTTGGTTTCTCATCCTAACAAAATGCATGCAATAATGATGTGAAAACTAAAAATGAAAAAGGAAAAGAAAAATACCGTGTGGGTTGCCTCCCACAAAGCGCTTGTTTTAAAGTCATCTAGCTTGACTCCCTTTTTTATTTGTTTGATTAGGTGCGGATGTGATCGGCCAAAGGGTTTAGGATCCCTTTGGTGTCTTCATATTCTGGTTCAGGTGGCTCATGAGGTGGTTTGGGCTCTCCATGATCATCTTCCATGTCGTCCTTGAAGACCAAAGCTCTCGGAAAAAGTTTTAAGGTTTTTCCGAGTTTCTCCTTTGCGGTTTGCTCATCTTTGGGGTCCGGATCCTTTGGGAGAAGGATTCTTATGCTGGCAAAGGACTTAGGCACACCGTCAGGTTCTTCTTCAGCTCCATGATTGTCAAAAGACGATGACAAGACCGAGTGAATATCCTTGAAGACATTCTCATGCTTCGGCTTCAACGGTTTCATCGCTTCTTTTGGTTTAGGGTAGGGCTCGCCCTTCTTGGTGCTTCTTGGCCGCTTGGCTCCTTCTCTTGGCATGAGTGTGCTCCTTTCTGGTGGTAGTTTGACTGCACTTGGAGCTTGTTTAAAGTTGACGCTTGGGAAAAAGATGTCTTGCCGGACATGACCAAGTGTTAGTTGGTTTCTCATGTAATTGATGACCGCCCCGGCTGTGGATAAGAATGGGGTACCAAGAATCAGCTGATTCCTCTTTGATCCTTCCCATACCATGATTTGGAAATCGGTTGGGACATGTCTCTCTCCAATCTCTAGCATAACATCTTCAAGCACTCCATAAGGCTCCATGCTTGATAGATCCGCAAACTCCACTCTCACCTTAGGCTCCTTGAAATATTTGAATCCCAAATCTTTGGCTAGTGCAAGAGACATGAGGTTCACGTTTGCTCCACTATCACACAAGCAATCGGTGAGTTGGTATCCATTGATACAAGCGGGGATCACAAACTTCCCGGGATCTCCTTGTTTAAGCAGCGGCTTGTTGTCAAGCCTTCTCTTGTAAGCTCGCCTTGACTCCCATGTGTACCTCTCTGGTTTGTACCTCTCCTTAGGCTCATCTTCTCTTTCTTCTTCTTGAGATGGTATGGAGACAATGGCCGGTGGATCCTCTTTGGATGAAACAACACTACAAAACTTTTGCGGATTTACCTCTTGTTGCTTTTTAACCGCCTCGGCTGTTTGAGAGACTTGAACATCTAACTTCTGGACGTGGGTTGACAACGCCCCAAACTTATTGTTTAGATCACCAAACATGTGATCCATCTTCTCATGTAAGCTCTTGGTAGCTTGTCTTTGCTCCTCCATATATTTCTTAACCGCCACATCTACTTTTTCTTCTTGTTGAGCCGGGGCAACTCCTTGGGGGAAAGTGAGTGGCTGCTTCACTTTTTAGACTCCCTTAGGATAGAATTGTTGCTTAGGCTGGTATTGACCTCCTTGGTAAGCGTTTTGGCCTCCTTGATAAGTGTTTTGGCCCGGATAGACTTGATCATTTGGATTCTCCACATTGGTGCTTCGGTAAGAGAGGTTGGGATGGGGGCGGAATGGCTGATTGTATCCTCTATTACCGTAGTTACCTCCTATGTAGTTGACTTCCTCTTGATTTTCTTCAGCTCCATCTCTCATAAACTCCATGAGAGGCTCTTCATTAGTGGCCAAGACATCCTCAACCCCACGCACTCCTCGGTTGCTCTTTAGTAGTTGTGAGACCATGTTCTTCAACTCCATGATTTGAGCCGATTCCGATGATGAGCTCGTGGTTCTCACTCCTCTATTGTACTCAGGGCAGGCATTGGAATCACTTGCAGCAAGGTTTTCTATCAAAATCTTAGCTTCCGGCACCGATTTGGTCATGAAGTTGCCATTGCTCGCGGTGTCAAGTGAAAGCTTGTACTTGTGATCAATCCCATTGTAGAAGATGTTACAAAGGTTACCTTCTGAGAAGCCATGATTAGGGCAATCTCTTGCATACTCCTTGAAGCGCTCCAAAGCTTCATAGAAAGACTCCATTGGTGCTTGCTTAAACCCAGATATCTTACTCCTTATAGAGTTTGATCTTTGCTTAGTGTAGAATTGGTTTAAGAAAGCTCCCTTGTATTCATTCCATGTTGTAATGGATTGAGGTGGCAGAGACTTTACCCATCTAAGTGCTTTGTCACTTAGAGAGAAGGTAAATAGCTTGCACTTGAAGTAGTCCGGTGACACTCCATTGATCCGAGTAGTGCTACATATCTCCTCAAAGGTGTCGACATGGTCAAGTGGATGTTCAGTGGACAAACCATGGAATTGGTTTTGTTTCACCAAGGCAATGATTTGTGGCTTGATCTCAAAGTCGTTCCTTGGAGGCTGTGGTGGTCGGATTGGATTCCTATCCAAGAAGAATGCATCGGATGAATAAAAATCTCCCATAGTCGGATGCCTTGGATGCTGAGCGAATTGTGCTCTCCGTGGAGGCTGATGTGGTTGAGCTTGAGGCATCCCTTGGTGACCGCCAATGGGGTTTTGATGATGCTGGTTTGGTGGTTGACCGGCGTCTTGTTGACCCGGTTGTTGTTGTTGCGGCTGTTGCGGTTGATCGGCTGCACCCGGAGGTTGTTGTTGAACGTTTGGTTGAGGAATGGCTCCGCCTTGTGCCGCCTGATCAGCTCCAGCTCCTTGTTGGACGTGGGGGACTTGTGGTTGTTGCTCTTGGTCAGCGGCTTGTTGTTGTTCTCCTTGTGCTGCGGCTTCCCCGCCTTGATTCATTCTTACTCTTCTTTGCCGCCTAAGTGTTCTTTCAAGTTGGTCAATGTCAAGATCTTCTTCTATGGTATTATCCGGATTGGACCTTCTTGTCATGCACCTAAGAGACACAAAGAAAGAGGATTAAGTAAAATTTTTATGGTTTTATAAAGTTTTATGAAAAACAGAAAATGAAATGCAAAAATAAAAAGAACTAGACTAAAAATCAATCAAGAAACTTAAAAGAAATGCAACTCTTCCCCGGCAACGGCGCCAAAGAGCTTGATGCGTTGGGTTTTATGCTTCAAACTAATACAATTTATAACCCAACTTGGTAGAGCTGCAAGTGCACAGCCGTGGTAAGTCGGGGTCGAACACAAGGAAGAGAGATTTCGTTTCAAGTTTATGTTGACTGATAAGTAGCTAGAACGAAGATATGAGTGTGGGGTGGTCTTAATATCTAATGAAAACAAGTGAGTAAGTGAATGAGGTTGTAAACAAGATGGGAAAGATGTTAAGCAAGGGATAATCAATGGAAACTTTCAATGAAATGACAAGAGATTGCATGGGATAATTTATAAACCGCCTTGAACTCACAACACTAAGGTATAGCCTTTCCACTTTCGTGGCTCCGGCCACTATGCTTAAACAACCTAATAGACTCAACTTTCGATGGTTATTACAAGTTATAAGCATGCATTAATTAATGTTCAAGTTGTGATTGTTCACTAAGTTCCTTAGGTCGACTTTTGGAAGCCTAAAACACTTAGCTCATCAAATACTAGTTTCGGCAATACAACAAGCTTTTGGAGAGTGTATCAACCTAAGTTCGAGTTGTTGAGGCGCGCTTTCCTAACAACAAGCAATAAGAGCAAGCAAAGATGAAGAACCAAAAGAGTAAATCCCATTTTATGCAATCAAACAAGTCTAATCATATCAAGAGTCCATCGATCTCCCTCGGCCTAACGAGGGGATCTACTCGGACATACTAAGATCAAGCAAGCAAGGCAAGGTTGATATCATTATGCAAGTATAAAAAGAGATAAAGGATTTAAAGAGGCTTCTCTGATGAAGAACAAGTCGAATCCCTTGATAACTTTCGATCCAAAGTACAAAAGAGAAAAGGAAAAGATGAAAGAACAAAGATGAATGCGAGTGCAATGAGTTGAACGGCGCCTCCTTCTTCCTTCTGGACGGCGCACCACCTAGGGCTTCTCCTCCTTGACGACTGCTCTCTCTCTTGCACAATACACTCGCTGCTCTCTTCCTCCAAAGGCTAAAAACTTTGTATTTATAGGCTTGAAGTCGCTAGGGTTGTGATGAGCCGAAAAAGGAAACTTTCCGGTTAACCGGCTTTGACGCTGCATCCCGGGCCATTTGGTGGTGCTAAGTCTCCATGGGCTTCGTTTACTCGCCTGGCGGACACGTCTTGGGAGAAAACGAGTATCTCCGTTATGGTTGATCCCAATGACTTGAATCCACTTCGTCGTGATGCATAACTCAAATATCTATCCAGCAAGACCAAGATCATGATTTTTGGACGTCGGGAAGACCCCTTGCCACGGTTATCTTTCGGATGCTCCGGTTCTGTCCAAATGAGAATTGGACAAATGGAGTTATATTGATGCTCTTGGCTTGGAAACTTGCATAGATCATGGTTTGAGGCTCTTTTGCTCCTTTTTGAATCCTTTTTGATAATTGAACCTGTTAAGACTTCAAAACCAACAAATACAAGAAAACTACCTCTAAAGGCATAGAACCTTATTGAAAACATTTGAAAATACCAATAAATACTTAGTGAAAACATGCAAAATATGATGATATCAACTCCCCCAGACTTAGCCTTTGCTTGTCCTCAAGCAAACTAAGAAAGGAAAAGAGGTTTGAAAACGTGAGAACTCTTAAATCTTTATGGAAATCCATGTCGACATTTATCTTAGTGATCCACATAAAACAGCAATGGCATTTAGAATTAAGAACAAGAAAGTACATACCATGAGTTTTGCAATCATCCCAAAGAAATCCACTTCTCTTTAGGCCATCCAAATTCTCCACCCTTGACTCCTTTAGTTTCTAAAGGTGTGGTCTCAACTAGGGAGTATCGATCAAAGGGGTTATAGACTCTTACCCATCCTCTTTTATAAAACACATGTCTTGGCTCTTGTTTCACCTCTCTCTCTTCTCACTTCTTAAGTCGATTCATCCTTTTTTTAGGGTAGCATAGTATTTTTTTTTATTCGACTTCTTCTCCTCTTCGTCGATGTTTTTGGTGGATCTTCCATAGACGCGAGTATTGATGGTTGTAGCCACCTAATCCCCAGTTACTTGGATCAAAGGGTCTTCCATAGACGCGAGTATTGATGGTTGTTGCCACCTAATCCCCGGTTACTTGGACCTTGGTGCTTTTTCTTAAATTGAAGGGGAGAGAGAGGGGAAACCGAACTCACATAGACTTTCACTATTTGGTGAGGATGAGGAGTCGTACCCTTTGTAAAACCAAGCCCCTAGCCGAGAAGGTTAAGTTCATTAAGGTGCGGAGTCAAAGATGTATCCTTCTTAAGCCCTTGGAGGTGTGGACGTTTTTTGGTAGATCAATCCACTCATGGTGCACATGTGATGAAGTAGACTGCCAAATACTGATCAATGGTCACTTAAACGCATGCACAACAATGGTTAGGTCCAAGATAAAGTCATAATTCTCGACAAAAGTTTTGACTCAATAAAAACGACTCGATGAGATGAAAACAATGCAAACAAAAATGTCAAAATGAAAAAACTTATTAGTATAATCCCCCCAGACTTAACTTGCACCGTCCCGGTGTAAGAAAAATCAGATTAAGAGAGGTGAAATACGTAATAAATTTGAAAAAGGGAAAGGTTAGAATGATGTTACCAAGTGATGACCAAGTTTAATGAAGATCATAGTCAGACGACTGAATGGGGCTCTTCTAGAGGCATGAGTGGGCAGTAAATGTTGAAGGTCGTGGCCCGAAGTCCTTTGGTTGTCATTGCGGTCGTGTACGTCTCATTCGGTTAACCCGGAATGAGTGCTATGAACCACATGACAAACCATTAAGAACTTTATGAACGGGATTGAAAATTTACCGTCCAATATGATGTTGTAGAGCCACTGGTGAAGTTTCAGGTCGTTTGGTCGAGCAGATTTGAAAATCCGGTGTCGGGTGGATCCTCCTGATGGTCGTGAGGTAATGTGATGGACCACAGCTCGGACCGTCAACATTTCGCCGACCTATCTTTAAATTTCACCGACCAATCATATATTTTAGGAGCATTGGTGAAGTTTCAGGTCAAACAAACGAGCGGTTTGGGAGTTTCATCATTTGTTGGTCTATCCGGTCGACCGGATGATAGTGCAATAGACCACAGCTCAAACGGTGACGAATTTCCTGACCGAGCTTGAAATTCCACCGACCAACTTCACATTTTATGTTCACTGGTGAAGTCTGAGGGCAAATGGATGAGCGGTGTGAGACTTCCTTCACAACATGGTCTAATCGTCTCCGGGAAGAGATTTTTAACCGTCCTTGAATTTGGCTCGTTCGTTCCCTGGTTTTCTTTTGGAATGGTGATTTTTTAGCTCCAGGAATCCATTTCCAGGTGGTGGTGTCTCCATGCCGTGATTTTGGTTTTTGTCGGCCTTCGGTGACCCGCCATCGACCGGATGTGGCATTCGTGCGTATCTCCTCATCCGTTCACATTTCTCCGTCCTATCTTTTGGATTTGCCGACCAATATGGTGTTGTATGGTCGCCTGTGAAGTTTGGTGGACTTTGGTAACACGGATTGTGAGATAGGTGAAGATGGTCCTTCGTTGCACCTGTTTGGTCGAGAGAATCATTCCGGATGGAATATCTTGAATTTTACTTGACCGTTTGGTGATTTTATTTGACCAAAATGATTCTGCTTCCTTCCTTTATTATTCCCAGGTGGTGCCCGCTCCTTGGTGTCGGTTTGGACAAGGGTGGGATGAATGGGTGGGACATTTTCTTGTTTGGTCTCCTCTTGGTTTCTCATCCTAACAAAATGCATGCAATAATGATGTGAAAACTAAAAATGAAAAAGGAAAAGAAAAATACCGTGTGGGTTGCCTCCCACAAAGCGCTTGTTTTAAAGTCATCTAGCTTGACTCCCTTTTTTATTTGTTTGATTAGGTGCGGATGTGATCGGCCAAAGGGTTTAGGATCCCTTTGGTGTCTTCATATTCTGGTTCAGGTGGCTCATGAGGTGGTTTGGGCTCTCCATGATCATCTTCCATGTCGTCCTTGAAGACCAAAGCTCTCGGAAAAAGTTTTAAGGTTTTTCCGAGTTTCTCCTTTGCGGTTTGCTCATCTTTGGGGTCCGGATCCTTTGGGAGAAGGATTCTTATGCTGGCAAAGGACTTAGGCACACCGTCAGGTTCTTCTTCAGCTCCATGATTGTCAAAAGACGATGACAAGACCGAGTGAATATCCTTGAAGACATTCTCATGCTTCGGCTTCAACGGTTTCATCGCTTCTTTTGGTTTAGGGTAGGGCTCGCCCTTCTTGGTGCTTCTTGGCCGCTCGGCTCCTTCTCTTGGCATGAGTGTGCTCCTTTCTGGTGGTAGTTTGACTGCACTTGGAGCTTGTTTAAAGTTGACGCTTGGGAAAAAGATGTCTTGCCGGACATGACCAAGTGTTAGTTGGTTTCTCATGTAATTGATGACCGCCCCGGCTGTGGCTAAGAATGGGGTACCAAGAATCAGCTGATTCCTCTTTGATCCTTCCCATACCATGAATTGGAAATCGGTTGGGACATGTCTCTCTCCAATCTCTAGCATAACATCTTCAAGCACTCCATAAGGCTCCATGCTTGATAGATCCGCAAACTCCACTCTCACCTTAGGCTCCTTGAAATATTTGAATCCCAAATCTTTGGCTAGTGAGAGAGACATGAGGTTCACGTTTGCTCCACTATCACACAAGCAATCGGTGAGTTGGTATCCATTGATACAAGCGGGGATCACAAACTTCCCGGGATCTCCTTGTTTAAGCAGCGGCTTGTTGTCAAGCCTTCTCCTGTAAGCTCGCCTTGACTCCCATGTGTACCTCTCTGGTTTGTACCTCTCCTTAGGCTCATCTTCTCTTTCTTCTTCTTGAGATGGTATGGAGACAATGGCCGGTGGATCCTCTTTGGATGAAACAACACTACAAAGCTTTTGCGGATTTACCTCTTGTTGCTTTTTAACCGCCTCGGCTGTTTGAGAGACTTGAACATCTAACTTCTGGACGTGGGTTGACAACGCCCCAAACTTATTGTTTAGATCACCAAACATGTGATCCATCTTCTCATGTAAGCTCTTGGTAGCTTGTCTTTGCTCCTCCATATATTTCTTAACCGCCACATCTACTTTTTCTTCTTGTTGAGCCGGGGCAACTCCTTGGGGGAAAGTGAGTGGCTGCTTCACTTTGTAGACTCCCTTAGGAAAGAATTGTTGCTTAGGCTAGTATTGACCTCCTTGGTAAGCGTTTTGGCCTCCTTGATAAGTGTTTTGGCCCGGATAGACTTGATCATTTGGATTCTCCACATTGGTGCTTCGGTAAGAGAGGTTGGGATGGGGGGGAATGGCTGATTGTATCCTCTATTACCGTAGTTACCTCCTATGTAGTTGACTTCCTCTTGATTTTCTTCAGCTCCATCTCTCATAAACTCCATGAGAGGCTCTTCATTAGTGGCCAAGACATCCTCAACCGCATGCACTCCTCGGTTGCTCTTTAGTAGTTGTGAGACCATGTTCTTCAACTCCATGATTTGAGCCGATTCCGATGATGAGCTCGTGGTTCTCACTCCTCTATTGTACTCAGGGCAGGCATTGGAATCACTTGCAGCAAGGTTTTCTATCAAAAGCTTAGCTTCCGGCACCGATTTGGTCATGAAGTTGCCATTGCTCGCGGTGTCAAGTGAAAGCTTGTACTTGTGATCAATCCCATTGTAGAAGATGTTCCAAAGGTTACCTTCTGAGAAGCCATGATTAGGGCAATCTCTTGCATACTCCTTGAAGCGCTCCAAAGCTTCATAGAAAGACTCCATTGGTGCTTGCTTAAACCCGGATATCTTACTCCTTATAGAGTTTGATCTTTGCTTAGTGTAGAATTGGTTTAAGAAAGCTCCCTTGTATCCATTCCATGTTGTAATGGATTGAGGTGGCAGAGACTTTACCCATCTAAGTGCTTTGTCACTTAGAGAGAAGGTAAATAGCTTGCACTTGAAGTAGTCCGGTGACACTCCATTGATCCGAGTAGTGCTACATATCTCCTCAAAGGTGTCGACATGGTCAAGTGGATGTTCAGTGGACAAACCATGGAATTGGTTTTGTTTCACCAAGGCAATGATTTGTGGCTTGATCTCAAAGTCGTTCCTTGGAGGCTGTGGTGGTCGGATTGGATTCCTATCCAAGAAGAATGCATCGGATGAATAAAAATCTCCCATAGTCGGATGCCTTGGATGCTGAGCAAATTGTGCTCTCCGTGGAGGCTGATGTGGTTGAGCTTGAGGCATCCCTTGGTGACCGCCAATGGGGTTTTGATGATGCTGGTTTGGTGGTTGACCGGCGTCTTGTTGACCCGGTTGTTGTTGTTGCGGCTGTTGCGGTTGATCGGCTGCACCCGGAGGTTGTTGTTGAACGTTTGGTTGAGGAATGGCTCTGCCTTGTGCCGCCTGATCAGCTCCAGCTCCTTGTTGGACGTGGGGGACTTGTGGTTGTTGCTCTTGGTCAGCGGCTTGTTGTTGTTCTCCTTGTGCTGCGGCTTCCCCGCCTTGATTCATTCTTTCTCTTCTTTGCCGCCTAAGTGTTCTTTCAAGTTGGTCAATGTCAAGATCTTCTTCTATGGTATTATCCGGATTGGACCTTCTTGTCATGCACCTAAGAGACACAAAGAAAGAGGATTAAGTAAAATTTTTATGGTTTTATAAAGTTTTATGAAAAACAGAAAATGAAATGCAAAAATAAAAAGAACTAGACTAAAAATCAATCAAGAAACTTAAAAGAAATGCAACTCTTCCCCGGCAACGGCGCCAAAGAGCTTGATGCGTTGGGTTTTATGCTTCAAACTAATACAATTTATAACCCAACTTGGTAGAGCTGCAAGTGCACAGCCGTGGTAAGTCGGGGTCGAACACAAGGAAGAGAGATTTCGTTTCAAGTTTATGTTGACTGATAAGTAGCTAGAACGAAGATATGAGTGTGGGGTGGTCTTAATATCTAATGAAAACAAGTGAGTAAGTGAATGAGGTTGTAAACAAGATGGGAAAGATGTTAGGCAAGGGATAATCAATGGAAACTTTCAATGAAATGACAAGAGATTGCATGGGATAATTTATAAACCGCCTTGAACTCACAACACTAAGGTATAGCCTTTCCACTTTCGTGGCTCCGGCCACTATGCTTAAACAACCTAATAGACTCAACTTTCGATGGTTATTACAAGTTATAAGCATGCATTAATTAATGTTCAAGTTGTGATTGTTCACTAAGTTCCTTAGGTCGACTTTTGGAAGCCTAAAACACTTAGCTCATCAAATACTAGTTTCGGCAATACAACAAGCTTTTGGAGAGTGTATCAACCTAAGTTCGAGTTGTTGAGGCGCTCTTTCCTAACAACAAGCAATAAGAGCAAGCAAAGATGAAGAACCAAAAGAGTAAATCCCATTTTATGCAATCAAACAAGTCTAATCATATCAAGAGTCCATCGATCTCCCTCGGCCTAACGAGGGGATCTACTCGGACATACTAAGATCAAGCAAGCAAGGCAAGGTTGATATCATTATGCAAGTATAAAAAGAGATAAAGGATTTAAAGAGGCTTCTCTGATGAAGAACAAGTCGAATCCCTTGATAACTTTCGATCCAAAGTACAAAAGAGAAAAGGAAAAGATGAAAGAACAAAGATGAAAGAACAAAGATGAATGCGAGTGCAATGAGTTGAACGGCGCCTCCTTCTTCCTTCTGGACGGTGCACCACCTAGGGCTTCTCCTCCTTGACGGCTGCTCTCTCTCTTGCACAATACACTCGCGGCTCTCTTCCTCCAAAGGCTAAAAACTTTGTATTTATAGGCTTGAAGTCGCTAGGGTTGTGATGAGCCGAAAAAGGAAACTTTCCGGTTAACCGGCTTTGATGATTTACGACGTGATTGGACCGGGTTTAGGACAAGTAAACCACCAAAAGCAATCTGGGCTTGTGTTAAGTCGAGAAAAGGTCCATGCCGCTGCATCCCGGGCCATTTGGTGGCGCTAAGTCTCCATGGGCTTCGTTTACTCGCCTGGCGGACACGTCTTGGGAGAAAAAGAGTATCTCCGTTATGGTTGATCCCAATGACTTGAATCCACTTCGTCGTGATGCATAACTCAAATATCTATCCAGCAAGACCAAGATCATGATTTTTGAACGTCGGGAAGACCCCTTGCCGCGGTTATCTTTCGGATGCTCCGGTTCTGTCCAAATGCGAGAATCGGACAAATGGAGTTATATTGACGCTTTTGGCTTGGAAACTTGCATGGATCATGGTTTGAGGCTCTTTTGCTCCTTTTTGAATCCTTTTTGATAATTGAACCTGTTAAGACTTCAAAACCAACAAATACAAGAAAACTACCTCTAAAGGCATAGAACCTTATTGAAAACATTTGAAAATACCAATAAATACTTAGTGAAAACATGCAAAATATGATGATATCAGTTACATGTGTTGACCAGTATGGTCGTGAGACGGTTTCAATCTTATTTTTATTGTAACATCCGTAAACCTAAAGTGTTGTTTTGGAAGTGGTGTCGGACGACACCAAGTGACCGGGTGCGTCTGCATATGCTCTATAAGGTGTGAATCTCGGATTGACTGTGCATGTTCTTGTTTGATTGTTGTGCACTCGGTGTAAAGGTTCAACCATCGTGTAGAAAAATGTGTAAAAAGGCTTATGGTAAGTTGTTGTCGAGCGACACCAGTTGGGGTGTCGATCGACACCGGTTTGTGAAATTGATTTCAGTTTGAATCAATTTTTGTTCGGTTTTGTTGGTTTGGTCAAGTGGTGTTGACCGACACAAGGGAAGGTGTCGCTCGACACCGGTTATCGAGAAATCGATCGGTTCGATTCAAGTCGGCTAGTTTTGTCCGGTTTAAGCAAAGGAAACCCTATTCTCGCGATAAAACACTGTGCAGCCGCAGTTTTGGCACAGTTTTGGATGCAGAGCTTTTCCAGAGAGAAAGAGGGCGTTTTTGTGGAGTTTTTGGAGTTTAGAGGATCGATCTGAGGCTTTGTGGTTGCTGTTCATCTTCCTCTTCCCTTTTCTAATCCGTTCTAAGGTGAGTGCGTGACCGTAGGTCCGTGAATCACTAGAGATTTCGTGGTATTTGGGTTTATTGTTGTGTTCTTGAGCTGTTCTTGAGTTATTAGCGTGTTTGATATTATATGGGGGTTGAATCCCATTAATTGGATGTTTTTATGCTTGTTTCGCACTGTTTCGTCGCTGTTGGTTTCTGGGTGTCGGGTGGGTGTCGAGCGACACCGATGAGCTAATGTTGAGCGACACCCTCTGGGTGTGTCGATCGACACCTAGCTGGGAGTGTCGAGCGACACGAGTATTATTGCACAAGATTTTGCTGTTGTTGTTTATTGTTGAAGGTTATTGTTGCTGGTTATTGTTGATATTGTTGTTTATTGTTGCTATTGATTACTATATTGTCTAGTTGTTGGCGTAATGGTTGTTTCATTTTGGTATCAGAGCCTAGATGTTCTTAGGACTGCTAAATTGGGTTGAACTGAGACTATGTGTTAATTGATTAATTGTGGTTTAGTCAGTTGTTCGTCTTAGTATCATCCCCTTCGGCCTTCGAGAGATTCTACGGTGAGTTATGTTTGTGGTTTTGTTTTGTGTTAGTCTAGTTGCTCATCTTCTGTGCTTTGGTAGTGCAGTAAGATGGACGCAGGTGCTAGAGTTCGTGGTGCGAGAGGGCGCGGTAGAGCCCGTGAGGGTAGAGCAGTTGGCCGTGGTGGCCGAGCTGCGGGTCGTGGAGGTCGCGGTCGTGGGCGTGGTTTACAAGAGGCTTCAGCGGAGAGTGCAATGCCTAGTGTGGCGACTGCGTCAGTGACACAGTCAGTGGCGGGTGTGGCCAGTATGGGTGCCGGTGGTGGCGCAGGAGTTGGGGCGGCTCAGGGTGGGGGCACGGCTCCAGCATAGGGTGACTTGATAGTGGGGCTACTGACGCAGCTGTTGGCACGTCTTCCGCAGGCAGTTCCACAGCAGGCTCCGGGTGCACCTCCAGTGGCCGGGGCACAGGTGGGTGCTGAATTGGTTGGGCGGCATGAGGCTGCGGGTGCTGGGAAGCAAGGGGCTGCAGTTGTTGGGCATCCGCCTTACCTAGAGATGATGAGGGAGATGCAGAGAATTGGGACACCATTCTTTGAGGGCGGAAGTGAGCCTGAGCAGGCCGATGAGTGGCAGCAGAGACTGGAGCGGAACTTTAGTTCAGTCAGGTGTCCAGAGGAGTATCGGGTTGAGCTAGCGGTGCATTACCTTAGTGGAGACGCACATTTGTGGTGGAGATCTGTTGTGACTCGGAGGGCTGTGTGGACTTGGGGCGAATTCCTAGCAGAGTTCAACGCCAAGTATTTTCCTCAGGAGGCTCGAGACAGATTCCAGATGAGGTTCATGGCATTGACTCAGGGAGAGAGGACAGTGCGGGAGTATGATGCGGAGTTCGGCTGACTCGTGGTGCATACAGGTTTTGGTTTCGAGGGCGAGCGGGCCCTGATGATGAGATTCTTACAGGGTCTTCGGTCGAGTATCAGGACTCAGTGTAGAGGTGGTATGTACACCACGAGAGCAGAGTTGGTGGAGCTGGCGGCTTCCATTGAGGAGGACCTTCGTGAGCAGGTTGGTTCAGTAGCGGTGCCATTTGCAGTTGCTCCTGCTACCCAGCAGAGAGGACAGCAGCAGCGCAGGAGTGTTGAATCTAGCTCTGGCAGGGGCGACAAGCCTGCGCAAGGCCAGAAGAGGAGAGCAGACAAGATGTCTGTTAGTAGCTTGAGCAGCAAGGGTGGTTGCTATGGCTGCAGGAGCATGGAGCATAGGGTTGCTAGTTGTCCCAAGAGGGAGGCATCCAGGGATGCTACGGTGTGTTTCTACTGTAGAGAGCCGGGGCATATCATGCCGATGTGTCCCAAGTTGCAGCCGATGTCAGTGGCGGCGGTTCAGCCATTGGCGATTCAATCAGCGGCTCAGATCGCAGCGTTGCAGTCGTTGGGTCAGACTAGAGGAGTGGCGTGTGTGTACTCGTCATCGGCAGAGTTGGTGATATATCCATATTTTACATGTTTTTACCTTGGTTTTCTTTATGTTTTCTTACCTAATAATAATGATTTTGTATCCAAGAGGTAGTTTTCTTGTATATTGTGGTTTTGGGAAGTAAACAGGTCAAAATGGCAAAAAGAAGGCAAAATGGAGCAAAAGAGCTTCTAACAATGATCCATGCAAGTTCCCAAGTCAAGAGCTTCAACAAAACTCAAGTTAGCCGGTTTCCGCATTCGGACAGAATCGAAGCGTCCGAAAGGTGACCGCGTCAAAGGGTCTTTCCTACGTCCAAATCATGAGATCTTTATATGGAAAGATAGATAAATGAGTCATGCGTCGCGACTAAGTGGAATTGGGCTATTTGGAGCAGAAATGCGGCCTAGGATCGTTTTCTCCCAAGACATGTCCGTCTGGCGAGTAAGTGAAGCCCATGGAGCTTGGATGAGCGAAATGGACTGGGATCATTTCGGGCCAAGCCTAAACCTCATCATGACTCAAGCCCACATCTCTACACGCGAAAAGAAGCTGGCAGCCGCGCCTCACTCAAGACTTGGAGAGCAAGTTCACGCGGGGAGATGAAATGGAAAGTTTCCTCTTTTCCTTTGCGCATTAACTCAGCCGACCTAGCCTCCCCTCAACTATATATACTTGCTTTTAGCCTCTTGTATAAAAAGAACGAATCAATAGACACAACTCTCTTCTTCTTTCAGTCAATAAACCGGAGCCACTTAGGTGGTCTCCTTGTTCTTTCTTTTCTTTTGCATTTTGTACATACTCGCATGTTTTAGCTTCTAGTCTAGGGTTTGGAGGTTTCTCTCTAGGGGAGAGCGGCGGCTTGATTCCTATCACTCGGCCTTCTTTCCCTAGGACCATGAGATCCTCTCTACTCCCTTAGACTCATTATTGAATCATAGATCTTTCAAAGAAGACATGACATGATAAGCCATCAAGAATCGGTTGTTAAAGAAAGGGAAACCTTATGGTTCACCATCTTTATTCATACCTAAAGCTTGTTGCTAGAGTAGCTAACTAGCGACTTGATCCAAGGTTGATATACTCTCCAAAAGCTTGTTATATCTCCGGTCCTAATATTTGATTGGCAAATCGTCTTAGGCTATGAAAGTAGACCTAAGGAGTTTTGTGAACAATCACTACTCGATTTTATTGCATGTTTCACTCTTCAATGACCATGTGAAAGCTGAGTCCATTGGTTTAAGAAACATAGGTGGTCGGAGCCACGAAAGTGGGATGACCACATCTTAGTGTTTTGAGTTCATAGAAACCGGATTTAACAAACTTTTCAATTGAATTGGCTTATGTCTTTTGCGGATTGTCCTTTGTTCAATAATGGTGTTTGTATTGTTGCATTTGTTATTTAATTTTCCTTATAAAACAAAAACACAAAACCCCTTGCATATTATTGATCTAGCTTAACCAAATCTTTACAAATGTGTAGTGTGTAATTCGCATTCTCTTGTGGATCGACCCCTAAGTACTACAACAACATGTTGTGCACTTGCAACCATGTTTAGCCTAGGGTTTTTATTACTTGCATATATACCACACCCATGTCTGGCACACATCAAGTTTTTGGCGCCGTTCCCGGGGAATGCATTGCACATACACGTTTATGAGATTAAAAGTTAAGACTAGATCTTTTGTTTCATGTTTACTAACTTTTGCAATTTTGTTTCTCTTATGTTCCTTAGGTACTTTAAGGATGAGCCACTACTCGAGCATGAGTAAGCACTTTGAAATAAGAAAACCTCTTCCCCATGAAGTCCAAAGGCGGCCACATGATTCAAATCCGGCCGGAGACTTCATCCCCATGCCAATCCCACCAAATTTCCACCATCCGCTTTTTGCCGAGACTAGCCGAGAAGAACATCATCACTATCATCAAAACCGATCACCGGTTTATCAAGGCCGACCTCACCAGCCACCTCATCATCACCACCGTCCATGCCCCAACCTTCCCACATACCAAGAGCACGCACTTAATCGGCGGAGAGACGACAATCTCAAGGCCATGATAGAAGACTTCATGGAAATCCAAAGAAAGTCTAGCCAAAGTCTTGAGACAAGGTTAGAGTTTCTAAAGCATGACCTTGATAGAAAGTTCGGAAACCTCTCTGACCAAGTGGAGAGAGTCGAGACAAGGTGTTTTGAAGTGGAAGGAGGGATAAAAGAACAAGCCGCAACCCTCGGAGGCAACACCAAGGCAATCCGAGACTTGAACATGAATTCAAAGGAGATGGATAACCACCTTGATGAGAAGATCGCCGACCTAGAAGATAACCTCAATGGTACAACCCTAAGCCTCAACTCAATCTCACTTGTGGCTCACCAAGCCAAGAAGAGAGCATCGGAGGTTAACCAAAGAGAGAAGGAGCTTTACTCAACCATGGTGATGTTGGTGGAAGGGCAAGAACAATTCAAGGAATCAATCAATGACTTGAAGCGTCTTGTGGAAGAGAGATACAAAGAGCTACTTGAGAATGATACAACCGGAGGAGCCTCCAAAGAAGTCAAAGACCTCACCAAACGCTTGGAGGATATGGAAGAAAGAGACCGAGCTTCAAAAGGCACAAAAGCGGCCAAACCAAAGCCTAACAATGCTTCGGTTGCTTTTGGTGCTAAAGAAACCAATCCAAGAGTGGTTTGGGATGAGAATGAAAAGAGACAAGGCAAGCGGACAGCAAGGATAAGAGGAAGAAAGTTGCCGGAAGGAACACCACTTTCTCCAAGATCTTCACTACCACCCCTCCCTAAGGAGAAAAGGAAGGCGAGCTCATCAATGGATTACACCATTGATGATTTCAATTTTATGGCAAAAAGGTTCCCTAGCAATATGCCCTTTGATGTCGCTTGCAACAAGAGCCCTTACCTTCAAGACTTTGTATGGACTCACGATTGGAGCTTAGCCGAGGTGGAGAAGATGTATAATGAAGCAAGGGAGGAAATGCCTGCTCCAAGGACACTACACAAGCTTCATGACCCAGGTTACTTCCTTATACATTGCTCTATCAACGGCAAATTCTTTGATGATGCATTATGTGATTCCGGTTCAAGCGTGAACCTCATGCCGGCTGTGATAGCAAGAAGTTTGGGATTGATCGAGACCATGGAGCGGACCAACATGGGAATAAAGCTTGCCAACAACTCTTCATTCAAACCACTTGGCAAGGTAAGAGATGTTCAACTCTCCTTTGAAGATTGCATCATCCCGGCCGATTTCTATGTTGTTACTATGGAGGATCCGGACGACCAAGCCCTTCTACTTGGGAGATCCTTTTTAGCAACAGCCGGGCAATTATGGATTGGCCAAACAGGAGAATCTCACTAGCCAATGTTGACAAGGATACCTATTATGTTGCTGCACCTCCCGGTTTCTCATCCAAAAGATTTCGGTACACAAGTGGAGGAGAAGGCACACAACAAGGTTACTTGATCAAAGAAGTGTTACAAGACAAGATGCACTTGGAGCCATCCAGTACTAGGAGCTTTCCACAGCCTCCACACTTGCCTAACACCTAAGGAACACAAGGAGTCGAGCTATAAAGACTTTAAACTAGCGCTTATGGGAGGCAACCCATGTTTCTTTTTCTTTTCTTTTTAACTTTTATTTTGATTTTATTATTAACTTGAATTTTTTGGGAATTTCATAAAATCCACGAAAAAAAAAAAAAAAAAAAAAAACATGTTTTATGATTAAGTGCCAAAGAAGACCATCAAAGGAGTTTTGCATGCGCCGGCCAACTCCCACCCGATCATCCCGCCCTTGTTCCGGAGCACCAACATAGCGGTCACCACCTTGGGATGCTAAAGGAAGATTACGGAGATCAATCGGTGGAAGAAATTCACAAAACGGTCGAGTCATATGGAAGATATCAAGTCCGGTAGCATTTTCCCGGCCAAACGGGTAACACGGAGGACACAATCGACCCATCTCACAAACGGCTCAACCAAAGTCCACCAAACTTCACAGGCGACCAGACAGCACCATGTTGGTTGGCAAATCCAAAAGATAGGACGGAAAAATGTTGACGGATAAGGAGATACGCACAAATGCCCCATCCGGTCGTTAGCGGTGCACCAAAAGGCCGTCAAGACCAAAATCACGGCATGGAGATACCACCACCTGGAGATGGATTCTTGGAGCTTCATCATCACTATTCCAGAAGAAAATCAAGGGACGGACAAGCCAAATTCAAGAATGGTCAAAAATCTCTTCCCGGAGCCAACTAGACCACATTGTGAAGGAAATCTCAAACCGCTCGTCCGTTTGCCCTCAAACTTCTCCAGTGGTCATAAATTCTAAGGTTGGTCAACGGATTTTCAAGCCCGGTCGAGGAATTCATCATCGTTTGGGCTGTGGTCTATTGCACCCTCTCCGGATCGTCCAGATGGCCACCAAATGATGAATCTCCCAAACCGCTCGTTTGTTTGACCTGAAACTCCACCACGGCTCCTAAAATATATGATTGGTCGGTGGAATTTCAAGATCGGTCAGAGAATTGTTCACGGTTCAGGCTGCGGTCATTTACATCACCTTACGGCCAGCCGAGGAATCCACCCGCTGACGAATTCTCACCCCCGCTCGTTCGTTTGACCTCATACTTCACCAGCGGCTCTAAAACGTCATATTGGACGGTAAATTTTCAATCCCGTTCATAAAATTCTTAACAGTTTGTCATGTGGTCCACAACCTTCATTTTTGGCCGACACACGGGCCTTCCACGGCCACACTGCACACCGGATGGAATCACACCTTCAGATTGAAAACTCACCGACCAAATGGATCTAAGGCGTGATTTGATGTTGTCGTATCACACTTAGAGTCGCTTCACAATGCAAACCCGCTCTTCATGACCTATGGTCACACTTTGGTAACAAAATCCGAAACACTTTCCCAACGTATTCGATTTTCATTTTCACCCCTCTTAATTGGATTTGCTTCCACCGGGACGGTGCAAGTTAAGTCTGGGGGGATTACTAACACATTTGTTCTTTTTGACTTTTCTTTTCCCTTTGAGTCGTTTTATTGAGTCAAAATTTTGTCCGAGAATTATGACCTTTTCTTTGAAACAGTATTTGGCAACACACTCACTCAATGTACACTTTGAGCGGATCGGTTTACCAAAAATGGCCACATTTCCAAAAAAACCAATGGAGGATCCACCTTTGACTCCGCACCTTAATGAACTTAACCTTCTCAGCTAGGGGCTTGGTTTTACAAAGGGTACGACTCCTCATCCCCACCGAATAGTGAAAGTCTATGTGAGTTCGGTTTCCCCTCTCTCTCTCCCCTTTAATTTAAGAAAAAGCACCAAGGTCCAAGTAACCGGGGATTAGGTGGCAACCACCATCAATACTCGCGTCTATGGAAGACCCATTGATCCAAATAACCGGGGATTAGGTGGCTACAACCATCAATACTCGCGTCTATGGAAGATCCATCAAAAACCTCCACAAAGAGGAGAAGAAGTCGAATAAAAAAAATATCTTGCTACCCTAAAAAAAGGGATCAATCGACTTAAGGAGAGAGAAGAGAGAGAGGTGAAACGAGAGCCAAGACAAGTGTTTAAACACAAGAGGATGAGAAAGAGTTCATAAAAACCCTTTGATCGATATCCGCTAGTTGAGATCACACCTTTAAACTAAAGGAGTCAAGGGAGGTGAGCCCGGATGGTCATATGGAATGTGGGTTACTTTGGGACAACTGCTAAACTCAATGTAAGTACTCATGCTCCTCATCATAAAGCCAAAACCGTTTTTCATGTGGATTACTAAAACATAAGTTAGCATGGATTTTCAAAATGCATTGAGAGTTCTCATGTTTTCAAACCTCTTTTCCTTTCTTAGTTTGCTTGAGGACAAGCAAAAGGCTAAGTCGGGGGGAGTTGATATATCCATATTTTACATGTTTTTACCTTGGTTTTCTTTATGTTTTCTTACCTAATAATAATGATTTTGTATCCAAGAGGTAGTTTTCTTGTATATTGTGGTTTTGGGAAGTAAACAGGTCAAAATGGCAAAAAGAAGGCAAAATGGAGAAAAAGAGCTTCAAACAATGATCCATGCAAGTTCCCAAGTCAAGAGCTTCAACAAAACTCAAGTTAGCCGGTTTCCGCATTCGGACAGAATCGAAGCGTCCGAAAGGTGACCGCGGCAAAGGGTCTTTCCTACGTCCAAATCATGAGATCTTTATATGGAAAGATAGATAAATGAGTCATGCGTCGCGACGAAGTAGAATTGGGCTATTTGGAGCAGAAATGCGGCCTAGGATCTTTTTCTCCCAAGACATGTCCGTCTGGCGAGTAAGTGAAGCCCATGGAGCTTGGATGAGCGAAATGGACTGGGATCACTTCGGGCCAAGCCTAAACCTCATCATGACTCAAGATCACATCTCTACACGAGAAAAGAAGCTGGCAGCCGCGCCTCACTCAAGACTTGGAGAGCAAGTTCACGCGGGGAGAAGAAATGGAAAGTTTCCTCTTCTCCTTTGCGCATTAACTCAGCCGACCTAGCCTCCCCTCAACTATATATACTTGCTTTTAGCCTCTTATATAAAAAGAACGAATCAATAGACACAACTCTCTTCTTCTTTCAGTCAATAAACCGGAGCCACTTAGGTGGTCTCCTTGTTCTTTCTTTTCTTTTGCATTTTGTACATACTCGCATGTTTTAGCTTCTAGTCTAGGGTTTGGAGGTTTCTCTCTAATGGAGAGCGGCGGCTTGATTCCTATCACTCGGCCTTCTTTCCCTAGGACCATGAGATCCTCTCTACTCCCTTAGACTCATTATTGAATCATAGATCTTTCAAAGAAGACATGACATGATAAGCCACCAAGAATCGGTTGTTAAAGAAAGGGAAACCTTATGGTTCACCATCTTTATTCATACCTAAAGCTTGTTGCTAGAGTAGCTAACTAGCGACTTGATCCAAGGTTGATATACTCTCCAAAAGCTTGTTATATCTCCGGTCCTAATATTTGATGGGCAAATCGTCTTAGGCTATGAAAGTAGACCTAAGGAGTTTTGTGAACAATCACTACTCGATTTTATTGCATGTTTCACTCTTCAATGACCATGTGAAAGCTGAGTCCATTGGTTTAAGAAACATAGGTGGTCGGAGCCACGAAAGTGGGATGACCACATCTTAGTGTTTTGAGTTCATAGAAACCGGATTTAACAAACTTTTCAATTGATTTGGCTTATGTCTTTTGCGGATTGTCCTTTGTTCAATAATGGTGTTTGTATTGTTGCATTTGTTATTTAATTTTCCTTATAAAACAAAAACACAAAACCCCTTGCATATTATTGATCTAGCTTAACCAAATCTTTACAAATGTGTAGTGTGTAATTAGCATTCTCTTGTGGATCGACCCCTAAGTACTACAACAACATGTTGTGCACTTGCAACCATGTTTAGCTTAGGGTATTTATTACTTGCATATATACCACACCCATGTCTGGCACACATCAGTTGGGCCAGACAAGTCAGTCAGGCCAGATCACAGCTAAAATCTTTGACTCAGACTTTGTAAATTCTTCGTGGTAGAATTTTGGTGTTGTCTGTTTCCTTTATTTTTGTCGGGATAAAGTTTAGAAATTTTTGCACATTGGTGGAATTGTGTAAGAACTTTGTTAGTGGGCGGTGTTGAGTTTCAGAGGTGTTTGACTAGGGAACATTTAAATGTTTCCTTACTCCGGAGCGTGCCAAGTGTATCCGAAGCAGCGCTGTTGAGCATTCGGGTTTTGACCAAGGTGGCCGGTGGAGGAATTTCGGCTACGTACGGCCGTGTTAGAGCAGTTGGTGGCATGGAGTTGAGTCGACGGAGAGTTGTTCTAGCTAAGAGATATGGTGAGGCTTTCTATGGGAGGCCATGTAGGACGCCTGTATGTTGGACCCAAGTGGGGGAGCGCAGCATTTATGGAGATACTTTTGTTCAGGAAACGACGGAGAAGGTCCGTGTTTGAGGCTGAACAAGAAGGAAGCTCAGGATATGCAGGAAAGTTACGCTGTTAGGCGGAAACGAGAGTTCGAGTTAAGTTGGGGAGATCGTGGGTATCTCCAGTTGGTTTGTGGTTCTAGTTTTGGTTTGAGGTGTTTGGAATTTTGTGGTTATGTATTTTCGTTGGTTGTACGATATACATTTTAGAGTTATATGAGATGGAGTTGCCTCATATTTTGGTTGTGTTTCGGATGTTGCAAGTATGTTGACCAGTTTTGGGTCGTGAGGTATTCCTAGTTGGATGTGTTATACGCGTTTCAGATTATTACTCGGCACAGTTCTAGAGACGGGTGGGTCTTTAGAAGAGACGGGTGGGTCTTTAGAGGAGATGGGTGGATCTCCTGCAGACTTATATGTGAGGGTCGCTACCTCAGTATAAGTGGACATTGTTGTTACTATTGTGACGGGTGGGTCACAATAGGGGTATCGAGGGACGGGTGGATCTCTCGAGGAGACAGGTGGTTCTCCGGTTTTGTTTTTAGAGTTGTGGTGTTGAGTTGAGGAGTAATAATGTCTGGAAACGTGTGAGTCTCTGAGATTAGTGGAGGATCTCTTATGTTGAGCCAGTTGGCGCCGGGTTTTGTGGTCTTTGGTAGACGCATTGTGCTGAGATTCGAGGAAGAATCCAGTTTAGTGGGGGAGAACTGTAACATCCGTAAACCTGAAGTGCTGTTTTGGAAGTGGTGTCGGACGACACCAAGTGACCGGGTGCGTTTGCATATGCTCTATAAGGTGTGAATCTCGGATTGACTGTGCATGTTCTTGTTTGATTGTTGTGCAGTCGGTCTAAAGGTTCAAGCATCGTGTAGAAAAATGTGTAAAAAGGCTTATGGTCAGTTGGTGTCGAGCGACACCAGTTGGGGTGTCGATCGACACCGGTTTGTGAAATTGATTTCAGTTTAAATCAATTTTTGTTGGGTTTTGTTGGTTTGGTCGAGTGGTGTCGACCGACACAAGGGAAGGTGTCGCTCGACACCGGTTATAAAGAAATCGATCGGTTCGATTCAAGTCGGCTAGTTTTGTCCGGTTTAGGCGAAGGAAACTCTATTCTCGCGATAAAACACTGTGCAGCCGCGTTTTTGGCACAGTTTTGGAGGCAGAGCTTTTCCAGAGAGAAAGAGGGCGTTTTTGTGGAGTTTTTGGAGTTTAGAGGATCAATCTGAGGCTTTGTGGTTGCTGTTCATCTTCCTCTCCCCTTTTCTAATACGTTCTAAGGTGAGTGCGTGACCGTAGGTCCGTGAATCCCTAGAGATTTCGTGGTATTTGGGTTTATTGTTGTGTTCTTGAGCTGTTCTTAAGTTATTAGCGTGTTTGATATTATATGGGGGTTGAATCCCATTGATTGGATGTTTTTATGCTTGTTTCGCACTGTTTCGTCGCTGTTGGTTTCTGGGTGTCGGGTGGGTGTCGAGCGACACCGATGAGCTAGTGTCGAGCGACACCCTCTGGGTGTGTCGATTGACACCTAGCTGGGAGTGTCGAGCGACCCGGTGGGTGCGTCGGTCAACACGAGTATTGTTGCGCGAGTTTTTGCTGTTGTTGTTTATGGTTGAAGGTTATTGTTGCTGGTTATTGTTGATATTGTTGGTTATTGTTGATATTGATTACTGTATTGTCTAGTGGTTGGCGTAATTGGCCTGTAGACGGGATGACCGTCTCACCGAGTATTTCTTAAATACTCATACATCTCTTTTCTAATTTGATGCAGTTAACAGGAGTGTGTGACCGCGGGATCGAGGCTGGAGAGGGGGATGATAGGGATATTGGTTTATTGTTTTATTGTTTAGGTTGGTAGCAAACCTGGTGTTTAGGTTGCTAGAGTTATTTATTATTCTGGAATTATTTGTTGAATTGATTTGATTTATTAATTATTGATATCTTTCGAGAATTTCCGCATTGATAATTAAAAAAAAAAAAAAAAAGAACTCGTTGTTTCAGTTATAGGCGTTTAAGAATTTTTCTCTAAGGGCTGCGGTACTGAATAACTCATTACATTTTGGAGACTTTCGTTCTCTGGCAGACTTACCTGAGTATCGTGGCTTCAGTGTGAGTAGCTTATCTGAGCGCCGTGGCCTCAGTATAAGCGATGGCAGGCCCATCTGGGAGGCCGTGGCCCCAGTTTGGGTAGTTGCATACTTGTTTGGGAGCCGTGGCCCCAATACAAGTGGTTTGGTTAGACATATTTGGGAGCCGTGGCCCCAATATAAGTGTTTTGGATAATGAGTTAAGAGAAAGATGTCTTGAAACGTGCGTATAATATAAGATTGAGTGTGAGTCTCGGGGATCAGGTGAGGATCTCCAGTGTGGTGGCCTTGCGGGGTTGGGTTTTGTGGTCTTTGATAGACGTGTGTTGTGAGGATTCGAGGTCGAATCCAGTTTAGTGGGGGAGAGTTGTAACATCCGTAAACCAATTTGTCATTTTTGAAAAGTTGGCCGGTTTATGCTGGTTAAGTGGGGAAAACGCTTGTGTCGCGGAATAAAAAGAGTCAGCCACTTTCTTCTTTGAGTTTTTGTCGTTTGCGGAGAGCAGAAGTTCCTGAGAGAGTTCTGGGCGATTCTGTGAATTGGAGGCTTGATCTGAGACTGTTTGTTGCTGTTCTTCATCTCCTTTCCTTTTCTTAATCCTTTGTCAAGGTGAGTGCGTGACTCTAGGTCCAGAATTTCTAGATCTATGTCTTGGGTTGATGGATAGATGTATTCTTGATAATTTTCGTATTGTTTATGTGGTGATTGTGGAGTTTAATTGTATTTGCTCTTGTTATTGATTTGATTATGTGTTTTTGGTGCTGTTGAATCGCACTCGCAGTAACCCTGTCGAGCAGGTGTCGAGCGACACCAAAGTTGTTAGTATCGATCGACACCAAGCGGGTGTCGGTCGACACTGAGGACTGGTTCGGGTTGGTTAACCGGTTCAAATTGATTTAATTGGAATTTAATGGTTTAATCTGGTTTAATGGATTTAATTGATTTAAGTGGTTAATTGGTTTGGTTTAATTAATTATTTTCGGATTAATAATTAATTAAGATTATTATTTAATTATGAGAATTATTTAATAATTATTGGGAAATGTTTTAAATTTGGGAAAAATATTTAATAATTGTGGAAATTATTTAAATGACTTTTAAATGTCTAGAAATTGTGTAATTGGCCTGTTAGCAGAATGATCGTCTCACTAAGTATTTGTGATAATACTTACGCATCTCTATTCCAGTGTGATGCAGGTAAAAGTAAAGTGTGATCGCGGAATCAAGGCGGAAGAAGAGGATGATAGGACTTTTATGTTTTATTGAACTATCTAAGTTGTTAGATTCATTTATCTATTTATCTATTTTTCAGACTTCTGCTAGTATTGATTCATTTATAAATAAAAAAAAACATTGGTTGTTTCAGACACCCTCCCTGGTGTCGCTCGACACCACTCGCCAAAACCAACAGTTTGGTTTACGGATATTACAATTCTCAAGTGATCAGTTTGGGGTTCCCAATATAAGACAAGATATGATAAACCATAAAAACATTTTGGATCTTGATCAATGATCCAAAAGTAGTTTAATCTAAGTGAAATCAATGTATATGTTACTGACATGTAAGATAGAGAAGGGATTACTTACTTTAATGGCTTGATCAAAGGTTGTATGTTTTGGTCATGCCAAAGCATAGTCTTGAAGATCTGGGACATACCATAAAACCTTTGATGCGTTGAACAAGGGTGGGAACCTTGGGTGGGAGTGGAATGTGACCTTCTACACTCATGTCTCTCTTTTTGTGATGGATATTGACTCGGCTCAAGGTGGTGTTGGTTTGGTCCGTGCAAAACTCTTTGTATAGTCTCCTTTGGTAGTTGATCGTAAAACATTTTTTTGGTATTTTTATAGATTTTATAAAATTCTCAAAAAAATCGAATAGTTAAATAGAACAATAAGGAAGTTCTTAAAAACAAATCCGAAAAAAACATCGAAAAAAAATCGAAAAAAAAAAAGAAGGAAAATATGGGTTGCTTCCCATAAGCGCTAGTTTTAAGGCTTTAGCTCGACTCCTTCTGTTTCTTAGGTTTGAGTTGCGGCTGGAGACGCCATGTATCTCATAGTTCCTGATGAATCCATCATGATCTCATCTTGTAGAGAGACTCCCAAACTTCCCATCACGATCATACCTTAGAAACTCCAACTTTGACCTAAGAACTCGGTTAGATTTTCTTTGGCTCTCCATGAACTCTTCTAGCATAGCTTCGAGATAGGTACCTTACCTCTAGGCTTATTAGGGACGTGGTCATGGTAGTGAGTAGGGTACAGGCGTGAGTAGTGATTCATCTCTAGGTACCTATAAAACACAAAAACACTAAAATAAAAATTAGATAGCATGAAAATAAAAGATCTAGTCTTAGCTTTTATCAATAAAACTCGAAGGCACATAGCAATCCCCGGCAACGGGGCCAAAAATTTGATGTGTGTGGGATATGCAAGTAATAAATAACCCTAAAACAAACCTTGAGTTGCAAGTGCACAAAAGACAATTGTAGTATTTAGGGGTCAAACCACTGAAGATTGCGGAATGTACACTTCAACATCATGAGATGCAAACTAAGCTAGATCAACAATATGAAAAAGTGGTTTTGTGTTTTTGGTTTTTGTAAAACATAAAGATATTAAAAATGCAAAACATAAAGCAAAAGATAAATATTGTTGAAAGGAAACATTCGTAGAGGCATGTGCCAAATAGATTGAAAAGGTTGTTAAATCCGATTCATGAACTCAAAACAATATGGTATGATCATTCCACTTTTGTGGCTCCGACCACCTATGTCTCTTAAACCAATGAGCTCAGCTTTCGTTGGTCATTGTAGAGTGAGACATGCATTACGGTTAGGTAATGATTGTTCACAAACGATTTGCCCATCAAATATTAGATCCAGAGATATAACAAGATTTTGGAGAGTATATCAACCTTAGATCAAGTCGCTAATTGGCTACTCTAGCAACAAGCATTAGGTTTAAATAAAGATGGAGAACCACAAGGTTTCCCCTTTATTTAACAACCGAATAGCAAAGACAATTATGTCATGTCCTCATTGAAGGATTCATAGTTCAACAATAGATCTAAGAGATAGAAGGAGTCATGATTCTATTGAAGAGAGGCAGAGTGATAGAGATCAAACCGTGGTTCCTTCATAGAGAGAAACCTCTACCCATAGATGAATGCAAAACTTAAAGAAACATGTAAATATTTACAATGAAAATAAACGAAATGAGGAGACCACCTAAGTGGCTCCGAAAAGATTTATTTCGGAATGAAAGATGTCTGGAAAAGAGAGGATGTCCATTACAAGAGGCTAAAATCAAGTGTATATAGGTGAAGAGAGGCTTAGGTCGGCTGAGTTAAGGCGCAGACAAGAAGAGGAAAGTTTCCATTTCTTCTTCTCCTTTGAGCTTGCTCGCCAAGTTCTTGAATGGGCCAAAGCCTCTGCCTCTAAAACTCTTTTTAGAGTGTGGGTTTCAGTCCTAGTGAGGCTTAGGGTTTTCCTGAAGTGGATCCGGTCCATTTTGCACACCAAATCTCCAGTGGGCTTATCTTGGTCGCCCGGCGGACATGTATGGCAAGAAAAAAGGTCTAGACCGGATGTAAACTCCAAATGGCTCCACTCCACTTCACCGTAAACCATGACTAAATTATATATTCATCAAGATCAAGATCATAAGATTCGGACGTTGGAAAGACCTTCTACTGCGGCCATATTTCTGATTCTCCGGTTCCGGAAATCGGACACTTGGAGTTTTATTGATACTCTTGACTTGGAAACTTGCATGGATCATGGTTTGAAGCTATTTTTCTCCATTTTGCCTTCTTTTTGATGTTTTGACCTGTTAAGACTCCAAAACCAAAATATACAAGAAAAATAGCTCTTGGGCACAAAAGCCTTATTATTATGCTATAAAAGATATTAAAACCTTAGTAAAAAGATGTAAAATATGGATATATCAACTCCCCCAGACTTAGCCTTTTGCTTGTCCTCAAGCAAACTAAGCATGAAAGAGAGGTTTGAAAACATAAGAACTCGCAATCCTTTTTGAAAATACAAGTTAAGTTATGCTTTAGTAATCCACATGAAAAAACAGAATTGGCATTTAGATGAGAAACAAGAGTACTTATCGTGAGTTTAGCAATCATCCCAAAGCAATCCTCCATCGGCTTTTTAGAGATGTGGACATTTTTGGTAGGTTGATCAGCACACGTTGTACATGTGGCAATATGTGTTGCCAAGTACTACTCAATGGTCACTTAAACATTAGTATAACATGGTTAGTTCCAATGAAAAGGTCATTATTCTCGGACAAAACTTTGACTCAATAAAACGACTCAAAGAAAAATGAAAAATAAAAAGATAGAGTCTTAGAATTTTGTTACCAAAGATTAACCATTGGTTATGAAGAACGGTTTGCTTCTTGTGTGTGTACCAGGGATGAACTGACTCTACGATGGAACACCATAGGTGTGATTGGTTGGTGAGTTTTTGATTTTAAGGCTTGATTCTCTCCGGTTTGCATTTGGGTCGAGTAAGTTTCATTTTGGTCGACCCGAAAGTAGTACCATGAACCACAGCTCAAACTGTTAAGAATTCTATGTAATATATTGAAAATTTACCGTCCAAGTTGATGTTTTATGGCCTCTAGTGAAGTTTGAAAGTTTGAAAGAGGAAAGTTTCCATTTCTTCTTCTCCTTTGAGCTTGCTCGCCAAGTTCTTGTATGGGACAAGGCCGCCGCCTCTAGCATGATTTGTAGAGTGTGGGCTGCAGTCCTAGTGAGGCGTAGGCTTTTCCCGAAGTGGATCCGGTCCATTTCGCACACCAAATCACCAGTGGGCTTCTCTTGTTCGCCGGGCGGACATGTCTGGGAGAAACAAGGTCTAGAGTGGATGTGAACTCCAAATGGCTCCATTCTACTTCGCCGTGAAGCATGACTCAATTATCTATCCATCAAGATCATAAGATTTAGAAGTCGGAGAGACCTTCTACTGCGGCCATGTTTCTGATTCTCCGGTTCTGTCCAATTGGGGAAATCGGACACTTGGAGTTTTATTAATGCTCTTGACTTGGAAACTTGCATGAATCATGATTTGAAACACTTTTGCTCTATTTTGCCTTCTTTTTGATGTTTTGACCTGTTAAGACTCCAAAACCAAAATATACAAGAAAACTACCTCTTGGGCACAAAAGCCTTATTATTATGCTATAAAAGATATTAAAAACCTTAGTAAAAAACATGTAAAATATGGATATATCAACTCCCCCAGATTTAGCATTGTGCTTGTCATCAAGCAAACTAAGCCTGAAAGAGAGGTTTGAAAACATAAGAACTCGTAATCCTTTTTGAAAATCCAAGTTAAGTTATGCATTAGTAATCCACATGAAAAACAGAATTGGCATTTAGATGAGAAACAAGAGTACTTACCGTGACTTTAGCAATCATCCCAAAGCAATCCACACTCCATATGACTATCCGGGTTCTCCATCCTTGATTTCTTTAGTTTTTAAAGGTGTGGTGTCAACTAGGGGGTATCGATCAAAGGGCTCATAGACTCTTACCCATCCTCTTTTGATTAAACACACTTCTTGTTTCTCCTCTCTCTCTTCTCACTTCTTCAAGTTGATTTCTCCCTTTTTTAGGGTAGCAATGTATTTGTTTTTATCAACTTCTTCTCCTTTGGTTTTTGGAGGTTTTTCTTTGGGTGATCATCCATAGACGCGAGTATTGATGGTTGTAGCCACCTAATCCCCGGTTACTTGGATCTATGGGTATTCCATAGACACGAGTATTGATGGTTGTGATAGGTGTAAATTTCTCCCTAAAAATAACTGCAAGTGCACAGCAAATGAGTTGTAGTGTATAGGGTATCGAATCCAAACGTCTATCGATTGCACAGTAAATTCCTATATTCAAATCAATGCTAAGAGAAAGAATGTAAATGTAATGCAAATAAAGTAAATAAAAGCAGCAAGTGATCGATTGATGAGGTTTAAATTCAAGAGACAAAGTTTAGGCTTTGGGAAATTCTCAGGTTGATTCCGAATTGCATAGTTAAAGTAATCAGGATATTAATTAAGCACCGTTCTCGAACATGAACACTAATGTAAAATCAATCAACTTTCGTTGCAGAGATTATCTATGTCTAAATCCTAGAATTCCAAATTTATTTGCAAATTCAATAAACTAGACAAGCAATAATTCCAGGTTCAATTGTTCACCAAATCTCTAAACCAAATTCCTTTGCAGATAGGTATTTTGCTCATCTAAGATAGTTCAGGAAATCAATAACACTTTCGTGTCTACCAATTAACCTAAGATCAGATTCTAGGCCGTGAAGCTAGAATAAGTATTAAACATAATCCAGATGAAGAACTCTAATGATTATCCTAACAATATTGCAATTCTTCTTCAACCCTTGAAAACCCTTAACCTAACAAACAAACTACTGAGACATGGTGATTGAAACAAACATCATGAATATGAAAGATTGCATAGAATAAATAAGATAAGAGATTAAAGGAGTTCAAAATCTTCTATGAAGGGGTCTGATTTGTCTCTCCAAAGCTCTGCTACAAATCTCTCTTAGTCTCAATAGAAAATAAGATACCAAATAGAAAAAGCCTAAACAATGGCTTATAAACATAAAAATCTCCTAAAACACGATCTGGGCTTTCTTGTAAATAATGGAAACTTCTGGGCCAAAGTGCAATTCTCCAAATCTTCATAAAACTCGCGCAGCACTTTTGGCAGAGGGCGGTGTCGACCGACACCAGTATTGGTGTCGATCGACACCAATGTCCAGGATCGGCAGTAACTTCAATAGATCAGCATAAGTTGTCCAAAATGCTCCATTATCTCCAATTCAGCTTCCAAATGTGCCTAAGACCTGTAAATACTAGAAAAGACTCCAAAAACACTAAAAATACTCTATAAACAAGACTTATATCATGGCAAAAACCCATAAAAACCATGATATATCAACTCCCCCAGACTTAGATCTTTGCATGTCCTCATGTAAATCGAGTCTAAGACATTTGAGAAAGAGGTTTGAAAAGCGGAAACTCACTTACTCTTTAGAACTTGTACCAACCTTTGCACCTGCTTTCACTCAGAACATAACCAACATTAGACCAGTTTCACATAGTGGACACTAACTTGCAATTCAAACCAAACCAAACACCTAATCTCATGAGATAACTCAAAACTCTAAAGCCAACTCCTTAAAAATTAAAAGCGTGAGTTCTCAACAAGGGGTTATCGATCAAATAGCATTCTGATTTTTACCCCTCCAAGTACAATCAAGACAAACTTCTAAAACTAAAACATGAATGCATTTTTTTTTTTTTTTTTTTTTTTTTTTTTTTTGCATCTCTCTCTTTTCCTTATGATTTGGAATCAGTTTTTATTTAGAGCGCGAGTAGTCATGGTTGGAGCCACCAATTCCCGGTCCTTTTTATTACTTTCATCCGGCGGGTTTCCATGGAGTCAGAAGACCAGTTGGACTGACCTTCATCCACTTCGTTTTCCCGAGGGTGTCGTTAGACTTCCCTTTGGGTTAAGAAAAGAGAGAGTATATAATTAAATGTAAAGCCATAAATAAACATGATGTAAATGCATAAGCCTGTCTTGACTGGACTGAAAGAGAAATCATACTCATGTATACCAAACCCCTTGCTAAGAAATTTAAAAGTCAGGTTTATGCGAGGAGTTAAACTTTAGAGAGTTGAGTACCTTAAAGATACGGTTGTGATCCAGCAATCGGTCCGCTAGAGCCAGTCTGTTCGGTTAAGTCCGCTGCTGATGTCTGCCCCTTGTGATTGCAAGAACATTGGTTGATAAGGTAAGTTCCAAGAGAACGTCATAATTTCCTAACTGGTTTTGACTCAATAAAACACTTTGAAAAACCTTTTTTTTTTTTTGTAGAACCCTCAAAAACAAACACAATGTCAGCAACTACCTCCCCGAGACTTAAACAACACTGTCCCCAGTGGTATTCAGCCTCAGCCGGAGGAAGCAAGAGAAAGAATTGGAATTGAGTGAAACTGAAAAACAAAATAGAGCGTGGTACCTGTCTGGCGGGCTGGTGTCGACCGACACCAGTCACAGAGGACGATAGTGAGTTCTTTGAATGTGAATGAAGTCCAGAAAAGTGTAAAGACAGATGTCTACACGTTTTCGCATCAATAAATCTGTAAAAGTACTCAAACACAATTAGAAACAATCATAGATATCATCAAAGCATAGTTCAACACAAATTCCAAATCCAAATCAAAAGTAAATGAGGGACTGACTCAAAGTTAGAGAAACATAAAAGAGAAAAATGCAAAAGAAAAGAAAGATAAACAGGACAAGGAACTAGTCCTCATCGTTGTCGTCGTCAGCCTCTGGTGCAGCAGCAAGGTCGGTGGTAGGTAGGCGCATGCAGGTGCAGCGAGATATCCTATCCCATATGGCGTGTACACTGTCGATCATAAATCGCTGAAAGGGATCAGGGACAAAGTCTGGTGGAAGTGTGGCAGGGAGATGTGTATACGCAGGAGGTGCAGAAGTAGAGGAGGAAGCAAAGTCGGCAGCAGACTGAGGTGCGCGGCGAGTCGATCCTGTAGCAGCACGGGCCGGCAGGGCAGGTAGACGAGTAGGAGGATCGGGGAGAAAGCGGAGGGAGCTCAGTGTCTCGGTGATGGTGGTGAGGTCGGGGTTAGGTAGTTGGACCATGTGATCTCCTGAAGCAGCGCGGTAACACCAAAGTAAATCTGCCTTTAGCCATTTAGAACTCTTCAAGTGCTCTTCATCCATAAGAGATGCTGCAGAAATACGCTGAAGATGGTCCAAAGGGATGGCAAAATGCTGAAAAATGGGAGTAAGAAGACTCCCCACCGTTTCAGGCTTCTTTTGAGTGCCGGAGAATGGTTTAGTCTTCAAGGAGACTGAGTGTTGTGCAAAAATCGCAACAAAGTTAACCCGCCCAATCCTCTGCAAATCAGGCTCTCCTGGCTCATATAGATCCTCAACGCCATAGCTCAAAAGCATGAGCTCACTGTGCCTCATCTTCCTTGGTTCAGACTTGCATAAGATAGTGTTAGCGATGAGCCTAGCCACATACCTCACAACTGGGTGTCGCACATCGGTCTGAGTGGAGTGTTTGCTGTCATAGCGCCCAGTCCCAAAAGAAGACCAGACCCGCTGCTGATCAGTGAACTCAAATGGCCAAGCAACATCATACCACATCTTGTCGAAACCGTAGATGTCGCATAGATCAGGGATAGACAGCCTGTACCTCTGTCCTTGAAGCATGAAAGTCAAGGTACCCTCGTTGGCTTGCTTCGCAGGGGAAGTGTAGTAGACACTAACTGTGGAAAGGAACTGACGAACCAAATCCGGATAGACGGTGTAGTGCTTGGTACACATGGAACCCAATCCAATCCTCTCCAACATCCGAAGGACATCATCCAAAATGCCCATCCTCCGCATAATAACCGGATCAGCAAATCGAGTGGCTGCAATTCCAACCTTCAGCCAGGCATTGTAGAACAAAGTGTCATAATCATCCCAGGTCTCTGAGATGGGCCTGTTGTGGCAAGCGTCGCTCAGCGCTTCTTCTTTGTCAGACTTGTCCCAAACTTTCTTCGACCGTATTCTCAGTCCCTCCTGTCGAGGCCAAGGGTCTGTCGGGTTTGTCGGTGGTGAATCAGGAGGAAAAGAGGATGAGGAGTGTTGGCGTTTCTTGCTGCGACGGAGTGGTTGCTTTGGAGGCATCTCGCAGAAATCAAAACGACTGTATTTGATTTTGAACGGTGTCGATCGACACCATAAGTGGTGTCGGTCGACACCATAAGTGGTGTCGGTCGACACCAGCGTTTTCGTGTCGACCTCTGTGTCGAGTCCTGCACGATATTGGTCCGTCTCGTAACTGGTGTCTATCGACACCCAGGTGGTGTCGATCGACACTGGCATGTGGCGACCCTGTTTTTTTTTTTTTTTTTCAAAAATAAAACAAAACCAAAAGTTAGTGAAAAGAAAAACGAAAATCACAAAGTAATTTCACCTACAGGTGGGTTGCCTCCCACTAAGCGCTTGTTTTCAGTCATTAGCTGGACTGTGTCGAGCTTAGGTATCTGGTGGATGAGAGAGTGGCAGCAAATGCCTCAGAGAAAAATGTCTCCTCATCCATGGTGGTGTATAAGCATTAGGGGCATGAGATCGACCAAGGAAGTGAGGAACATCAGCAGGGTGGGATTTGAGTATGGGTGGGACACTTCTTTTTCCTGCAGAATCAATAAAAGAAATACCAAGCCTTCTTCGAGAAACTCGTTGCGTGCTTAAGTGTAAAATATGTTTTGCACCTCTTAAAGTTTTATGGAGGTTTAGGGTAAAACTCGTGGAAGTGAGTTGCAAAACCTCCATAAAACTTAAGCACGCAACCTCCTGAGTTGTAGTGTATAGGGTATCGAATCCAAACGTCTATCGATTGCACAATAAATTCCTATATTCAAATCAATGCTAAGAGAAAGAATGTAAATGTAATGCAAATAAAGTAAATAAAAGCAGCAAGTGATCGATTGATGATGTTTAAATTCAAGAGACAAAGGTTAGGCTTTGGGAAATTCTCAGGTTGATTCCGAATTGCAGAGTTAAAGTAATCAGGATATTAATTAAGCACCGTTCTCGAACATGAACACTAATGTAAAATCAATCAACTTTCGTTGCAGAGATTATCTATGTCTAAATCCTAGAATTCCAAATTTATTTGCAAATTCAATAAACTAGACAGGCAATAATTCCAGGTTCAATTGTTCACAAAATCCCTAAACCAAATTCCTTTGCAGATAAGTATTTTGCTCATCTAAGATAGTTCAGGAAATCAATAACACTTTCGTGTCTACCAATTAACCTAAGATCAGATTCTAGGTCGCGAAGCTAGAATAAGCATTAAACATAATCCAGATGAAGAACTCTAATGATTATCATAACAATATTGCAATTCTTCTTCAACCCTTGAAAACCCTTAACCTAACAAACAAACTACTCAGACATGGTGATTGAAACAAACATCATGAATAAGAAAGATTGCATAGAATAAATAAGATAAAAGATTAAAGGAGTTCAAAATCTTCTCTGAAGGAGTCTGATTTGTCTCTCCAAAGTTCTGCTACAAATCTCTCTTAGTCTCAATAGAAAATAAGATACCAAATAGAAAAAGCCTAAACAATGGCTTATAAACATAAAAATCTCCTAAAACACGATATGGGCTTTCTTGTAAATAATGGAAACTTCAGGGCCAAAGTGCAATTCTCCAATCTTCATAAAACTCGCGCAGCACTTTTGGCAGAGAGCGGTGTCGACCGACACCAGTATTGGTGTCGATCAACACCAATGTCCAGGATCGGCAGTAACTTCAACAGATCAGCATAAGTTGTCCAAAATGCTCCATTATCTCCAATTCAGCTTACAAATGTGCCTAACACCTGTAAATACTAGAAAAGACTCCAAAAACACTAAAAAGACTCTATAAACAAGACTTATATCATGGCAAAAACCCTTAAAAACCATGATATATCAGGTTGTAGCCACCTAATCCCCGATTACTTGGACCTTGGTGCTTTTTCTTCAAATTGAAGGGGAGAGAGAGGGAGACCGAACTCACACAGACTTTTTCTTGTTGGTGAGGATGAGGAGTTATGCCCTTTGTATGGCAAGATCATAGCTGAGAAGATTAAGTTCATTAAAGTGCGGAATCAAAGATGGATCTTCCATCGGCTTTTTAGAGATGTGGACATTTTTGGTAGGTTGATCCGCTCACGGTGTACATGTGGTAAGGTTCATTTTGGTCGACCCGAAAGTAGGACCCTGAACCACAGCTCAAACCGTTAATAATTCTATGTACTATATTGAAAATTTACCGTCCAAGTTGATGTTTTATGGCCTCTGGTGAAGTTTGAAAGTTTGAATGGATTCGAACGAGCGGTTAGAGAGATGCTTCATGAAGCGGTCCATTTGGTCGACCGCAAGGTGATGTGATGGACCACCGCTCAAACCGTGAAGATTTCCCCGACCTATATTGAAAATATATCGACCAACCTGATACTTTATGACCACTGGTGAAGTTTGAGGCCATTAGAACGAGCCGTTTGAAAGATGGTACATGAGGTAGTCCAAATGGCTCAAGGAGGGTTTTCCTTGACCATTTGGAGTTCCGCTCGTTCATCTCCTGAGTTTCTTCTGGAAAAGTGATGTTGAGGCTCCTAGAAATCGTTTCCAGCTGGTGTTCGTGCCTTATGCTGTGATTTGCATTTATCGGCCATATTGGTTCACCGCGATCGACCGGATAGGGCATTATCGAATATCTCCTGAATCGTGAACATTTCACTGTCCTATCTTTTGGATTTGCCGACCAATATGGTGTTTTCTGGCCGCCTGTGAGGTTTGGTGGACTTCGGTCACACGGTTTGTGAGATAGCCGATGAATGTCCTCCTTTGCACCGTTATGGTCGCGAGAATGACCCCGGATGATATATCTTCAAATCTACTCGGTCGTTTTGTGATTTTCTTCGACCTTATTGATTTTCTATCCCTCCTTTATCAATCCCAGGTGGTTCTCGCCTTGTTCCGTGTGATTGAGTGTGGATCTCCTTTGAAACCGCCTTTAAACCACCATAGGCTTTGTTGTTTTAGTCGGCTATAGCGGCTGCCCTTGATATCCTTCCTGTCAAAAAGTTAAGTCCTTGGAAAACACTAGAAATCACTTGTTAAAGCGCTCTTAGATCGAGACCTCTCAAGTGATCAGTTTGGGGTTCTCATCTAAGACAAGATATGATAAACCATAAAAACATTTTGGATCTTGATCAATGATCCAAAGCTCTGAAAATAGTTTCATCTAAGTGAAATCAATGTATATGTGAATGACATGTAAAGATAGAGAAGGGATTACTTACGTTTAATCGCTTGATCAAAGGTTGTATGTTTTGGTCATGCCTAAGCATAGTCTTGAAGATATGGGACATGACCATAAAACCTTTGATGCGTTGAACAAGGGTGGGAACCTTGGGTGGGAGTGGAATGTGACCTTCTACACTCATGTCTCTCTTTTTGTGATGGATATTGACTCGGCTCATGGTGGTGTTGGTTTGGTCGGTGCAAAACTCATTTTATAGTCTCCTTTGGTACTTGATCCTAAAACATTTTTTTGGTATTTTTATTGATTTTATAAAATTCTCAAAAAAAATCAAATCTAATTATATAAAGTTGGAAGCGCGCAACGTGGTCGCGACACGTACGATCATTATAACTCAGAGGATCGCGACATGTGTAATTTTTAATTTTACTCTTATTAAGATCTTGACATGTGTCTTGAAAAAGAAAAGAAAAAAATCTTTATTAAAACGATGTTTAAGAAAAAAAAAACGATTATCCATATTTAAACGAAAAATATGTTCCATATTCTACCAGAAAAAGGAAAAAATGTATTTTCGCATGCCATAATCTAACAGAAAAATGTTTCATATTCTAACATATAATGTTTCATATTCTTACGGAAAAAAGAAAAATTCATATTTACCATATTCTCTATTATAATATGTTTTTACGGAATCGTTATATGACTATTACTATTTATTGTACAGTGGAACTGAAGTATCTAATGTTTTTCAGAGATTTCTTATCGACTTATCAATATAATTTTAATTACGTTTAACAGTAATCAAATTTTGTTTAATATTTATTTTCATAATTTGTTTCAAAAATCTTAAAGTAAAATCTGCGTATACGCAGGGTCTAATCTAGTAGTTAAATAAGACAATAAGGAAGTTTTTTTTAAAAAAAAAAGGAAAATATGGGTTGCCTCCCCTAAGCGCTAGTTTTAAGTCTTTAGCTCGACTCCTTGTGTTTCTTAGGTTTGAGTTGCGGTTGGAGACTCCATGTATCTCCTAGTTCCTGATGATTCCACATGATCTCATCTTGTAGAGAGACTCCCAAACTTCCCATCACGATCATACCTTAGAAACTCCAACTTTGATCTAAGATCTCAATTAGATTTTCTTTGGCTCTCCATGAACTCTTCTAGCATAGCTTTGAGATATGTACCTTACCTCTAGGCTTATTAGGGACGTGGTCATGGTATTGAGTAGGGTCCAGGCGTGAGTAGTGATTCATCTCTAGGAACCAATAAAACACAAAAACACTAAAATAAAAATTAGAATGCATGAAAATAAAAGATCTAGTCTTAGGTTTTATCAAGAAAACTCGAAGGGACAAAGCAATCCCCGGCAACGGCGCCAAAAACTTGATGTGTGTGGGATATGCAAGTAATAAATAACCCTAAAACAAACCGTGGGTTGCAAGTGCACAACAAACAATTGTAGTATTTAGGGGTCGAACCACTGAAGATTGCGGAATGTACACTTCAAGATCAAGAGATGCAAACTAAGCTAGATTAACAATATGAAAAAGGGGTTTTGTGTTTTTGGTTTTTGTAAAACATAAAGATATTAACAATGCAAAACATAAAGCAAAAGATAAATATTGTTGAAAGGAAATATTCGCAAAGGCATGTGCCAAATCGATTGAAAAGGTTGTTATATGATGGGGATTAAACTTTTCCCAATTTCTACCCCTTTTCTGCAAGTGCACAGATCGAGAGTAGCAACGGGTATATCGAACACAAGGACCAGTTAGTGCACTACAAGGTATGAGATCGAGATTTAGCTAGGAAAGCAATATGAGTTTGGTTGTTGTCACGTTGAAAGCAAGTAAAGAAAGCAAGTAAACAAAGCAAATAAAGTCGTAAATCAATGGATGGAAAGCGCTAAGCAATAGGATAATCTCAGGATGAGTGATTCAAGCAAGCAAGTTCGATTTGTTAGGGATTTAAGAATGTGTACCACCTAGAACTCAAGACACTAATTTAGATCTTTCCACTTCCGTGGCTCCGACCCCTATGTTGATCTATCTAATCGCTAAACTTTTGGTATGTCCTTAGATATTCAAACAAGCATTAATTCGATCAAGTCTCAATTGTTCACAACCTCTAGTAAATCAACTTCCGCAGTCTAAGAGAGATTGCCCACCAAATACTAGTTCAGGCGAATGATTCATCACTTCCGTGGCTCAAATCTACCTAGGATCATATGTTGATTGGCCAGATCAACACCAAGCAATGAACACAAGCAAAGGTGAAGAGTTTATGTAAACCCTAATTCTATATATCGATTATCAAGCAAGCATGAACACTATCCTTTGATTTCCTATCACTTAACAAGGTAACTACTCAGACATAGAGAAGGAAATCGAATTCATGTTCATAAGAACAGAGATCCGAGATCCTCTCTTGAAGGAGACAATGAAAGAAAGCAAAAACTATAAGAACTTTTATTGAATAATATTTTGTATCTCTATGTGTGGCTCTCTTCTTTTACAAGGCTAAAAAGATGTATTTATAATGCTTCAGAAGTTGAAGGGCGGCTTGACCTAGGTCTTGGTCGACATAAGAGGCGGTGTAAGTTTGGGCTTGAAAACGTGCAAAACGGGCTTCGGAAACGAGCCGGGTCGAGCGAGGCGTGTCGCGGTCGAGCGGGGCGGTCGACCGGTCGGTCGGGCTGGTGCTCGGGTCGAGCTGGCGGTCGGACGGTCGGACGGGATGATGGTCGGGCGCGCACGGGATGGTGAAAGGAGGTCGGGTCGGACGGGAGCCTTGGAGGCCCTGTCCGACCGGCTCGGTCGACCGGATGGGTCGTGGAGTTGGAGGAAGGTCGGGTCGGACGGGAGCCTTGGAGGCCCTGTCCGACCGGCTTGGTCGACCGGTGTCCTCGTGCAATTAAGGACGGTCGGGTCGGACGGGAGCCTTGGAGGCCCTGTCCGACCGGTTCGGTCGAGCGGTTGGTGTAGACGTCCGGTTTTCGGCTGATTTGACACTCTTCACTAAAACGATCATATCTCCCATTCTACGTGGCCAAATTGCATGATTCCAATTGCGTTGTAAAGCTAACTCATGTAGGCATCGCGGCGAACTGGTTTGGGTGAAATCCATTAAGTAGAATGTTTTTGGGGCTCCTCCAAAGTAAATGATAGTGCATGAAGCTGCTTTGAGGACCTTTGCCTTTGTTTTGCTCCAAATTGCATCTTTTGACCTGAAATGACTCTTGGCACTATATATGCATAAAAACTACCTTTTAAAGCAAAAAGCCACGGTAAAACCATGCATAAAGTATATAAAAACGATGTAAAAAGGGTGTAAAATAGAGGTATATCAACTCCCCCAGACTTAGATCTTTGCTTGTCCCCAAGCAAATAGAATCCAAATCGGAGAAAGAGGTTTGAAAACATGAAAACTCACTTATCCTTTGGCACTTGTATCTTCCATTGCTCTGCTTTCACTTGGAGCAAAACTAACTTTGAATCTAGCCTTCCCGTTCTGACCTTGAGCTTAGCGAACCATACCGGACCCAACAAATCTCATCCAGCACTCCAAACTTTCCATTGTCAACTCCTTACAGTATTTAAAGCGTGCGGTCTTTACCAAGGGAGTATTGATCACAGAGCATTGACTCTTACCCATCCAAGTGTTTGCCAAGACAGTCCTTTTTAGCACATCCAGTTCCATTCCTCTCTCTTTCTCTCTTTTCTTTTGAAGGATCGATCTTTCCCTACTTTTCTAGGGTATCATTTTATTTTTTCTATCGATCCTTCTTCCCTTTGAATATTTTTCTTTTCTGGGAATATCATAGGATAGGCTTTTGCTTTTCCTTGTTTGAGTAGGTCTCCATAAGACAAAAAGGTGCAGACGTATGCATTCCTCTTGCTTACACGTTTTCCTTGTGCTTAAAAGCTTTTGATTTTCATTTTGCAGATGAGAGAGAGGTGGACTGTATCTTTGGTGGACATGTCTCGACTAGACCGGGATGAGGAATCGGCTAATATGTATCTCAAGCCCCTTGACAAGAAAAATTAAAAGTTCAATTAGGTGGTGGAGTTGACTTTAGATTGTCCGGGTACCTTAGAAATCATGCCAAATCAGTAGGTCGATCCACCCTCAGTGGTTCCGTTGGGCATTGTTCGGTGTCAATATTCGCCTTTGTGATCACAAGAGCTTTGGCATGCTAATGGTAAGCTCCTAGGATAGATCATAGTTTCCTAACTTATTTTGACTCAATAAAACAGAAGTTTTGAAAAAGGTTGATAAGAGAAATAGATATAAGATGAAGACAAGACATGAACAAACGCATTAGTACCGACAATCCCCCCAGACTTAACTTGCACCGTCCCGGTGAAAGCAAATCCGATTAAGGGAGGTAAAAGAAAAAGGTAATAAGGCGTTTGTGAATTAGAGGAAAGCTGTAACCTGATATGGTATTAGAAATCGAAGAATGTTGAGATGGATGATATGTCCAGCGACTAAGTTGTTCCATAATGTGGTTGAGATCCCGGCTTAGATGGTCAAGTGCTGTTGCGCACCAGCAGTGAGTTTAAAGGGCCGCCTGAGTGTAGGTGAAGTAGGATCATCATGTGGTAGAACAGCAAGTAGGCGTGGGATGTGATGTGGTATGGAATGAAAGTGTGGCGGGATGATATGCAAATGAGGTGGGATGGTATGCAATGAGGTGGGATGGTATGCAAATGAGGTGAGATGGTAGGTAAGTGAGGTGGATGGTATGCAAATGAGGTGGGATGGTATGCAAATGAGGTGGGAAGGTATGCAAGTGAAGTGGGATGGTATGCAAGTGAGGTGGGATGGCGGGTCGGCAAGAGGGGACTCGGTCGATCGGGCGAGGCACCGGTCGACCGTCTTGGTCGACCCGACCGTGATGAGTGCTGCATTCTTCTTTCCTGAGGTTTCTTTCTACTTCTTTCATGCTGGATTCTCAAATTTCTGTATCCAAAACTTCAAAACAAAACTATTAAATGAAAACAAAGATTTAAAAAGGGATAGAAAAGACCTTATGGGTTGCCTCCCATACAGCGCTTGTTTATGGTCTTTAGCTTGACCGTTTGGCTCTTCTAAGAAGAAGTGGAAGGACATGGCCTGAGACAAAGCCTTTTTGTGCGTGTCCCATCACGTCCTTGTGGATGATCAGGTGGTTCATGAGGAGATATGAACCGAGAATGTTTGGTAGGGGTGAAAACGGGGACGGCATCATAGAAAACAGATTTGTTGACATTGGCAAGAGAGATGCGGCGGTTTGGCCAATCCATAATGGCTCCAGCAGTTGCCAAGAATGATCTTCCAAGTATAATAGGCATGTCACTTCCTCCTTTGATATTCATGATATGAAAATCCACCGGTATCTTTGTATCTCCAATTTCGAGCAAGATATCATAGACAACACCTCTAGGTTGTGCAATGGTGAGATCAGCAAGTCCAATGCTGATTTGTGAAGGTTGGAGGCGTGTGATCCCAAGGAGTTTGGCAGTGTGTGTGGGCATCAGGTTTATGCATGAACCAGAATCACAAATGTAGCTATCAAAGTACCTTCCATTGATTGTGCAGGGTATGGTAAACTGTCCTGGGTCTTCTACCTTGTAGAGGGTTCGGAAAGATGGTTGCTTCTTAGCTTTCTCAAATAGCTCCTGAATCTCTTCTGGGGTCTCTTTGCAGTTGTGGAAGAAGTTGGTGAGTGGGTGGTTTTTCCAGGCCTCATGAAAGGTCATGCTTGCGGGAAGTGTGTGGACAAAGCGGTTGAATTCAGCTAGCTTCTCTCGGGAGATGGGGTTGCTGTACCACTTGGGAGGAGGTGTGGAGGGTGGAGATGGGGGTAAGGTTGCTGCATAAGAGGACATAGAGAGGCGGGCTCGCCTAAAGAGTTGCTTAATCTCATTCTTGGTTTCTTTGCTACTAAAGAAAAATTCAACCAAATCGTGGTTGTTCCAAGCTTCTTCAAAGGGGACATAGAATGGTATGGACTTCACCTTCTTGTTAAATTCCTTGAGCTTCTCTGGGCTTATCTTAGTAGGGTCAATGGGTTCATATTGGAATGAATCCTCTGGTTCATCCAAGGTGATTCTCTTTCTTGAAATGCCGGTGATTCTAGGAAGGGCGAGTATGCGAGCCGGAGGTGGAGAGAATCGCGGGTCAGATTGATGTGGACTAGTTTCACTTCCTCTAGAGCTTGCGTTGCTGTTAAAACTCTGCTGTTCTTCTTCATCATCTTCATAGTCTTCCTCATACTCTTGATCATCTTCTTCTTTTCTTACAAGATGTGATGAGTTTTCCTTAGAGATTGCTGTGATGACATTGCAAGGGAAAGGAGGTGGTTTGGGTATGGGGCTTCTTTCTCTCTGGTTCTTACAGAAAAGAGATCCTTCTACAACTGAAAGCCGGTTATAGATGATTCCAAGATGTTTGCAATTATCATCATTGAAGCTATGGGCATCAATGCTCTTGCTAAGTAGCTCGTGGTGTTTTGCAGCAACATCTAGCTTGACAAGGTTGAGTGATCGAGCATGGTCTTCCTTGAGTTGCTTGATATCTTTGTCAAGCTTGATAACTTGGTTAAAAAGAACATCCATCTTTTCTCCAAGGGTGAGATGAACATATTCGATCTTCTTCTCCATCTCTCTTGTACTTGTGACTTGATAGTCAAGGTACTCTTGTAGCATCTCTTCAAGCTTGGTTAGGTGTGGGTCGTGGGGTAATCCTTATGTGGCTTGGGGTAGCTGCTCAATGTGCGGTGGAGGTTGGTGGTTTCTATAGGGCGGGTGGTAGGGATTGAGTAGCGGCACATAGGGTTGTCCACGGGCAAACTTGTTGAGGAAAGCTTCCTTGTATCTTCTCCATGTCTTGAAATCGTGTTGGGCAGAAAATCTAACCCACTCTTGAGCTCGGCCAGCTAGGGATGTTTGGAACAAGCTGATCTTCTTTGGGTTTTCTCCCAAACCATAGTAATCGCAGAGATTTTCGAAATTCTCAACATGTTCTTGAGCACACTCCGATATGAAGTCATGGAAAGGATCTCTTACTACATACTTGATCAGGTCGCCATTGATGGACTCCGGTGGTAAAGAGGCATCATCTTCTTCTTCATAGGATTGGTTGTGGTAAGGGTAAGAGTTTTGGTTATACTTGGATTTGAAAGGTGGGTTCCTGATGAACCTCTTCAAGAAAGCTTCTCTGCAGTCTAACCAAGTGTTGATCTGAAAAGGGGGAGAGTATTGCGCCCACTCAAGAGCTCTCCCAGCTAAGGACATGCTAAACAGCATTAGTTTCTTCTCAAAATCGAAAACTCCATAAGAATCACAAAGACCATCAAAGTGATCAATGTGTTCCAGTGCATACTCATTGTAGAGATCATGGAATTTGTCTCTCTTCACAAACTCAATCAGCTCCGGGTCTATTTCTTCTTCTGGTGAGGCTAGAAGGTGTTCTTCTCTTTCATAGTAGGCTTGGCTAGACGTCTCCAGTTCGGCCGCATTAAGGTAGGGGAGAAGGTTTTTCTTGGTGTTCAAGGGTGCTAGTCCGGGAGGACTACTGCGAGAATCCCATGAAGGCGAAATAGCTGGAGGGTTTGACATCTTCTTCTCTGTTGGACTGTCTCTAGGAGGAGATATGTGGCGTATAGGAATCGCCCTTATAGGAATAAGATTTCTCAAATCCTCTTCCATCTAGGAGAAAAACTTAAAACCTGAAAAATCAAAAACAAAAAAAAAGGAAAAACAAAATTAAATAACTTAAAACAGGAAAAACCTAGACTATATCTCTTTCAAGAACTTGTAGGCACGATAATGGTCCCCGGCAACGGCGCCAAAAAGCTTGATGGGGATTAAACTTTTCCCAATTTCTACCCCTTTTCTGCAAGTGCACAGATCGAGAGTAGCAACGGGTATATCGAACACAAGGACCAGTTAGTGCACTACAAGGTATGAGATCGAGATTTAGCTAGGAAAGCAATATGAGTTTGGTTGTTGTCACGTTGAAAGCAAGTAAAGAAAGCAAGTAAACAAAGCAAATAAAGTCGTAAATCAATGGATGGAAAGCGCTAAGCAATAGGATAATCTCAGGATGAGTGATTCAAGCAAGCAAGTTCGATTTGTTAGGGATTTAAGAATGTGTACCACCTAGAACTCAAGACACTAATTTAGATCTTTCCACTTCCGTGGCTCCGACCCCTATGTTGATCTATCTAATCGCTAAACTTTTGGTATGTCCTTAGATATTCAAACAAGCATTAATTCGATCAAGTCTCAATTGTTCACAACCTCTAGTAAATCAACTTCCGCAGTCTAAGAGAGATTGCCCACCAAATACTAGTTCAGGCGAATGATTCATCACTTCCGTGGCTCAAATCTACCTAGGATCATATGTTGATTGGCCAGATCAACACCAAGCAATGAACACAAGCAAAGGTGAAGAGTTTATGTAAACCCTAATTCTATATATCGATTATCAAGCAAGCATGAACACTATCCTTTGATTTCCTATCACTTAACAAGGTAACTACTCAGACATAGAGAAGGAAATCGAATTCATGTTCATAAGAACAGAGATCCGAGATCCTCTCTTGAAGGAGACAATGAAAGAAAGCAAAAACTATAAGAACTTTTATTGAATAATATTTTGTATCTCTATGTGTGGCTCTCTTCTTTTACAAGGCTAAAAAGATGTATTTATAATGCTTCAGAAGTTGAAGGGCGGCTTGACCTAGGTCTTGGTCGAAACATAAGAGGCGGTGTAAGTTTGGGCTTGAAAACGTGCAAAACGGGCTTCGGAAACGAGCCGGGTCGAGCGAGGAGTGTCGCGGTCGAGCGGGGCGGTCGACCGGTCGGTCGGGCTGGTGCTCGGGTCGAGCTGGCGGTCGGACGGTCGGACGGGATGATGGTCGGGCGCGCACGGGATGGTGAAAGGAGGTCGGGTCGGACGGGAGCCTTGGAGGCCCTGTCCGACCGGCTCGGTCGACCGGATGGGTCGTGGAGTTGGAGGAAGGTCGGGTCGGACGGGAGCCTTGGAGGCCCTGTCCGACCGGCTTGGTCGACCGGTGTCCTCGTGCAATTAAGGACGGTCGGGTCGGACGGGAGCCTTGGAGGCCCTGTCCGACCGGTTCGGTCGAGCGGTTGGTGTAGACGTCCGGTTTTCGGCTGATTTGACACTCTTCACTAAAACGATCATATCTCCCATTCTACGTGGCCAAATTGCATGATTCCAATTGCGTTGTAAAGCTAACTCATGTAGGCATCGCGGCGAACTGGTTTGGGTGAAATCCATTAAGTAGAATGTTTTTGGGGCTCCTCCAAAGTAAATGATAGTGCATGAAGCTGCTTTGAGGACCTTTGCCTTTGTTTTGCTCCAAATTGCATCTTTTGACCTGAAATGACTCTTGGCACTATATATGCATAAAAAATACCTTTTAAAGCAAAAAGCCACGGTAAAACCATGCATAAAGTATATAAAAACGATGTAAAAAGGGTGTAAAATAGAGGTATATCATTATATCCGATTCATGAACTCAAAACACTATGGTATGATCATCCTACTTTCGTGGCTCGACCACCTATGTCTCTTAAACCAATGGGCTCAGCTTTCGTTGGTTATTGTAGAGTGAGAAATGCATTACGATTAGGTAATGATTGTTCACCAAACTACTTACGTCTACTTTCATAGCCTAAGACGATTTGCCCATCAAATATTAGATCCGGAGTTATAACAAGCTTTTGGAGAGTATATCAAAGTTAGATCAAGTCACTAGTTAGCTACTCTAGCAACAAGCATTAGGTTTAAATAAAGATGGAGAACCATAATGTTTCCCCTTTATTTAATAACCGAATAGCGAAGGCAATTATGCCATGTCCTCATTAAAGGATCCATGATTCAACAATAGATCTAAGAGATAGAAGGAGTCTCATGATTCTATTGAAGAGAGGCAGAGTGATAGAGATCAAACCGTGACTCCTTCATAGAGAGAAACCTCTACCCATAGATGAATGCAAACATAAAGAAACATGTAAATATTTACAACGAAAAGAAAAGAAAAGAGGAGACCACCTAAGTGGCTCCGAAAAGCTTTATTTCTGAATGAAAGATGTCTGGAAAAGAGAGGATGTCCATTACAAGAGGCTAAAATAAGTATATATAGGTGAAGGGGAGGCTTAGGTCGGCTGAGTTAAGGCGCAGACAAGAAGAGGAAAGTTTCCATTTCTTCTTCTCCTTTGAGCTTGCTCGTCAAGTTCTTTAATGGACCAAGACCGCCACCTCTAAAACACTTTGTAGAGTGTGGGCTTCAGTCCTAGTGAGGCTTACGCTTTTCCCGAAGTGGATTCGGCCCATTTCGCACACCAAATCTCCAGTGGGCTTCACTTGTTCACCGGGCGGATATGTCTGCCGAGGAAAAAGGTCTAGACCGGATGTGAACTCCAAATGGCTCCATTCCATTTTTCGGTGAAGCGTGACTCAATTATCTATCCATCAAAATCAAGATCATAAGATTCGGATGTCGGAAAGACCTTCTACCGTGGCCATCTTTCTGATGCTTCGGTTCTGTCCACAGAAATATAAGGAAAACTCCATCTCATAAATCTCCAAAAATATATAGTTACAACGAAAACGAAAAACATGAAACAACAACATAGCACCAAGCTAAACAACTAGCGACCTGCTTGTCGAACAACTTCCTGAACTTCAGGTTCGTCTTTGCCTCAGGTTCCCAAGTCTCATCCTCTGTACCGCTACAGTCCCACAAAACTCTCAGCAACGGTATCTTCTTGTGACGCAGAACCTTCACTCTCCTCTCGAGAATCTTCACAAGAACCGCCGGAACCGTCAAATCGTGCCTAAGATCCTCATGAATCTTAGCCACTAACTCCTCCGAAGGATGTAGGCACTTCCTCAACATCGAAACATGAAACACCTTATGAAATGCCTTCATAATCCGAGGTAACTCAAGCCGATAAGCCACTAGTCCAACTCGCTCCACTACCGGAAACGGACCCATAAACCGTGGACTCAGCTTGTTCTCTGCTATGGATCTGTTATGACCCCTCAACATAGCCATCTTGAGATATACACGATCTCCAACCTCAAACTCAAGCTCTTGCCTCCGCCTATCAGCGTAACTCCTCTGTTTATCCTGAGCTTCCTTCATGTTGAGCCTCAAAACACGGACCTTCTCCGTCATTTCCTGAACATAAATAGCTCCATAAATGCTCCGCTCCCCCACTTGGGTCCAGCAGAAAGGGGTCCTACATTGTCTCCCATACAAAGCCTCAAAAGGAGCCATACCGATACTCGCCTGAGAGCTGTTATTATAAGCACACTCAGCCAAGCTCAAATGATCTGCCCAATGGCCACCCCAGTCTAGCACACACATCCTCAACAAATCCTCTAAAGTCTGAATAGTCTTCTCTAACTGCCCATTAGTCAGCGGATGATATGCTGTACTCATATGCACCTTAGTGCCCATCTCAGTCTGAAACGCTCTCCAAAACTCTGAAGCGAATATGGGATCCCGGTCTGACACAATACTGGCTGGCACACCATGCAGTCTCACTATCTCCTTCACAAATTTCTTAGCCAAAACAGCCGCTCCATCTGTCTTTTTAATGGCCGAAAATGTGCTGACTTAGTCAACCGGTCCACCATCACCTATATAGCATTGTAGGTCCGCAAAATAGGTAATCCCACTACAAAATCCATCGTGATCATTGATATACCTCTATTTTACATGCTTTTTATATAGTTTTACAATGCTTTTCATAAGGATTTTAATGATTTTTTATCTTGACGGAAGTAGCCAGGAATTCTCCACCAGCCACCTTGACCATACCCAAACGCTCACCAGCGCTGCTCCGGATGCCACTGCTCTCGGCACGCTCTAAAGTAATGAAGCAATTTGATGCTCCAGAGTCAAACAACATATGGGACTCAAAACCCCCACTAACAAGGTCCCTACACAATTACATGCGTTGAGAACCCCGATAAATCTATCACAGGAAAAATAATCAAAACTAACAAAAACAATTCTACCACTAAAAAAAAATATGAAGTCTTAGTCAAATATTTTACCTGTGATCTGCCCGGACTGACTATGCTGTCCAACCTGTGCCGATGAATAAACTCGCGGTGCAGCACCAGTATGACCCAACGGCTGAACCGCTGCAATATGAGCCAAAGGCTGAGCCCCTACTGATGGGTGGTCAGGTTTTACCCACTTTTAAAATCATGCAAGCGCACAGATCGTAGAAGTACGGGTTATCGAACACAAGGACTGGCTAGAATGAATACACTTTGAATCTATGGATTTTGGATCAAGCTAGAACAAAGTATGGATGTTTGATTGGTGAACTAATAACTAGAAAACTAGGGAACGTAAGGTTGTAAAGCAATAAGGGAAAAGCGTTAGGTCTTTAGGGGCTAATTCGCAGAGAAGCACGCAATGATCAAGTTCGATGATAGATATAAATCGTTTTAGGGATGATGGGATGATAGATCCGTCTAGAACACAAAACACGAAATTAAGTCTTTCCACTGTCGTGGCTACTTTCTCTCATTTCCACTATTTGAAAGTCAGTAGGTATAGAACAGTTCCCAAGTCGTACCATCACGTCAGGAATGAAACCATAAGGGGTTTGAGAGAATGAATCGGCATAATTGATGGAGATGGATGAAGGTTGGATGTTGGTGAGGCCTATCTTGTCTGCAATCTTCTTTGACATGATGTTGACATTAGCTCCTGTGTCACAAAGAGAATCGGTGAGATTAATTTCATTAATAGAACATGGAACTACGAACTTCCCGGAGTTGTCCGCCTTTGGGATGATATTGTGAAAGGCGTCTCCTCCTTGCTCGGTTGGATTCTCTCTTAGGGTCGGTTGGTTCGGGCCAAATCATGCAATCATATTTAGGAGGGGAGAGCTTCCATTTAGGGGTACGATCCTCAAATTTCTTCTCTATTGCAGCGGAGTTGCAAAAAGATTTCTTGGACTCCATCTCTTGTCTTTTAACAGCTTATGCGGTTTGAGCAACTTGGACTTCCAACTTTTTGACATGGGCGGCAACAGCATCGTATTTGGCATGGAGATCACTGAACAAAGTGTCCATTTTCTCATTCATCTCCTTGTTGTTGCTCTTTTGGCCTTCCATGATCTGTTGAAACATTCCTTCAAACTTGTTGTTTTGCTGGGCTAAAGGAGGTTGGTTGGAGGGTAGACTATATGGTTCCTTAGGTAGGTATTGTGCTCGCTGGTCATAGCTCTGCCTAGGTTGAAACTGATTTCCCTGCTGCTGGAAACGATCTCCATAAGGTTGGGAAGGTGGTCTCTGTTGCTGGAATCTTGGAGGATAGATTTAATCTTGTGGGTTTTCCACATTGGTGCTGCGGTAAGAAAGGTTTGGGTTGGACCGGTAGTTGGGATTGTATCCTCTGTTTCCGTAGTTACCTACGTAGTTTACTTCTTCCTCAAGATGATCATTGGAGAAATCTCCCATACATTCCCTTGAAGGATCATCATTAGCATCATTTATGCCTTCAACTGCATGTATGTGTCTTTGTTGTCCCTTTAGAACTTGAGCCATCATGTTCTTTAGTTCAGCCATTTGAGAAGCATCAGGTGATGCGTTAATTGAGCGGAGTGATCTATCATAGTCAGGGCAGTTGTTACAATCACTTGCTGCAAGATTCTCAATCAAGACCTTAGCTTCCTCAACGGTCTTTGTCATGAAATTTCCATTGCTTGCAGTATCCAAGGAGAGCTTACACTTGTGGTCTATGCCACGATAAAAGATGTTCCAAAGGTTCCCTTCCTTGAAACCGTGGTTAGGGCAGTCCCTAATGTACTCCTTGAATCGGTCCAATGCCTCATAGAAAGATTCGGTTGGTACTTGGCGAAAACCATAGATCTTGTTTCTCACAGAGATTGATCTTTGCTTAGTGTAGAAATGGCTGATGAATGCTGCTTTGTATTCTTCCCAAGTGGTGATCGAGTGGGCAGGAAGAGACTTCAACCATCTAAGGGCCTTGTCGCCTAGAGAAAATGAAAAGAGCTTGCACTTAAGGTAGTCGGCTGAGACTCCATTGGCTCGGGTGGTACTGCAAATTTCTTCAAAGTTATCTATGTGGTCAAGCGGATGCTCGGCTGGTAGGCCATGAAACTGGTTTTGCTTAACCAATGCTATGATTTGAGGCTTGATCTCATAGTCATTCCTTTGAGGTGGAGGTGGGTGGATCGGATTTCTGTCCGTGAAGAAAGCGTATGCGGAGTCATAGTCTCCAATGGTAGGGTTGTTAGCTTGAGGTCGCACATCAACTTCCTCAGCGGGAGGTTGTTGCGCTAAAGGTGGAGGTGGATCTCGACCTTCAGCGGCAGCTCGGGCTACTTCGGCATCATGGGCGGCTTGGGCCATCTCTTGAGCTCTTTGTCTTCTAAGTGATTTCTCAAGTCTGTAGATTTCAGCAACTGGTTCAACTAGATTGTCTCTATTAGACTGTCTAGTCATGCACCTGAAAATAAGAAAAAAGAAAACCAAGGAAAAATAAGATTAACTAAGAAAACCAAAAACAAAAACGAAAAAGTAAGAAAATAAGAAAATCCTAGACTAGATCCTAATCGAGGTTCAAAGGTACTGCTGCAGTCCCCGGCAACGGCGCCAAATAAGAAAACTAGGGATCGTGAGGTTGTAAAGCAATAAGGGAAAAGCGTTAGGTCTTTATGGGCTAATTCGCAGAGAAGCAAGCAATGATCAAGTTCGATGATAGATATAAATCGTTTTAGGGATGATGGGATGATAGATCCGTCTAGAATACAAAACACGAAATTAAGTCTTTCCACTGTCGTGGCTCCGACTCCTAGGATAACTTATCTATTCGCTAAACTTTTGGAATGTCCTTAGATAGTTAATCAAGCATTAAATCGAGCAAGTTCGGATACAGTTCACTAGGCTTAGTAAATCAACTTTTGCAGTCTAAGAAACCTAGCTTGTCAAATAATAGGTCCGGCGAATGATACAGCACTTTCATGGCTCAAATCAACCTAGGGTCGGATTGCTAGATGCGCGGTAAAGCAATCAGCATTAGTAAGTGAACAAAACAAGACAAAGACTCTAAATTTATCCCTAACAGTTCATCGAAATCATAGATCAAGCAAACAACTTATTGAATTAGTAACCCTAGCAACCTAACAAGTGAATTACTCAGACATGATCAAAGTAACAACACAAAGGGATGGAGAAAACATAGTATAAGATAAAAGGTTTAGAAATCTTCTCCAAATTGTAGTGAGGAGGAGAGATCCTCTCCTTGAAATCTCTAAGAACAAAAGTACATGTGTAAAAAGGTGATACATGATAACAGCCTTTTTCGTAAATCAACTACTCCAAAGTCCACTCATATCATTGTAGAACTTTAGGTATCAATCCAAATGGAAGCTTATGCTAAGAGGAATGCAAAGTAAAGCTAAACTTCAAGTGAAATCAAGAGTTTGAAAGTTTTGCAAAAGGAAATAACAACTTAAATGAAAGACAGATATTAAAATAACGTAAAGAAGCAAACTTGGGGTGAAAATTAAAGAAAGGAGATTCCTTGGATGAGACTTGGTCAAGATCGCCTTAGCCCGAAAACTCTAGTTCTTATCTATGCAAGAATCAATCTTTATGCTCAGATTTTTGGTAAACAGGCCACTCTCATGGACATGTCACTCTACTCAAATTGACTCGAACCTAACTCTCGTTAGTGAAGCCAAAGGAGTAGGCTTAATCAAGATTCTTAATCTAGTTCAACATAAGAAACACCCCAACAACCAATCTCTTAGGTTGGACGTGTTTCTCTCCTTAGCTAGCTCTCTTAGACAAAAACGCAAACACCATAAGAATGAATGCTAGTCTAGATTCTTAGCCCCAAATGATCAAAGAGGTACTAAGATGGTTAAACTCTAGCAAAGGAAAAGATGATCAAGCGGAATAAGAACAGAGCAACAAAGAGACTAAGGCGGCGGCTTGCTTATCTCATCCTCAAAATCTCAACGAAACTACTCGCTACTCATTCCAAAATCGAAGAAGAAGGGAATGAGAAGACTCGAAATCATCATGAAAAGAGATTAATAACTTAAAACTTCTTAAACATAAAGGTTTTACAAAAGCTTGCCAAAGATTCTTGAAAATTATCTTTTTTCTTACAAAGAAAAAGAATCGGCTGCCAAAAGGTAAAAAATTGTCGCTCTGCAACTAGGTTTCGAGATTTATATAGCAACAGGGAGGAGGGGTCCCTCAGTCAACGCACTGGTTCTGACTTTGCTCGTTCCACGGGTCTTGGTCAGGCTGCTCAAGTACTCTGTTTCTCATGCTCAAGTCCTCTGTTCCGCCACCTTCTCCAAATGCGCCTTAGCTCCGATCTGCATCCCGTTTGTCTCTGGTCACCACCTCTGCACGTCTCCTCTGCTTACAGCTCTTTTCACCTGCAAAACACACTCCAAATGCAATGGAAATGCAAAATGCTTTCCTAAAGACTAAATGCTCCTAAGTAGATGAAACTTACTCTAAGTGGCAATAAATGAGACTCAACTATACATAAAACTATGCAGTTTAAGGTCCTAAATGCATGCAAATATTGAACACATCAATACAATATGTATTTAGAGTCATATTAGTTGTTCACAATATGTACTGGTATCACAATACGCTCCCTTCTCTAGAGAGGCTAAAAAGATGTATTTAGAGTCATAGGTCTTCATGGGGTCGAGATTAGGTAAACGGGCCGAGAAAATCGCGGAATCGGGAAAGATGGGCCTTCGTCGGCCGAGTCGGGTCGATCGGGACGGTCGTCGGTCGAGCGGGACGGTCGAGCGGTCGGTCGGAACGTCTGTCCGGTTGTGCGGGATGGTCGAGCGCGCATCGAGTGGTGAAGAAAAGTCGGGTCGGACGAGGGCCTTAAAGCTCCTGTCCGACCGGGCGCGGTCGACCGGGACGCGGGATAGTGAATGTGTCCGGTTTTGGGTCATCTGGACCACTCTTCAGTTAAAACGTGATATCTTTTATATTGCTCGTCCAAATTGCATAATTCTAACTGCATTGGAACACTAACTCATGTGGCTATCTTGGTCAGAAGTTTCATTGAAATCCGTTGAGTTTAAGAGTCCATGTCGTTGCTTCCCGTTTGATGCACCGATGCAGTCCGATAAAGCTCTTTCGTATATATCTTCACTATAATCATCATATCTCCAATTCTACTCGGCCAAACCGAGTGATTCCAGTTGCATTGCAAAGCTAACTCATGTAGTCATCGCGGCGAACTGAATTTGGTGAAATCCATTGAGTAGAATATTTTTAAGGCTCCTTCAAAGGTGATGCTATGTTGCGGAGCGGTATAAAGTCCAAATCCTGTGGTTTTGCTCCAAAATGCATCGTTCGACCTGTTAAGATTTGGATTTTATATTTACTATATAAATAAATAAATTTGGCATTTGTTTGGTAAATATTCATTAAAAACATATCATAATTTTTTATATATATAAGTTATATAATTAAAACATATCATTAAAATTCTTTTGATAAATGTTCTCTTCATACTAATCCATAAATATCTAACTTAAAATTATAATATAAACGTAGTTTTCACCATTCAATATATATATTTTTAATGAAATTACATCTTTCATCCAAATTATAGAAATTAAAATATAAATGTAAATATTATACACATATTATTTTTAAAAATTTCTATTATTAATTATATTGAACTATAATTTTGTAATTGTTCAATATAATATAATATAATTTTGATGTTTTATAATTATATAATGTGTTTATATTGTTAATTTATTGTTTAAGCGCTATTGCACCCGCAAGTTAACCAGTTATAAGTATCCCGCAAATGCATCCATTTTCAACCGCTATGCCAGTTGTACAAACCGTTTAATAACGCTCTTACCTGCAACCGCCCGCTTCAGCAAACTCTCGCAACCGCAACCGCAACCGCAGCGTTTAAACCACTCAAGCCCTGCAGCATCCCTTTTTGTTGGTTTGTTGTTCATTTTCTAATTGACTTGCCAATATACAAAGATTGTTACGGTTCAGCTTCAACTGTGTTTCTTCTCTTCAGCTTCCAAAAGCATGTGATCTTTGATAGCTTCATCATTTTGAATTAATATCTACGTTGCCTATTTGGTGTTCACAAACTGCACTCTCCCTCACATCTATTTTAATATTCAAACGCAACTGTTTCTGCCTCTGATAACTTTTAAACCTAACCGGCTAATAAAACCCACCAAAACCGTCAAAGAAGATGTTGAGAACGATGATGATGGTAGATTGGAGAACATGCAGCTACTAAGTGCGCATTCTCTGCTTAAATTTTGTTGGGGAAAGTGATTCATTTCTCACACAGTATCTTACCATTACGCTATATTTATTTCCTCGTTAATGCATATTGTAACATCCGTAAACCAAAGAAGTGTGTTTTTCCTTGGGTGTCGAGCGACACCAAGGTTGGTGTCGATCGACACCTGTTCGAAATCCAATTTCTGGTTTGATTTAAGTCGCTGGTTTTGGGTCGGTTAAGGGTGAAAACCCTTGTCTCGCGAGTTAAAAAGAGCAGCCGCGTTTTTGAGCTCTATTTTCGAGGCAGAGAGTTCTAAGTGGTGAATTTGGGAGTTTTGGAGATATTTTGGAGTTTCTGGGCATTGTGGATTGTTGTTCATCTCCTCTTTTCTCTTCTCAATCCGAAATCAAGGTGAGTGCGTCACTGTGGGTCCGGAATTTCTAGATCCGTGTTAGGGTTGAATTAGTTGATGTGTTCTTGAGGTTTATGTGATGACTTCGTGCCTTTGTATGAGTTTAATCGGGTTTGGTGAAGTTTGTTTGTGTTTTCTGTGTTTTTGGTGTTGTTGAATCGCGTTCGGATTCACCCTATCGAACGGGTGTCGAGCGACACCAAGCTGGTGTCGGTTGACACCAAAGTTGTTAGTGTCGAACGACACCAAGCCGGTGTCGGTCGACACCGATGGCTGGTTCAGGTGGTTATCCGATTTAATTGAATTGTAATCAAAATTTATGGTTTAATGGAATTAATTGATTAAATGGTTAATTGGTGTGGCTAATTAATTAATTATTTTCAGATTAATAATTAATTAATATTATTATTTAATTATGAGAATGATTTAATAATTATTTGGAAATATTTTTAAATGAGAAAAATGTATAGCTGTCAATGTGGACATCGGCCCATGGACAAGCCCATGTCTAAATTAATATGGACGGATATGGATAGGCCCATTTTTGACATAGGCATAATCGGGCATGTCCAACTTAGCCCATTGACAAATGTGGACAGACACGTATGGACATGGGCTGTCCAATGGACATAAAAATCTAGGTCAAATCGATTTGGGACAAAATTATTTTTTATAATCTGTCCAGAGAAAAAAAATAATAATTTAAAAAAAAAATTATATAAATAAAAATCTGTTTTCTTTTTTTCCATGAACGCCTATGGACAGCCCATTTTTTATGGGCCATAATGGGCATAGGCTAATATGGACATGGTCCTAAATGGACACGGACAATATTTCCACAAAATAAATGGACATTATTGGACGGGCTAATATGGACATGGACACCCATATTGACAGCTCTAGAAAAATGTTTAATAATTGTGCAAATTATTTAAAAGACTTGCGTAATTGGCACGTAAGCAGAGTGATCGTCTCACTAAGTATTTATGATAATACTTACGCATCTCTATTTTAATGTGATGCAGGTAATAGAAATGTCTAAGCGCGGAATCAAGGCCGAATAAGAGGATGATAGGATTTATGTGTTGTTCGTTTTGCTTAGGTTGCTAGACTTGTTTAAAATTTGCAATTATTTGTTATTAGCTTTTATGTTGAACTGATATTTATGATTTATTGAATTATTTATTTTAAGACTTCCACTGAATATTGATTTGTTTATTATAAATAAATAAAAAAAGCTTGGTTGTTTCATTTTGGTATCAGAGCCTAGACGGTTTTAGGACTGTTAGGTTGATACTTTAGTATCATCCTCTTTGGGCTTCAGGAGATTCCGCGGTAAGTTGTTTGTGTTGTTTAAGTTTTGTGTTTAGTATCTCACCTCTTTGTTCCGTACAGTGAGATGGACGGAGTTGCTAGAGGTCGAGGTAGAGGCCGCGGTAGGGGCCGTGGCAGGGGCCGTGGAGGTCGGGGTCGTGGCGTACCAGCGGAGTCGGGCGAGAGTATGGCGCCGAGTGCGGCGAATGCGTCGGTGACCCAGTCTATTTCTGTGGCGAGTGAGGCCGGTTAGGGCGTTGGTGGTGGCGCGGGGGGCGGGGCGGGCACAGTTGGGGGTGCGGCTCCAGCTACGGGTCAGCATGACCTGTTAGCGGGGTTACTGACACAGTTGCTAGCACGTCTTCCGCCAGTGGTTCTGCAGCAGGCTCCGGGTGTTCCTCCGATGGCCGGTGTACCGCAGGGTGCTGCGGTGTTTGGGCAGCAGGGTGCTGCAGTGGTTGGTCAGCCGAGAGCGGCTTTTGTTGGGCAGCATGGGGCTGCGGTAGTTGGGCATCCGTCTTATTTAGAGATGATGGGACAGATGCAGCGTATCGGGACGCCTTTCTTTGAGGGCGGAGTTGGTCCAGAGGGGGCTGACGAGTGGAGATCGAGACTGGAGCGGAACTTTCAGTCGATCAGATGTCCAGTGGAGTACCAGGTGGAGTTAGCAGTCCACTAACTGAGTGGTGATGTGAATTTGTAGTGGCGGACGCTTTGAGTCGACAGAGGTGTGATTCGGGTTTAGAGCAGGATGTTGAGGCGTTGGTGAGCGAGATTAGTACTTTGCATCTATGTACTATTTCGCAGGAGCCTTTGGGCTTAAAGGCAGTTGATCATGCAGATTTGCTGAGCAGGATCAGAGTGGCATTGAGAATGATCAGAGTCTAATTGATGCATCATGAGTTCCGAGTTCTGAGTATCAGGTATCTGAGAACGGGACTATTCTGGTTTGTGTACCCAAGGTTGAGGAGTTGAGGCAGCAGATTCTGAGAGAGGCTCATTCGAGCAAGTTTTCGATTCACCCATGAGCGACCAAGATGTACCATGACCTCAAGAGGTTGCGAGGTGCAACACGTGTTCTTTGGTGAAGGCTTAGCATCATGTTCAGGGTGGTCTTTTGCAGAGCTTACCCATTCCAGAGTGGAAGTGGGACAGGATTACGATGGATTTCGTGGTTGGGCTACCCATTTCGAGGACTTATGATGCCATTTGGGTTATTGTGGATCGGTTGACCAGGTCAGCACATTTCTTGGCCATCAAGAAGACAGATGGAGCTGCTGTTTTGGCTAAGAAGTTTGTGCGGGAGATTGTGAGGCTGCATGGAGTATCAGCCAGTATTGTGTCAGACCGAGATCCGAGATTTGCCTCAGAGTTTTGGAGGGCATTTCAGACAGAGATGGGCACTAAGGTGCACATGAGTACTGATATACCTCTATTTTATACACTTTTTACATCGCTTTTATATACTTTATGCATGGTTTTACCGTAGTTTCTTACTTTAAAAGGTAGTTTTTATGGATATAGAGTGCCAAGAGTCATTTCAGGTCAAAAGATGCATTTTGGAGCAAAACAAAGGAAAAGGTCCTCAAAGCAGCTTCACGCACTAGCATCAATTTTGGAAGGAGGTAAAAAACATTCTACTCAATGAAATTCAACAAAGCCAGTTTGCCGCGATGTCTACGAGAATTAGCTTTCCAACGCAATTGGAATCATGCAATTTGGCCGAGTAGAATTGGAGATATGACGATTATAGTGAAGATATATACGAAAGAGCTTCATCGGACTGCATCAGTACATCAAACGGGAAGCAACGGAATGGACCCTTAAACCCAACGGATTTCAATGAAACTTGGCATCTGATATACCTCTATTTTACACCCTTTTTACATCGTTTTTATATACTTTATGCATGGTTTTACCGTGGCTTTTTGCTTTAAAAGGTAGTTTTTATGCATATATAGTGCCAAGAGTCATTTCAGGTCAAAAGATGCAATTTGGAGCAAAACAAAGGCAAAGGTCCTCAAAGCAGCTTCATGCACTATCATTTACTTTGGAGGAGCCCCAAAAACATTCTACTCAATGGATTTCACCCAAACCAGTTCGCCGCGATGCCTACATGAGTTAGCTTTACAACGCAATTGGAATCATGCAATTTGGCCACGTAGAATGGGAGATATGATCGTTTTAGTGAAGAGTGTCAAATCAGCCGAAAACCGGACGTCTACACCAACCGCTCGACCGAACCGGTCGGACAGGGCCTCCAAGGCTCCCGTCCGACCCGACCGTCCTTAATTGCACGAGGACACCGGTTGACCAAGCCGGTCGGACAGGGCCTCCAAGGCTCCCGTCCGACCCGACCTTCCTCCAACTCCACGACCCATCCGGTCGACCGAGCCGGTCGGACAGGGCCTCCAAGGCTCCCGTCCGACCCGACCTCCTTTCACCATCCCGTGCGCGCCCGACCATCATCCCGTCCGACCGTCCGACCGCCAGCACGACCCGAGCACCAGCCCGACCGACCGGTCGACCGCCCCGCTCGACCGCGACACGCCTCGCTCGACCCGGCTCGTTTCCGAAGCCCGTTTTGCACGTTTTCAAGCCCAAACTTACACCGCCTCTTATGTTTCGACCAAGACCTAGGTCAAGCCGCCCTTCAAGTTCTGAAGCATTATAAATACATCTTTTTAGCCTTGTAAAAGAAGAGAGCCACACATAGAGATACAAAATATTATTCAATAAAAGTTCTTATAGTTTTTGCTTTCTTTCATTGTCTCCTTCAAGAGAGGATCTCGGATCTCTGTTCTTATGAACATGAATTCGATTTCCTTCTCTATGTCTGAGTAGTTACCTTGTTAAGTGATAGGAAATCAAAGGATAGTGTTCATGCTTGCTTGATAATCGATATCTAGAATTAGGGTTTACATAAACTCTTCACCTTTGCTTGTGTTCATTGCTTGGTGTTGATCTGGCCAATCAACATATGATCCTAGGTAGATTTGAGCCACGGAAGTGATGAATCATTCGCCTGAACTAGTATTTGGTGGGCAATCTCTCTTAGACTGCGGAAGTTGATTTACTAGAGGTTGTGAACAATTGAGACTTGATCGACTTAATGCTTGTTTGATTATCTAAGGACATACCAAAAGTTTAGCGATTAGATAGATCAACATAGGGGTCGGAGCCACGGAAGTGGAAAGATCTAAATTAGTGTCTTGAGTTCTAGGTGGTACACATTCTTAAATCCCTAACAAATCGAACTTGCTTGCTTGAATCACTCATCCCGAGATTATCCTATTGCTTAGCGCTTTCCATCCATTGATTTACGACTTTATTTGGTTTGTTTACTTGCTTTCTTTACTTGCTTTCAACGTGACAACAACCAAACTCATATTGCTTTCCTAGCTAAATCTCGATCTCATACCTTGTAGTGCACTAACTGGTCCTTGTGTTCGATATACCCGTTGCTACTCTCGATCTGTGCACTTGCAGAAAAGGGGTAGAAATTGGGAAAAGTTTAATCCCCATCAAGCTTTTTGGCGCCGTTGCCGGGGACCATTATCGTGCCTACAAGTTCTTGAAAGAGATCTAGTCTAGGTTTTTCCTGTTTTAAGTTATTTAATCTTGTTTTTCCTTTTTTGTTTTTGATTTTTCAGGTTTTAAGTTTTTCTCCTAGATGGAAGAGGATTTGAGAAGTCCTAATCCTATAAGGGCGATTCCTATACGCCACATATCTCCTCCTAGAGACAGTCCAACAGAGAAGAGGATGTCAAACCCTCCAGCTATTTCACCTTCATGGGATTCTCGCAGTAGTCCTCCCGGACTAGCACCCTTGAACACCAAGAAAAACCTTCTCCCCTACCTTAATGCGGCCGAACTGGAGACGTCTAGCCAAGCCTACTATGAAAGAGAAGAACACCTTCTAGCCTCACCAGAAGAAGAAATAGACCCGGAGCTGATTGAGTTTGTGAAGAGAGACAAATTCCATGATCTCTACAATGAGTATGCACTGGAACACATTGATCACTTTGATGGTCTTTGTGATTCTTATGGAGTTTTCGATTTTGAGAAGAAACTAATGCTGTTTAGCATGTCCTTAGCTGGGAGAGCTCTTGAGTGGGCGCAATACTCTCCCCCTTTTCAGATCAACACTTGGTTAGACTGCAGAGAAGCTTTCTTGAAGAGGTTCAGCAGGAACCCACCTTTCAAATCCAAGTATAACCAAAACTCTTACCCTCACCACAACCAATCTTATGAAGAAGAAGATGATGCCTCCTTACCACCGGAGTCCATAAATGGCGACCTGATCAAGTATGTAGTAAGAGATCCTTTCCATGACTTCATATCAGAGTGTGCTCAAGAACATGTTGAGAATTTCGAAAATCTCTGCGATTATTATGGTTTGGGTTAAAACCCAAAGAAGATCAGCTTGTTCCAAACATCCCTAGCTGGCCGAGCTCAAGAGTGGGTAAGATTTTCTGCCCAACATGATTTCAAGACATGGAGAAGATACAAGGAAGCTTTCCTTACCAAGTTTGCCCGTGGACAACCCTATGTGCCGCTACTCAAACCCTACCACCCGCCCTATAGAAACCACCAACCTCCACCGCACATTGAGCAGCTACCCCAAGCCACAGAAGGATTACCCCACAACCCACACCTAACCAAGCTTGAAGAGATGCTACAAGAGTACCTTGACTATCAAGTCACAAGTACAAGAGAGATGGAGAAGAAGATTGAATATGTTCATCTCACCCTTGGAGAAAAGATGGATGTTCTTTTTAACCAAGTTATCAAGCTTGACAAAGATATCAAACAACTCAAGGATGACCATGATCGATCACTCAACCTTGTCAAGCTAGATGCTGCTGCAAAACACCACGAGTTACTTAGCAAGAGCATTGATGCCAATAGCTTTAATGATGATAATTGCAAACATCTTGGAATCATCTATAACCGGCTGTCAGTTGTAGAAGGATCTCTTTTCTCTAAGAACCAGAGAGAAAGAAGCCCCACACCCAACCCACCTCCTTACCCTTGCAATGTCATCACAGCAATCTCCAAGGAAAACTCATCACATCTTGTAAAGAAAGAAGAAGAAGATCAAGAGTATGAGGAAGACTATGAAGATGATGAAGAAGAACAACAGAGTTTTAACAGCAATGCAAGCTCTAGAGGAAGTGAAACTAGTCCACAGCAACCTGACCCGCGATTCTCTCCACCTCCAGCTCGCATACTCGCCCTTCCTAGAATCACCGGCATTTCAAGAAAGAGAATCACCTTGGATGAACCAGAGGATTCATTCTATTATGATCCCATCGACCCTACTAAGATAAGCCCAGAGAAGCTCAAGGAATTTAACAAGAAATTGAAGTCCATACCATTCTATGTCCCCTTTGAAGAAGCTTGGAACAACCACGATTTGGTTGAATTTTTCTTTAGTAGCAAAGAAACCAAGGATGAGATTAAGCAACTCTTTAGGCGAGCCCGCCTCTCTATGTCATCTTATGCAGCAACCCTACCCCCATCTCCGCCCTCTACACCTCCTCCCAAGTGGTACAGCAACCCCATCTCCCGAGAGAAGCTAGCTGAATTCAACCGCTTTGTCCAAACACTACCCGCCAGCATGACCTTTCATGAGGCCTGGAAGAACCACCCACTCACCAACTTCTTCCACAACTGCAAAGAGACCCCAGAAGAGATTCAGGAGCTATTTGAGAAAGCAAAGAAGCAACCATCTTTCCGAACCCTCTACAAGGTAGAAGACCCAGGACAGTTTACCATACCCTGCACAATCAATGGAAGATACTTTGATAGCTACATTTGTGATTCTGGTTCATGCATAAACCTTATGCCCACACACACTGCCAAACTCCTTGGGATCACACGCCTACAACCTTCACAAATTAGCATTGGACTTGCTGATCTCACTATTGCACAACCTAGAGGTGTTGTTTATGATATCTTGCTCGAAATTGGAGATACAAAGATACCGGTGGATTTTCATATCATGAACATCAAAGGAGGAAGTGACATGCCTATTATACTTGGAAGATCATTCTTGGCAACGGCTGGCGCCATCATGGATTGGCCAAACCGCCGCATCTCTCTTGCCAATGTCAACAAATCTGTTTTCTATGATGCCGTCCCCGTTTTCACCCCTACCAAACATTCTCGGTTCATATCTCCTCATGAACCACCTGATCATCCACAACGACGTGATGGGACACGCACAAAAAGGCTTTGTCTCAGGCCATGTCCTTCCACTTCTTCTTAGAAGAGCCAAACGGTCAAGCTAAAGACCATAAACAAGCGCTGTATGGGAGGCAACCCATAAGGTCTTTTCTATCCCTTTTTAATCTTTGTTTTCATTTAATAGTTTTGTTTTGAAGTTTTGGATACAGAAATTTGAGAATCCAGCATGAAAGAAGTAGAAAGAAACCTCAAAAATGAAGAATGCAACATTCACCACGGTCGGGTCGACCAAGACGGTCGACCGGTGCCTCGCCCGATCGACCGTGTCCCCTCTTGCCGACCCGCCATCCCACCTCACTTGCATACCATCCCACCTCATTTGCATACCATCCCACCTCACTTGCATACCATCCCACCTCATTTGCATACCATCCCACCTCATTTGCATACCATCCCACCTCACTTGCATACCATCCCACCTCACTTGCATACCATCCCACCTAATTTGCATATCATACCACCATCATTCCACCACACTTTCATTCCATACCACATCACATCCCACGCCTACTTGCTGTTCTACCACATGATGATCCTCCTTCACCTACACTCAGGCGGCCCTTTAAACTCACTGCTGGTGCGCAACAGCACTTGACCATCTAAGCCGGGATCTCATCCACATTATGGAACAACTTAGTCGCTGGACATATCATCCATCACACCATTCTTCGATTTCTAATACCATATCAGGTTACATCTTTCCTCTCATTCACAAACGCCTTATTACCTTTTTCTTTTACCTCCCTTAATCGGATTTGCTTTCACCGGGACGGTGCAAGTTAAGTCTGGGGGGATTGTCGGTACTAATGCGTTTGTTCATGTCTTGTCTTCATCTTATATCTATTTCTCTTATCAACCTTTTTCAAAACTTCTGTTTTATTGAGTCAAAATAAGTTAGGAAACTATGATCTATCCTAGGAGCTTACCATTAGCATGCCAAAGCTCTTGTGATCACAAAGGCGAATATTGACACCGAACAATGCCCAACGGAACCACTGAGGGTGGATCGACCTACTGATTTGGCAAGATTTCTAAGGTACCCGGACAATCTAAAGTCAAGTCCACCACCTAATTGAACTTTTAATTTTTCTTGTCAAGGGGCTTGAGATACATATTAGCCGATTCCTCATCCCGGTCTAGTTGAGACATGTCCACCAAAGATACAGTCCACCTCTCTCTCATCTGCAAAATAAAAATCAAAAGCTTTTAAGCACAAGGAAAACGTGTAAGCAAGAGGAATGCATACGTCTGCACCTTCTTGTCTTATGGAGACCTACTCAAACAAGGAAAAGCAAAAGCCTATCCTATGATATTCCCAGAAAAGAAAAATATTCAAAGGGAAGAAGGATCGATAGAAAAAATAAAATGATACCCTAGAAAAGTAGGGAAAGATCGATCCTTCAAAAGAAAAGAGAGAAAGAGAGAGGAATGGAACTGGATGTGCTAAAAAGGACTGTCTTGGCAAACACTTGGATGGGTAAGAGTCAATGCTCTGTGATCAATACTCCCTTGGTAAAGACCGCACGCTTTAAATACTGTAAGGAGTTGACAATGGAAAGTTTGGAGTGCTGGATGAGATTTGTTGGGTCCGGTATGGTTCGCTAAGCTCAAGGTCAGAACGGGAAGGCTAGATTCAAAGTTAGTTTTGCTCCAAGTGAAAGCAGAGCAATGGAAGATACAAGTGCCAAAGGATAAGTGAGTTTTCATGTTTTCAAACCTCTTTCTCCGATTTGGATTCTATTTGCTTGGGGACAAGCAAAGATCTAAGTCTGGGGGAGTTGATATACCTCTATTTTACACCCTTTTTACATCGTTTTTATATACTTTATGCATGGTTTTACCGTGGCTTTTTGCTTTAAAAGGTAGTTTTTATGCATATATAGTGCCAAGAGTCATTTCAGGTCAAAAGATGCAATTTGGAGCAAAACAAAGGCAAAGGTCCTCAAAGCAGCTTCATGCACTATCATTTACTTTGGAGGAGCCCCAAAAACATTCTACTCAATGGATTTCACCCAAACCAGTTCGCCGCGATGCCTACATGAGTTAGCTTTACAACGCAATTGGAATCATGCAATTTGGCCACGTAGAATGGGAGATATGATCGTTTTAGTGAAGAGTGTCAAATCAGCCGAAAACCGGACGTCTACACCAACCGCTCGACCGAACCGGTCGGACAGGGCCTCCAAGGCTCCCGTCCGACCCGACCGTCCTTAATTGCACGAGGACACCGGTTGACCAAGCCGGTCGGACAGGGCCTCCAAGGCTCCCGTCCGACCCGACCTTCCTCCAACTCCACGACCCATCCGGTCGACCGAGCCGGTCGGACAGGGCCTCCAAGGCTCCCGTCCGACCCGACCTCCTTTCACCATCCCGTGCGCGCCCGACCATCATCCCGTCCGACCGTCCGACCGCCAGCACGACCCGAGCACCAGCCCGACCGACCGGTCGACCGCCCCGCTCGACCGCGACACGCCTCGCTCGACCCGGCTCGTTTCCGAAGCCCGTTTTGCACGTTTTCAAGCCCAAACTTACACCGCCTCTTATGTTTCGACCAAGACCTAGGTCAAGCCGCCCTTCAAGTTCTGAAGCATTATAAATACATCTTTTTAGCCTTGTAAAAGAAGAGAGCCACACATAGAGATACAAAATATTATTCAATAAAAGTTCTTATAGTTTTTGCTTTCTTTCATTGTCTCCTTCAAGAGAGGATCTCGGATCTCTGTTCTTATGAACATGAATTCGATTTCCTTCTCTATGTCTGAGTAGTTACCTTGTTAAGTGATAGGAAATCAAAGGATAGTGTTCATGCTTGCTTGATAATCGATATCTAGAATTAGGGTTTACATAAACTCTTCACCTTTGCTTGTGTTCATTGCTTGGTGTTGATCTGGCCAATCAACATATGATCCTAGGTAGATTTGAGCCACGGAAGTGATGAATCATTCGCCTGAACTAGTATTTGGTGGGCAATCTCTCTTAGACTGCGGAAGTTGATTTACTAGAGGTTGTGAACAATTGAGACTTGATCGACTTAATGCTTGTTTGATTATCTAAGGACATACCAAAAGTTTAGCGATTAGATAGATCAACATAGGGGTCGGAGCCACGGAAGTGGAAAGATCTAAATTAGTGTCTTGAGTTCTAGGTGGTACACATTCTTAAATCCCTAACAAATCGAACTTGCTTGCTTGAATCACTCATCCCGAGATTATCCTATTGCTTAGCGCTTTCCATCCATTGATTTACGACTTTATTTGGTTTGTTTACTTGCTTTCTTTACTTGCTTTCAACGTGACAACAACCAAACTCATATTGCTTTCCTAGCTAAATCTCGATCTCATACCTTGTAGTGCACTAACTGGTCCTTGTGTTCGATATACCCGTTGCTACTCTCGATCTGTGCACTTGCAGAAAAGGGGTAGAAATTGGGAAAAGTTTAATCCCCATCAGCATCAAGATATCCAGATGAGTTAGTGTTCCAATTCAGTTGGAATTATGCAATTTGGATGAGCAATATAGAAGATATCACGTTTTAACTGCAGACTGGTCCAGACAGCCGAAAACCGGACAACATCAGCCATCCGCGTCCACTAGACCGCGACCGGTCGGACAGGAGCTTTAAGGCCCTCGTCCGACCCGACCTTCCTTCACGACATCGATCACCCGCTCGGACGCGACCGGTCGGACAGGAGCTTTAAGGCCCTCGTCCCACCCGACTTTCCCTCACCACCCGATACTCCTCTGATCCTGCCGCTCGACCGCCCCGATTATCCCGCTCGACCGTCCCGCTCGACCGACGACCGTCCCGATCGACCCGACACGTTTCTGATGCCCGTTTTACGCGTTTTCAAGCCCAAACTTACGCCGCCTCTTATATTTCGACCAAGACCTAGGTCAAGCCGCCATTCAACTTCTTAATCATTATAAATACATCTTTTTAGCATTGTAAAAGAGAGAGCCACATAGAGAGTCACAAAACATGTTATTTTCAAGTTCTTCTACTTTTACTTTCTTTCTTTGTCTCCTTCAAGAGAGGATTTCGAATCTATGTTCTTATGAATATGAGTTCGACTTCCTTCTCTATGTCTGAGTAGTTACCTTGTTAAGTGATAGGAAATCAAAGGATAGTGTTCATGCTTGCTTGATAATCGAATCATAGAATTAGGGTTATACATATACTCTTCGCCTTTGCTTGTGTTCATTGCTTGGTGTTGATCTGGCCAATCAACATATGATCCTAGGTAGATTTGAGCCACGAAAGTGATGAATCATTCGCCTGAACTAGTATTTGGTGGGCAACTTCTCCTAGACTACGAAAGTTGATTTACTAAAGGTTGTGAACAATTGATACTTGACGGAATTAATGCTTGCTTGATTATCTAAGGATATTCCAAAAGTTTAGCGATTAGATAGATCAACATAGGGTCGGAGCCACGACAGTGGAAAGATCTAAATTAGTGTCTTGAGTTCTAGGTGGTACCACATTCTTAAAACCCTAACAAATCGAACTTGCTTGCTTGAATCACTTATCCCGCGATTGTCCTATTGCTTAGCGCCTTACCATCTATTGATTTACAACTTTACTTGCTTTGTTTACATGCTTTCTTACTTGCTTTAATCGTGACAACAACCCAAATCTATATTGCTTGCCTAGCTAAATCTCGATCTCATACCTCGTAGTGCACAATCTGGTCCTGTTGTCCGATAACCCGTTGCTACTCTCGATCTGTCCAGAATTAGGGATAGAAATTGGGAAAAGTCTGATCCCCATCAAGTACGGTATATCATCCGCAGACAGATGGGCAGTCAAAGAGGACTATTGAGACTTTGGAGGATCTGTTGAGGATGTGTTTGCTAGATTGCGGCGGTCATTGGGTAGATCACTTGAGCTTGGTTGAGTTTGCTTACAACAACAGCTTCTAGGCGACTATTGGCATGGCTCCTTTCGAGACGTTGTATGGGAGGCCATGTAGGACACCCTTATGCTGGACCCAAGTGGGGGAGCGCAGCATTTATGGAGCTACTTATGTTCAGGAGACGACAGAGAATGTAACAACCGCGAACCAGAAAGTTGTGTTAGAAGTGGTATCGGACGACATTAGGGGTTCGGGAGTAGATTACATATGCTCATTGAGGTGTGAATTGAGGATTGATTGTACATGTTCTTGTTTGATTGTTGTGCAGTCGGTCTAATTAAGGTTCGATCATCGCGATGAAAATGTGTGAAATGCTCTTGAGTACCTAGTGTCGATCGACACCAAAGGGGTGTGTCGATCGACACCGGTTTGGGAAATCAATTCCGGTTTAAGTCGATTGCGCGTTTGATTGGTGGTTTGAGTTGGTATGGTCGATGGGTGTCGACCGACACGAAGGAAGGGTGTCGATCGACACCGGTTATTGCGAAATCGACCGGTTCGATTTAAGTCGCCTGGTTTTGTCCCGGTTAAGGGTTTGGAAGCCCTAAGTCGCGATTTAAAGCTCTGTGGCCGCGTGAGAAGTCACTTTTTCAAGACAGAGACTTTCAGAGGCGATTTTTAGAGTTTTGTGAGGTTTGGAGGCTTAATCAGAGGCTTTGGGTTGTTGTTCATCTTCTTCTCCTTCCTTCTAATCCTTTTCAAGGTGAGTGCGTGACTGTAGGTCCGTTTATCACTAGAGATTCCTTGAGTTTGAGTTTGTTAATGTGTTATTGAGTTGTTCTTATTGGAAATCGTGTTTTGGATTGTATTGGGGCGTTGAAAACCCTTGATTGCGAGTTTGTACTTTTCCTATGCGCTGTTTTGTAGCTTCTGATGTCTGGGCATCGAGCTGGTGTCGACCGACACTCGATGGGTGTCGATCGACACTCAGAAGGCTGGCGTCGATCGACACTCTTGAGGTGTCGGTCGACACTGACCTGGGTGGTCAGGAAACGTGGGTTTTTCCTGACTTGGAGGTTTTTGTTGTGGTTTATTGTTCTTGTCGTTGATTATTGTTGATGTATTGTCTAGTGTTTGACGTACTTGGCCTGTAGGCAGGATGATCCACTCACTAAGTATTTATGATAATACTTACGCATCTCTATTCCAATGTGATGCAGGTAACAGCAATGTTCTTCCGCGGAAAGAGACCGAGAGAAGAGGATGATGACACTAGGAACTTGATTTTGGCTATCTTGTTGTGGCTAGCAAGGAATTCATTATTTTAGGGTGTTAGTTTTATTTTAATAATGTAGCAAACCTGGTGTTTAGGTTGCTTATTCTTTATTGGTTTTATTGGTTATTGATAATTTGTTGAACGGTTTATTTATGATTTAATATTATTGATTTCTTTTTAAAATTTCCGCATCGATAATTAATTATAAAAAAAAAAAAAAGCTTGGTTGTTTCGTTTTGGTATCAGAGCGAATATGGTTTTAGGACTGTTAGCGTTGAGTGGATTGGACTATATGTTTGATTGATTAAGTGAGTTAGTCAGTTAGTGGTTTAGTCTCATCCTCTCGGTCTTCCAGTTTTCCTCGGTAAGTGAGTTGGATATTGTGTGTTGTGTTTGTGTTTGTGTGCTGACTTTGCTCTTTTTTTGTACTTGGTGGAAGTGCAGAGAGATGGATGCAGGTCGTGGCCGTGGCCGTGGTCGTGGTCGCGGTGGAGCCCGTGGGGGCAGAGGTGCTGGTCGTGGTGAACGAGCAGCGGGTCGTGGAGGTCGGGGTACTGGGCGTGGTTTGCCAGAGGCTGAGGTTTCAGTGGAGAGTGCAGCGCCAAGTGTGGCGACAGCGTTGGTTACTCAGTCAGTTTCGTTGGCCGGTGGGGCTAACTCTGGTGCCGGTGGTGGTGCAGGAGCAGGAGCAGTTCCCGGTGGGGGAGCGGCTTTGGCTCAGGGAGATATAATAGTGGGGCTACTGACGCAGTTGTTGGCACGTCTTTCTCAGGCAGTTCCACAGCATGCTCCGGTTGCACCTCCAGCGGCCGGGGCACAGGTTGGTGCCGGTTTTCTTGAGCAGCAGGAGGCTGCGGGGCAGCAGGTTGCTGCGGTTGGGTATTCGCCTTATCGTGAGATGATGAGGGAGATGCAGAGGATTGGTACGCCTATGTTTGAGGGCGGTGTTACTCCAGAGCAGCCTGACGAGTGGCGTCAGAGGTTGGAGCGGAACTTCGATTCATTTCGTTGTCCAGAGCAGTTTCAGGTTGAGTTGGCAGTGCACTACCTTGGGGGTGATGCACATTTATGGTGGAGGTCTGTTAGGACCCGGAGAGCGGTTTGGATTCGGGTTGATTTCGTCGAGGAGTTCAACCACAAGTTTTTCCCGCAGGAGGCTCGTGACAGACTGCAGTTGAGGTTCTTAGACTTGACTCAGGGAGAGAGGTCTGTACGAGAGTAGGATGCAGAGTTCTGCAGATTGGTGGTTCACACTGGTGGTGAGCTTGTGAGTGAGCGGGCGTTGATGTCGAGGTTTCTTCAGGGACTTCGGAGGAACATCAGGACTCAGTGCAGAGGTGGTATGTACCACACTAGAGCCGGTTTAGTGGAGTTGGCAGCTTCCATTGAGGAGGATTTGCGTGAGCCGGTGAGCTCAGCAGTTGTACCAGTTGCAGTTGCTTCTGCTACCCATCCTCGGGGCCAGCAGCAGCAGCAGCGTAGGGGCTTCGGTTCTGGTCATGGCAGGGGTGGCAGGCCTGCGCAGGGCCAGAAGAGGAGAGCAGAGGAGATATCTGCTAGTAGCCAGAGTGCGGGTGGTTGCTTTGGTTGTGGGAGTTTGGATCACAGAGTTGCTACTTGCCCCAAGAGGGCGGGATCCAGAGAGACGGCTGTGTGTTTCTATTGCAGGGAGCCGGGGCATATCAAGCCGATGTGTCCCAAGTTACAGCAGAGGTCAGTGGTAGCGGTTCAGCCGTTGGCTATTCAGTCGGTAGCTCAGATTGCAGCGTTGCAGTCAGGTGGAGCGCCGCGGGTTTATACTCCGGCAGAGGTGGGCCAGACCAGTCAGTCAGGCCAGATCACAGGTATAATCTTAGACTCAGACTTGTAAATTCTTAAGGTTGAATTTTGGTGTTGTCTCTTTCTTTTATTCTACTATGATAGAGTTTAGGGGTTCTCAACACTTGTAGATGTGTGTAGGGACCTTGTTAGTTGGCGGATTTGAGTCTCACGTTCTGTTTGACTTGGGAGCATCTAACTGCTTCATTACTCTGGAGAGAGCTGAGAGAAGTGGTATTCGGAGTAGCGAGGGCGAGACTTCAGGCTTTGTCAAGGTGGCCGGTGGTGGTTTTCTGGCTACTTCGGGCAGAGCTAGAGCAGTAGATGTGCAGATTGCGGGGCAGTCTATGCCAGCAGATTTGGTCATCAGTCCGGTGGAGCTGTATGACGTGATTTTGGGGATGGACTGGTTATCCTTATACCAGGTTCATCTGGATTGCTACAGAGGTAGAGTGGTGTTTGAGCAGGATGCAGGGAAGTTGGTTTATCAGGGAGTGAGACCGACTTCAGGGAGTATAGTGATCTCAGCTATTCAGGCAGAGCAGTTGTTAGAGCGGTGCTGTGAAGCCTATTTGGCGACGATTACTATGACAGAGTCCAGTGGTGAGGTGGTTTTGCAGGATATTCAGGTTGTCCAGGATTTTTAGGATGTGTTTCGGTCGTTGAAGGGATTGCCACCATCTCAGTTAGAGCCTTTCACGATTGAGTTAGAGCCCGGGACAGCTCCAATATCGAAGACACCTTACAGGATGGCGACATCAGAGATGGCAGAGCTGAAGAAGCAGCTAGAGGACCTTTTGAGTAAAGGGTTCATCAGACCGAGTGTTTCGCCGTGGGGAGCACCAGTGTTGTTTGTGAAGAAGAAGGATGGCAGTTTTCGGTTGTGTATTGATTATCGGGGACTTAACCGAGTCACAGTGAAGAACAGGTACCCACTTCCGAGGATTGATGAGTTGTTGGATCAGTTGAGAGGTGCTACTTGGTTCTCCAAGATTGACTTGGCATCGGGATATCACCAGATTCCGATAGATGAGGCAGATGTTCGGAAGACAGCTTTTCGGACGAGGTATGGGCATTTCGAGTTTGTGGTCATGCCGTTTGGTTTGACTAATGCACCGGCAGCTTTCATGAGATTGATGAACGACGTGTTCAGGGAGTTTCTGGATGTGTTCGTCATTATTTTCATTGATGATATTTTGGTGTATTCGAGGAGTCCAGAGGAGCATGCGACGCATTTGAGGCTTGTTTTAGAGAAGCTTCGAGAGCAGAAGCTGTTTGCTAAGTTGAGCAAGTGCAGCTTTTGGCTGATGCGATCATGGATGAGGTTCTTGACGAGACCAACGTTGCCGAGACGGACTATGCCGAGACCAACGTTGCCGAGACGGACTATGCCGAGCAGCTTGAACCTGAGGAGACAATAGCCATACCAACTGGCCCGGTGACCCGCTCCAAAACTAAGGCACTAACCCTACGCGTTGGGAAAGTCCTTAGCCGTTTGAGTCGGCATGATAATAAGCCAACCACTTTGGTTTGCTTAATGGCCCAACAACCGGGATAAAGAGGCAAGTGTGTCTTGTGTGTGCTCTTTTTCCCTTGTCAAGTTTTGTCCCATTGGGTTTTCTTGACAAGGTTTTTAATGAGGCCCAAGTCACACTTCCCATCACCTCTTTGTTCTTGTTTGTTCGGTCCGGCCCGGTTTTATTTGAATAAGTTGTGACTTTACCGTTTGGCGGGTCTTATGTTTAAATTCGGTCTTATGTATTTAAGTTTGTTGTTTCCTGAGCTTTGACTGGAGCCTGTTCCATTCAATGCTCGCTCTCTCTCTCTCTCTCTCTCTCTCTCTCTCGCCTTCTTAAACCACAACTTGTTCTTTGTTTCATTCAATCAAGCCTTTTATCAATCAAATAACCTTTTTATGCGAGAGCATTCTTTCTTGGTGTGTCATATCCGAGATTTCCTTCTTCACTTGTTGTGTGTAATATCAACACGTCTAGGAGAGTCCTCTTCACCGATTGTGCGTAATATCAATCCGTTGAGAGGTGGTGTTAAGGATTCATTCCGCGAGATCCTTGGTATAAACCATTCGTTCCATTACTCACTCATTCCTCGGAGCCTCGTGTTCCGATCCGTCCCATTGTTTAGATTCAAGGTCGATCCAATCCGGGATCACATCAGGTGGTATCAGAGCACCTTGAATCTTTTCATTTTATTTTCTGTGATTATTTTTGTTCTTGGCTGTTCATCTTCCCGAACTGAAAATATCATCGATTTAAACCGTACCAACGTTTATCATTGTGCTATCGATCGTTCCCTTGTCTCCATTACTATCTCGTTCACTTTTGATGCACGATTGTTCATTCGAGTCTCACTCCGATCATAATAGAAAGGCTGTTCATCTTCTAGTCATACATATCATTAATCCTTGCATTAGAATTTTGTTGCATAATTTCTTTAATCATCGTTGTGTCATCCATTCGATCGTTTTCATTCCGGTCTATCATTTTGAATTTTCTCATAATTTTAGAATAATTATCACTCATCATTTGGTTCAGATTTGCATCACTAGGTGTTTTCATAATTGTTTTAAATTATTTGCATAATTTCTAGAATTATTCTGCATATTTTTCTTGAACCTTTGATTGCCGTGGAAGCTTCTCGTGTTTTCAGGTACCATGGCGACCGGAAGAGACAAAGACGAAACGTCGAGCCACGAGTCACCGTCAAGTCTCAACGAGGCCATGCTCGAACAAATCAAAAAAATAATGATCGAGGAGTTAGACCGAAGGGAACAGATCCGGGATGGCAAACAAAAGGCAACGAAGGATCCGATCCATATTTCGGAAGAAGAGAAACATGATCCTATGATGTCTAAAAGACCGGCCGACGAGCAAGCCAAAATTTACTACGAAAGTGGTCATTCATCTCAATCCAGCCGACGCCGTTCCAGAAGACCTCGTGATGACCCAGACCGAATGGTGGAAAACCTTGGAGGTTACCGGATGAGAATTCCGCCGTTCCATGGCAGAAACGATCCGGACGCGTACATGGACTGGGAAAAGAAATGCGAATTCAACTTCAACTTGCACAACATCGTCGACATCAACCGTGTCAAGCTGGCAGTTTCTGAATTTAATGACTACGCCCTGAGATGGTGGGAACAAATTGTAACGGCCCGAGAGATTGGAGGAGCATATGAGATCACTACTTGGGAAGAGATGAAGAGAGTCATGAGACAACGATTCGTCCCGAGTCATTACCAACGTGAGCTACACTCTAAGCTCCGGAAACTTATTCAAGGAACCAAGACTGTTGAGGAATACTTCCAGGAAATGGAGGTTATGTTGCTACGGGCTAATGTGGTTGAAGATAGAGAAGCCACTATGTCGCGTTTCCTTGGAGGTTTGAACCGTGAGATACAAGACATCGTTGAAATGCAGAATTGTGTGGGATTGGAGGCAATGCTACACAAAGCGGTGCTAGCCGAGCAACAATTGAAACGAAGACCATCCACTCGGTCCAACCTTGATCAGCGCCGGCCACCCTTCCACCGAGATTCTAAACCCTTCTCGCCAAAACCGGATACTAGGCCACATGATTCTAATCACGACAAGAGTCGGTCAGAACGGACTCCACCTACCCGGACCCGTGAAATCAAATGTTTCAGAAGTCAAGGTTATGGTCATTACGCCACTGACTGCCGTAACAAGAGAGTAATGATCATAAGAGACAATGGCGAGATTGAGTCCGAAGAAGAGCCCGAACCGGAGAAAGAGGCCGAGTCAGATGAATATGAGGCTGCTCCAGTAGCGGGAAGACTTCTAGTAGCTCGACGTATCTTGAGTACTCAAGTCAGAACCGAGAAGGATGAGCAACGTGAGAATCTATTCCATTCTCGCTGCCTTGTTCAAGACAAGGTTTGTAGTTTGATTATTGACGGAGGGAGTTGCACCAACGTGGCGAGTGAGACTATGGTGGAGAAATTAGGTTTGCCAACTACAAAGCATCCCAAGCCTTACCAGTTACAGTGGTTGAACGAAAAAGGAGAAATGGCCGTTAAGAATCAAGTGATTGTTCCTTTATCCATCGGCAACTACAAGGATGAAGTCCTTTGCGATATTCTACCCATGGACGCCGGTCATATCATTTTGGGCAGACCTTGGCAATCAGACAGACGAGTCATACATGACGGTTTCACCAACCGGTACACATTACTCCATGAAGGACGGAAAACCACTTTGATTCCTTTGAGCCCACAAGAGGTGTATGAGGATCAACTTCAACTCGCCGTTAAAGAAGCTAAACCAAGTCAGCCAAAGAATTTCTTAGCCAAACACAAACAGGTTAAAAGTTCCATGAACGCTAGTAAATCATTCTTGTTGTTTATTTTTAAAGATAAACTGATGGCTTTGACTAATACTACACCGGAGTTTCCGAGTGAACTATCCAAACTCTTGCAGAATTTTGGCGATGTATTTCCAGAAGAAGGACCACCGGGTTTACCTCCCGTCCGAGGCATTGAACATCAGATTGACTTTGTCCCTGGATCCACCTTGCCAAACAGACCGGCCTACCGAACTAACCCGGTCGAGACCAAGGAGCTTCAACGACAAGTGGATGAGCTCATGGACAAAGGCCATATCCAAGAGAGTATGAGCCCATGTGCCGTTCCTGTTCTTCTTGTACCTAAGAAGGATGGAAGCTGGCGAATGTGTGTCGATTGCCGAGCCATAAACAATATCACTGTAAAGTATCGACATCCTATCCCTCGGCTCGATGATATGTTAGATGAATTGCATGGATCTTGCATTTTCTCTAAAATTGATCTTAAAAGTGGTTATCATCAAATCCGAATGAAGGAAGGAGATGAGTGGAAAACAGCATTTAAAACTAAGCATGGTCTTTATGAGTGGCTTGTTATGCCATTTGGTCTAACGAATGCACCAAGTACCTTCATGCGTTTGATGAATCATGTTCTTAGGTCGTTCATTGGTCATTTTGTGGTAGTTTACTTTGATGACATTCTCATATATAGCAAGAACATGACTGATCATCTTAAGCATCTTGCGTCTGTTCTTCATGTCCTTAGGGAAGAGAGATTGTTCGCCAACTTGAAGAAATGCACTTTTTGTACGGATAACATTGTGTTTTTAGGTTTTGTGATAAGTGCAGATGGCGTACAGGTTGATGAAGAAAAGGTGGCTGCTATCCGAGACTGGCCGAGTCCTAAAACCATTGGAGAGGTCCGTAGTTTCCATGGTTTGGCCGGGTTCTATCGGCGGTTTGTAAAAGATTTTAGCACCATAGCCGCACCAATGACCGAGATAATCAAGAAAGACGTGGGTTTCAAATGGGAAAGGGCACAGGAGGAGGCATTTCAAACCCTCAAGGATCGATTAACTAATGCCCCTGTTCTTATGTTGCCTGATTTTCTTAAAACATTTGAAATTGAGTGTGATGCTTCAGGGATCGGAATTGGAGCTGTTCTTATGCAAGACAAGAAACCGGTCGCCTACTTTAGTGAAAAACTTGGCGGAGCTACACTCAACTATCCAACCTATGACAAAGAACTCTATGCCTTAGTCCGAGCTTTGCAAACATGGCAACACTATCTTTGGCCGAAGGAATTTGTCATTCACACCGACCATGAATCGCTCAAACATTTCAAGGGCCAACAAAAGCTCAACAAAAGACATGCTCGATGGGCTGAGTTCATTGAAACCTCTTCATATGTGATCAAATACAAGAAAGGTAAAGACAATGTCGTTGCCGACGCATTGTCCAGACGGTATACTCTTCTATCAACTCTTGATGCCAAACTCTTAGGCTTTGAGCAAATTAAAGAACTATATGCTTCTGATGATGATTTTGCTGACATATATCAAGCTTGTTCTAAATTCGCTTCTGGTCGATATGTAAGGCAAGACGGGTTCCTTTTCTTCGAGAACCGTCTTTGTGTACCTAATTGTTCTTTGAGAGACTTGTTTGTCAGGGAAGCCCATGGAGGAGGTTTGATGGGACATTTCGGAGTTACCAAAACCCTTCAGATCATGCGAGACCATTTTCACTGGCCTCACATGAAACGGGATGTAGAACGGGTATGTGCTAGATGCGCGACATGTAAGTTAGCCAAATCCAAGATCCAACCGCACGGTTTGTATACTCCTCTCCCTATCCCATCTCAACCGTGGACTGACATTTCAATGGATTTTGTCCTTGGTTTGCCTAGGACAAGAAATGGTAAAGATTCCATCTTTGTGATTGTTGATCGGTTTTCGAAAATGACTCACTTTGTTGCATGTAATAAAACCGATGATGCATCTCATGTTGCTGCCTTGTTCTTTAAGGATGTTGTTAGATTGCATGGCATGCCGCGCACCATTGTCTCAGACCGTGATACTAAGTTTCTTAGTTATTTTTGGAAAACCTTGTGGTCGAAGTTAGGAACTAAACTCTTGTTTTCTACTACTTGTCATCCACAAACTGACGGTCAAACTGAGGTTGTTAACCGGACATTAGGAGCATTGTTGCGTGCTTTGCTTAAAAAGAACCTTAGAAACTGGGATGATTGCTTGCCACACATAGAATTTGCATATAATCATTCTGTGCATTCGGCATCTAAGTTTTCACCTTTTGAGATTGTCTATGGTTTTAAACCCTTGTCACCGTTGGATTTGATGCCTCTGCCTTTGAGTGAAAGAATAAGTACAGATGGAAAGCAAAAGGCAGATATGGTTAAAAAGATACATGAGCAAGCAAGGAAAAACATTGAGGACAAGACGAGCCAATACGCTAAAAAGGCCAACAAGGGACGGCGTGAGCTGATCTTTGAACCCGAAGATAAAGTGTGGATCCATCTACGCAAAGAGAGGTTTCCAGCTCAGCGCAAGTCCAAACTAATGCCTAGGGTCGATGGTCCTTTCACGGTCACCAAGAAAATCAACAACAACTCATATCGAGTTGATCTCCAAGGTAAGTACGATATTAGTCCTAGTTTTAATGTTGCTGATCTTTCTCCTTTTCTTGCAGATGATCCAGATTTGAGGACAAATCCTTTTCAAGAGGGAGGAGATGATGCGATCATGGGTGAGGTTCTTGACGAGACCAACGTTGCCGAGACAGACTATGCCGAGACCAACGTTTCCGAGACGGACTATGCCGAGCAGCTTGAACCTGAGGAGACAATAGCCATACCAACTGGCCCGGTGACCCGCTCCAAAACTAAGGCACTAACCCTACGCGTTGGGAAAGTCCTTAGCCGTTTGAGTCGGCATGATAATAAGCCAACCACTTTGGTTTGCTTAATGGCCCAACAACCGGGATAAAGAGGCAAGTGTGTCTTGTGTGTGCTCTTTTTCCCTTGTCAAGTTTTGTCCCATTGGGTTTTCTTGACAAGGTTTTTAATGAGGCCCAAGTCACACTTCCCATCACCTCTTTGTTCTTGTTTGTTCGGTCCGGCCAGGTTTTATTTGAATAAGTTGCGACTTTACCGTTTGGCGGGTCTTATGTTTAAATTCGGTCTTATGTATTTAAGTTTGTTGTTTCCCGAGCTTTGACTGGAGCCTGTTCCATTCAATGCTCGCTCTCTCTCTCTCTCTCTCTCGCCTTCTTAAACCACAACTTGTTCTTTGTTTCATTCAATCAAGCCTTTTATCAATCCAATAACCTTTTTATGCGAGAGCATTCTTTCTTGGTGTGTCATATCCGAGATTTCCTTCTTCACTTGTTGTGTGTAATATCAACACGTCTAGGAGAGTCCTCTTCACCGATTGTGCGTAATATCAATCCGTTGAGAGGTGGTGTTAAGGATTCATTCCGCGGGATCCTTGGTATAAACCATTCGTTCCATTACTCACTCATTCCTCGGAGCCTCGTGTTCCGATCCGTCCCATTGTTTAGATTCAAGGTCGATCCAATCCGGGATCACATCATTGGCAGAGAGAGATGGGTTTTCTTGACCACATTGTTTATGCAGAGGGAGTTTATTTGGATCCGGCTAAGATTGAGGCCATCAGAGATTGGCCTAGACCGAGTAATGCTACCGAGATCAGGAGTTTTCTGGGTTTAGCAGGCTACTACAGGAGGTTCGTCAAGGGGTTTGCGAGTATGTCTCAGTCGATGACGAGGTTGACTGGCAAGGATGTGCCGTTTGTGTGGTCGCATGAGTGCGAGGAGAGCTTTGAGAAGCTCAAGGAGATGTTGACTAGTACACCAGTGTTGGCATTACCCGATCCGGGGAAGCCATATGTAGTACACAGATGCAGGAGGGCAGAGTGATTGCCTATGCTTCGAGGCAGTTGCAGGGCAGTGAGCGCAACCGTCCTACGCATGATCTTGAGTTGGGAGCAGTGGTTTTTGCACTCAAGATTTGGAGGTCTTATCTTTATGGGGCTAGAGTGCAGATCTTTACAGATCACAAGAGTCTACAGCATATCTTTACTCAGCCTTTGCTAAATGCGAGGCAGGCGCGTTGGGTGGAGTTTCTGGCAGACTATGACCTGGATATTGTTTATCATCCGGGCAAGGCCAACTTGGTGGCAGATGCTTTGAGTCGACGGAGGGTTGATTCAGCTAGAGAGCAAGATGTTGAGGCTTTGGTCAGCGAGATTAGTACATTGCATCTTTGTGCTATTTCAGAGGAGCCTTTGGGTTTAGAGGCAGCTGATCAGGCAGATTTACTCAGTAGGATCAGAGTGGCCCAGCAGAGTGATCAGAGTTTGGTTGATGCATCGCAGGCGTCTGGTTCTGAGTATCAGGTCTCATCGAATGAGACTATCTTGGTTCGTGGGCGAGTTTGTGTGCCCAAGGATGTGGAGTTGAGACAGGAGGTTTTGAGAGAGGCTCATTCGAGCAAGTTTTCGATTCATCCGGGTGCGACCAAGATGTACCGTGACCTCAAACGGTATTATCATTGGGTTGGAATGAAGAGGGATGTGGCAGATTGGGTTGCGAGGTGCAACACTTGTTCTTTGGTCAAGGTAGAGCATCAGGTACCTAGTGGTCTTTTGCAGAGTTTTCCCATTCCAGAGTGGAATTGCCTATCTCACAGACATTCGATGCTATTTGGGTCATTGTGGATCGCTTGACCAAGTCAGCACATTTCTTGGCCATCAAGAAGACAGATGGAGCGGCTGTCTTGGCTAGGAAGTTTGTGCGAGAGATTGTGAAGCTGCATGGAGTGCCAGCCAGTATTGTGTCGGATAGAGATCCGAGGTTTGCTTCGGAGTTTTGGAGGGCATTTCAGACTGAGATGGGCACTAAGGTGCATTTGAGTACAGCGTATCATCCGCAGACAGATGGGCAGTCAGAGAGGACTATTCAGACTTTGGAGGATCTGCTTAGGATGTGTGTGCTGGATTGGGGTGGTCATTGGGCTGATCATCTGTGTTTGGCAGAGTTTGCCTATAACAACAGTTTTCAGTCTAGTATTGGCATGGCTCCATTTGAGGCTTTGTATGGGAGACCATGCAGGACACCGTTATGCTGGACCCAAGTGGGGGAGCGCAGCATGTTTGGAGCTACTTTTGTTCAGAAGACGACGGAGAAGATCCGTGTCTTGAGGCTGAACATGAAGGAAGCTCAGGATAGACAGAGGAGTTATGCAGATAGGCGGCGACATGAGCTTGAGTTTCAGGTGGGAGATAGAGTTTATCTCAAGATGGCTATGTTGAGGGGCCCTAACAGGTCCATAGCTGAGAACAAGCTCAGTCCGCGTTTTATGGGTCCGTTTCCAGTGGTGGAGCGAGTTGGGCCAGTGGCTTATCGGTTGGAGTTGCCACCGATTATGAGCGCCTTTCACAAGGTGTTTCATGTTTCTATGTTGAGGAGGTGTTTGCATCCTTCAGAGAAGTTAGTGGCTGAGATTCCAGAGGATCTTCAGCCAGATATGATAGTTCCGGCTGTTCCGGCAGTTCCTGTGAGGATTCTTGAGAGGAGAGTCAAGGTTCTGCGGAACAAGAGGGTGCCATTGTTGAGAGTCTTGTGGGACTGTAGTGGCACAGAGAAGCAGACTTGGGAGCCAGAGGCAAAGACGAAGCTGAAGTTCGGAAAGTGGTTCGACAAGCAGGCTGGGGAGTGAACTTCTTCATCTTTGTGGTTCTAGTCTTGTTTTTGGTTTTTGGTGTTGAGGTCTTGGAGAGACGTTTGTGTTGGGATTCAAGGACGAATCCAGTTTAGTGGGGGAGAATTGTAACAACCGCGAACCAGAAAGTTGTGTTAGAAGTGGTATCGGACGACATTAGGGGTTCGGGAGTAGATTACATATGCTCATTGAGGTGTGAATTGAGGATTGATTGTACATGTTCTTGTTTGATTGTTGTGCAGTCGGTCTAAGGTTCGATCATCGCGATGAAAATGTGTGAAATGCTCTTGAGTACCTAGTGTCGATCGACACCAAAGGGGTGAGTCGATCGACACCGGTTTGGGAAATCAATTCCGGTTTAAGTCGATTGCGCGTTTGATTGGTGGTTTGAGTTGGTATGGTCGATGGGTGTCGACCGACACGAAGGAAGGGTGTCGATCGACACCGGTTATTGCGAAATCGACCAATTCGATTTAAGTCGGCTGGTTTTGTCCCGGTTAAGGGTTTGGAAGCCCTAAGTCGCGATTTAAAGCTCTGTGGCCACGTGAGAAGTCACTTTTTCGAGACAGAGACTTTCAGAGGCGATTTTTAGAGTTTTGTGAGGTTTGGAGGCTTGATCAGAGGCTTTGGGTTGTTGTTCATCTTCTTCTCCTTCCTTCTAATCCTTTTCAAGGTGAGTGCGTGACTGTAGGTCCGTTTATCACTAGAGATTCCTTGAGTTTGAGTTTGTTAATGTGTTATTGAGTTGTTCTTATTGGAACTCGTGTTTTGGATTGTATTGGGGCGTTGAAAACCCTTGATTGCGAGTTTGTACTTTTCCTATGCGCTGTTTTGTAGCTTATGGTGTCTGGGCGTCGAGCTGGTGTCGACCGACACTCGATGGGTGTCGATCGAGACTCAGAAGGCTGGCGTCGATCGACACTCTTGAGGTGTCGGTCGACACTGACCTGGGTGGTCAGAAAACGTGGGTTTTTCCTGACTTGGAGGTTTATGTTGTGGTTTATTGTTCTTGTCGTTGATTATTGTTGATGTATTGCCTAGTGTTTGACGTACTTGGCCTGTAGGCAGGATGATCCACTCACTAAGTATTTATGATAATACTTACGCATCTCTATTCCAATGTGATGCAGGTAACAGCAATGTTCTTCCGCGGAAAGAGACCGAGAGAAGAGGATGATGAGACTAGGAACTTGATTTTGGCTATCTTGTTGTGGCTAGCAAGGAATTCATTATTTTAGGGTGTTAGTTTTATTTTAATAATGTAGCAAACTTGGTGTTTAGGTTGCTTATTCTTTATTGGTTTTATTGGTTATTGATTATTTGTTGAACGGTTTATTTATGATTTAATATTATTGATTTCTTTTTAGAATTTCCACATCGATAATTAATTATAAAAAAAAAAAAAAGCTTGGTTGTTTCAGAGAAGGTTCGTGTTGTGAGGCTGAACATGAAGGAAGCTCAGGATAGACAGAAGAGTTACGCAGATAGACGCAGACGAGAGCTTGAGTTTCAGGTTGGAGATATAGTGTATCTCAAGATGGCGATGTTGAGGGGTCCTAACAGATCCATCGCAGAGAACAAGCTGAGTCCGCGTTTTATGGGTCCGTTTCCGGTTGTGGAGCGAGTTGGACCGTTGGCGTACAGATTGGAGTTACCTCCGATTATGAGAGCCTTTCACAAGGTGTTTCATGTGTCGATTCTGAGGAAGTGTCTTCATCTTTCACAGGAGTTGGTGGCTAAGATTCCAGAGGATCTTCAGCCAGATTTGACAGTTCCGGCAGTACCTGTGAGGATTCTTGAGAGGAGAGTCAAGCTTCTGCGGAACAAGAGGATACCGTTGCTGAGAGTTTTGTGGTCTTGTGGCGGTATAGAGGAGGAGACTTGGGAGCCAGAGGCAAAGATGAAGTTGAAGTTCAGGAAGTGGTTCGACAAGCAGGTCGTGGAGTGAGCTTCTTTCGTCTTTGTGGCTTTGTTTTTGGTTTAGCTTGCGAGCTTTTAGTTGTTGTTTTGGTTTACGTTGTAAAGACATACATTTTTGAGATTTATGTGATGGAGTTTTTCCTCATTATCTGTGTTATTTTGTCTTGGATGTTACACGTGTTGACCAGTTGGGTCGTAAGAGGTTTAAATCTTATTGTTATAGGCGTTTAAGAATTTTTCTCTAAGGGCTGCGGTCCTGAATAACTCATTACATTTTTGGAGACGTTTGTTCTCTGGCAGACTTACCTGAGTGCCGTGGCTTCAGTGTGAGTAGCTTATCCGAGTGTCGTGGCTTCGGTATAGGCGATGGCAGGCCCATCTGGGAGGCCGTGGCCCCAGTTTGGGTAGTTGCAGACTAGTTTGGGAGGCCGTGGCCCCAATACAAGTGGTGTGATTTAGACTTATTTGGGAGCCGTGGCCCCAATATAAGTGTTTTGGATAATGAGTTAAGAGAAAAATGTCTTGGAACGTGCGTATACATAAGATTGAGTGTGAGTGTCGGGGATCAGGTGAGGATCTCCAGTGTTGTGGCCTTGCGAGGTCGGATTTTGGTCTTGCGAGACGTGTGTTGTGTTGGGATTCGAGGTCGAATCCAGTTTAGTGGGGAGAGTTGTAACATCCGTTAACCAAAGAAGTGTGTTTTTCCTTGGGTGTCGAGCGACACCAAGGTGGGTGTCGAGCGACACCAGTCCGAAATCCAATTTCCGGTTTGATTTAAGTCGCTGGTTTTGGGTCGGTTAAGGGTGGAAACCCTGGTCTCGTGAGTTAAAAAGAGCAGCCGCGTTTTTGAGCTCTATTTTCGAGGCATAGAGTTCTAAGTGGTGAATTTGGGAGTTTTTAAGAGATTTTGGTGTTTCTGGGCATTGTGGATTGCTGTTCATCTCCTCTTTTCTCTTCTCAATCCGAAATCAAGGTGAGTGCGTGACTGTGGATCCGGAATTTCTGGATCTGTGTTAGGGTTGAATTAGTTGATGTGTTCTTGAGGTTTAGTGATGATTTCGTGCCTTTGTATGAGTTTAATCGGGTTTGGTGAAGTTTGTTTGTGTTTTCTGTGTTTTTGGTGTTGTTGAACCGCGTTCGGATTCACCCTGTCGAACGGGTGTCGAGCGACACCAAGCTGGTGTCGGTCGACACCAAAGTTGTTAGTGTCGAACGACACCAAGCCGGTGTCGGTCGACACCGATGGCTGGTTCAGGTGGTTATCCGGTTTAATTGAATTGTAATAAAAAATTACGGTTTAATCCGGTTTAATGGAACTAATTGATTAAATGGTTAATTGGTGTGGTTAATTAATTATTTTCGAATTAATAATTAATTATATTATTATTTAATTATGAGAATTATTTAATAATTATTTGGAAATATTTTTAAATGTGAAAAATGTTTAATAATTGTGGAAATTATTTAAAAGACTTAAATTGTCTAGAAATTGCGTAATTGGCTCGTGGGCAGAGTGATGTATTTATGATAATACTTACGCATCTCTATTTTAATGTGATGCAGGTAATAGAAATGTCTAAGCGCGGAATCAAGGCCGAAGAAGAGGACGATAGGATTTATGTGTTGTTCGTTTTGCTTAGGTTGCTAGATTTGTTTAAAATTTGAAATTATTTTTTATTGGCTTTTATGTTGAACTGATATTTATAATTTATTGAATTATTTATTTTAAGACTTCCCCTGAATATTGATTTGTTTATTATTAAAAAAAAAAAAAAACTTGGTTGTTTCATATATATTATTATTTCAACAACTCTTCATAGAAGTTACTCTTGATTTGTTGTGGCAGTGTATTCCAGTTTTCAGACATGTGACTTGAAATCCCAAGAGCTCGATGTTTGCCCGATCACTTCAAGATGGAAAAACATAAAGAACAACACTAGATGTCTACCAAAGACATACTCGTTATGTATAGGTAATCTAGCATCTCTGTCTCTCTTAACTTCTTATTGACTTATATATTCATCTTTATGCCTTAAATTTACAACTCGATAACATTACAATCAGTCTCAGCCGTAAGAACCTTAACAAAACAACAGTAGTATTTGAGATGACATGATCCCATTTTGCCTCACATTATTGTTTGGTTCTTCTGGTAGTCGAACCTCTACAATTTTAGGATGATTACCTTGTCAATTGGTGCAAAAACAAATTATAAAGTCTCTGTAGACAAAATTCCATCGACTTGGATAACTAGATTTGTATGTTACAACCTCTCCCTCTTTTTTCTTCATTTTTTTTGTTTCTTTATTAAGGTGCATATGAAGTCTGTTTTTGTCAAATTTTTAATTTTACATATCAATGGGGAAGAAGAGTGATATGTCAGCAACAAAGTTAATACTTTTTTGCCAGCTCCTTCCAAGGCTCTTCATGAATAGTTAGTTTTTAATGTTTCTTCAGTCTAATCAATGGAAAATCTTACAATCATACATTATTTGTCGTTAACTAGCTATCTATGATAAGGAATAATATAATTCTTTTTTCAAGTTCTCCAGTATGGGGTGTCTCGCGAAAGCTTTTTGTTTTATATTTACTATTTGTAAAATCCGTAAACCAGAGAAGTATCGTTTAGACAGGGTGTCGAGCGACACCAGGGAGGGTGTCGGTCGACACCAACCGACGAATTGATTTCTTTCTGATTTAATTTGTTCGGTTTGGCTGGTTAAGGGCTGGAAACCCTATTGTGTCGAGTTAAAAGTGTTCCAGCCGCTCTGTTTTGTCGTTTTCGAGGAAAACAAGAGGAAAAAAAGAGCTGAGAGTTTGTGGGAGATTCTGGAGCTTTGTGGTTGATCTGAGGCGGGTTCGTGTTGTTCTTCATCTCCTTTCTTCTTCTCTAACCGTTATCAAGGTGAGTGCATGACCGTAGGCTCGCAAGAGAGTTAGATTTGTAAAGTTGGTGGATTTATGTTGAGTTATGATGAGATTCGTGATGGTTTATGAGTTATATGTGCGTTTGATCGAGTTGACTGTGTTGATTTTGGGTTTTGTGTGTTTCTGTGCTTGAAATCGAATTGGGCGTCGATCTCCTGGATCGGCGTCGATCGACACCAAGCTGGTGTCGGTCAACACCAATCGGGCGAGTGTCGAGCGACACCAATCGGGCGAGTGTCGATCGACACTGGTCCGGTTTAATCCGGTTTTCTGACGAATTGATTTAATTAAGTGGATTAAGCGCCTAATCTCACTCTCTCTTTCTTCTTCATTGTTCAATTCATCCCTTCTTTATCGATTTCAATCCGTTCAACCCTCTCCTAACTCAGTCGCTCGATTTCAATCCGTTCAATCAACTTCGTCTTTTGCTCGGTTTTGCCGATAGATGCTTATCTGAAGCTATATGTAGATCGACGAACTTAATCGAAATCCGTCAGCAACCATACCCGTCTACTTCGTGTTTACAGAAATTCCTCAAAGGTGAAATCAAAATTTTGTTTCCTTTTTGTCTGTTTAATTATTGATTTGTATTGATGTAAGCAGCTTGCATGTGAATTTATTCCGATTGTTTTAACTCTTTTGCAGTCAGATTTCGTCACGAGTAAGAGCTTTCGTTAAAAGGTATTTGTACTTTTCAGGTTTTTTCTTTTCCGATACTGATTTTGGGTAACTGATTTCCGAAGTTTAATCTATTTGTATACTTGTTGTTGTTGTTTTATAGTTTGCTTCAAACAAAAGAGATCCTCTATCAGGTACCTCACTCAAACCCGAAACCTCTTTCATGTTTTGTACTGTTCTCGTTGCTTAATGATAGTATAATTGCTTTCACGCACATTTGGTCGGAGCTGTTGTATCATGGACAAAGCTTGGGTCTGGTTGCCAAGGTACGTTGTAACTGGACTTGTGCTTACACTTTTCCATTGTCTCCATTTCATGATTTATAGATATTGTAATTTTTTCTTTTCATTTTCATTTACATTATAGGAATAGCCTTGAGTATGAGCAAGGAGCTACTAAGTTTGTGTCTGATTTAGTTCGAAGTTTGGGTAATCCATCAGTTATGTTCTACCCTTGCATTGATTGCCGCAATGTTTGCCATCAGTCAAGTGAAACAACGTTGGAACATCTAGTCATTAGAGGGAAGGATCAGAAGTACAAGAGAAGCAAATGTTGGAGTAAACACGGGGATATAAGAGATGTTAAAATCTGTGATGGTCAGACGTCAGAGCATGAGGCTTATGAGCTGATTAGGACAGCTTTTATGGCGAATTATTTCAAGCAAACATCTCAGAAGGAGAATGTGGATGACTTGGAGGATACAGAGTGTCAAGAAGAATTTGAGTTTAGAAAGAAATTGGAGGATGCAGAAACTCCATTGTACTCGACGTGTGAGAACTACACCAAGGTTTCTGCAATTATGGGACTCTACCGGATAAAAGTGAAGAGCGGTATGTCAGAGAATTATTTTGATCAGCCTCTGATGTTAGTCAGTGACATGCTGCCGAGAGACAATGTGCTGCCTAAGTCTATAGATCAGATGAAGAAATTTTTAAAGGTTTTTGGTTTTGGTTACGATATCATTCATGCCTGCAAGAATGATTGCATCTTATATCGAAATGAGTATAAGGAATTAGTTAGCTGCCCAAGATGTAGTGATTCAAGATGTAGTGTGGAATGTTTTGATTGTAATATAGTTTATTGTGTTTCATTTGCATGACTACTTAGGCTACAGATGCATCAATAGGAAGAGTTCACATTTTTTACTGGAATAAGGAAGATGAATTGATTGCTGAGGGTGTATTGTTGTCAACTGACCCAAAAGAATTTGTCAACCATATTCCTTTGGGACCGAATGCCGCAATTGTGAAGGTCGATCAGGTGGTAAAACCTGGTGCTAATCTATGGAGACCTAGTGAAGAAATATCATTGATGGGAGATAGATGCCGTAAATGAGAACATTGCATGGCCTATTCATAGGATACTCATGGCAAGTCTACCTACACAAGATGAATCAACAAAAACAAAACCTACTGTAAGTTTCTGCAAACTAGTATTTCATTTACATTTGGTTAGTAGAACTTAGGTGGATAACTGTTAAGAAGTTAGGTTGAGATAGAGATAGTTCTGGTATTAGGTGAATTAGTTAGTATTGATGTTATTCTGATGAATGTCTTTATAATTTTGACTGCTAGAGTGGTAGCAATAGCACTGGTAGTAGCAAAGGTGAGAAACATAAGTGCATTCTACTAGATTGTAATGGCTCTGGGCAGAGAGTTGCAGTAGGCCGTGTTTCTTCAACTGATCCAGCAGAAAAGGTGCATTTCGTCCCTTTAGGTTTGAATGCAAGCAAGGTTTGGGTAGAAGTTTCAAAGGTTGATAATGCACGAGTTTGGAGACCAAATTCAGAGGTTGAATTTGTTAGTGATGCAGTAGGAAGCACAGTGGCTTGGCCAAATGACAAACTTCTATTGTTGTAAGACTTTTCTTTTTCGATTTTAAGTGTGTTGAGACATTTGTTGTGTTGAACCATCTGTCAAAGACTTATGTATCTTTGTGACCATATAATATATGCAGTACTTTGATAATTAATGTCTTAAAAATCGGGCATTTTTTTGTTTTGAATCAAATCAGGTGATCGAAAACATTGCATAGAAACAATTACATTTGAACAAATGCTATAGTATAACTAATAATAACAATTACTAAACGCTATTAATAATAATATTTATAACATTTCACAAGCGCTATTATAAACTCTTATAGCCGCTATAATAAATGAAAATATCATAGCAGACCAAAAAACCGCTATCTAAAGTGCCTGACCTACTATAACGGGCGATGATAGAGCGCTTGTAAAAGCGCTATCTTATCTTATAATAGCGTTTTTCGGATGCTAAGAGTACTCATTTTTCATGTAGTGGAGCTTTTTGTAACATCCGTAAACCAAAGAAGTGGAAATTTTGTAGGGTGTCGAGCGACACCAAGGTGGGTGTCGATCGACACCGGTCTGTTTGCGAATTTCCGGTTTGATTTGAGTGTGGTTTGGCCGGTTAAGGGAAAAGGGAAACCCTAGGTCGCGAATAAAAAGAAAAAGGAGCAGTCTTTTAAACATTTTCTAAGGTGTTTGCTGTTGATTCTTTCTGTTCATCCCCTTGTTCTCCCTTTCAATCCAAAATCAAGGTGAGTGCGTGACTGTGGGTCCGTGGATTTCTAGATCTAGGTTTGGGTTGATGATTAGATGTGTTTTTTTGATGAATTTCGTGTGGTCTCTGTGATGATTGTGAAGTTTGATTGTATTTGGTGTTGTTATGGATGTGATTTTGTGTTTTTGGCACTAAGCGGGTGTCGAACGACACCAAGCGGGTGTCGGTCGACACCAGAAGCTGGTTCGGCAATTTAATTGAATTGAAATTAAAATTAAATGGTTTAATCTGGTTTAATGGATTTAATTGACTTAAGTGGTTAATTGGTTTGGTTTAATTAATTATTTTTGGTTTAATAATTAATTAAGATTATTATTTAATTATGAGAATTATTTAATAATTATTTGGAAATATTTTAAAGGTGGAAAAATATTTAATAATTCTGGAAATTAATTAAAAGACTTTAATTGTCTGGAAATTGCGTAATTGGCCCGTGGGCAGAGTGATCGTCTCACTAAGTATTTATGATAATAGTTACGCTACTCCTTTCCTGTGATGCAGGTAAAAGTAAAGTGTGATCACAGAATCAAGGCCGAAGAAGAGGATGATAAGAATTATTGTTTTATTGAACTGTTTAAGTTGTTAAAATTATTTAATTATTTTATTTGCTTCATTGCTGGATATTGTTGAATTGATTTATTATTTATTTAATGTTTTAAAGACTTCCGCTAGAATTGATTAAGTATAAAAAAAAAAAAACCTTGGTTGTTTCATTTTGGTATCATAGCCTAGACGATTTTAGGGCTGTTAGGTTGATAGTTTTAGTATCATCCTCTTCGGGCTTCAAGAGATTCCGCGGTGAGTTTTTGTTTGCGTGGTTGGTTTTTGTGTTTTGTATCTCACCTCTTTGTTCCATACAGTGAGATGGACGGTGTTGCGCGAGGTCGCGGCCGTGGCAGAGGCCGTGGAGGCCGGGGTCGTGGCGTACCAGCGTATTCGGGCGAGAGTGTTGCGCCGAGTGTGGCAACTGCGTCGGTGATCCAGTCCTTTTCTGTGGCGAGTGAGGCCGGTTTGGGCGTCGGTGGTGGCGCGGGGGTTGGGGCGGCCCCAGGTGGGGGTGCGGCTCCGGCTCAGGGTCGAGATGACCTAGTTGTGGGGTTACTGACACAGTTGCTGGCACGTTTTCCGCCAGTGGTTCCGCAACAGGCTCCGGGTCTTCCTCCGATGGCCAGAGCACCGCCGGGTGCGGCAGGGTTTGGGCAGCAGGGTGCTGCAGTGTTTGGTCAGCCGGGTGCGGTTTTTGTTGGGCAGCTTGGAGCTGCGGTGATTGGTCATCCATCTTACTTAGAGATGATGGGACAGATGCAGCGTATCGGGACACCTTTCTTCGAGGACGGAGTTGGTCCAGAGGTGGCCGATGAGTGGAGATCGAGATTGGAGCGGAACTTCCAGTCGATCAGATGTCCAGTGGAGTACCAGGTGGAGTTAGCAGTCCATTATCTGAGTGGTGACGCGCATTTGTGGTGGCGGGCTGTTCAGGGCAGGAGAGCTGTCTGGACTTGGGGCGAGTTTGTGGCGGAGTTTGACGCCAAGTACTTTCCTCAGGAGGCTTGGGACCGATTTCATTTGCGGTTTATCGCGCTGACGCAGGGAGATCGTTCACTGCGTGAGTACGATGCTGAGTTTAGCAGGCTAGTGGTGCATACCGGTCTCGGTATAGGCGGTGAGCGCGGGGTTGTGCAGAGGTTCCATCAGGGGCTTCGTCCGAGTATCAGGACTCAGTGCCGGGGTCGTGTGTACACCACGAGAGCGGAGGTAGTGGAGCTTGCAGCTTCCATTGAGGAGGACCTTCGTGAGCAGGTTGGAGCACCGAGTGTGTAGCTGTCCCAAGAAGGAGGTGCCTCGGGATACTAGAGTGTGTTTCCATTGCGAAGATCCGGGGCATATCAGGCCGATGTGTCCCAAGATGCAGGGTTTGGCGGTGGCAGCAGTTCAGCCATTAGCGGCTCGACCAGTGACTCAGTTGGCGGCGATTCAGCCAGTGGACCAGTTGGGGCCGGGACCGCGAGTCTACTCTTCGACAGAGGTCGGCCAAACGAGTTAGGGCGGGCAGATCACAGGTACATTTATTGACTCAGACTTCGTAAATTCCCTAAGTTAAATTATGGTTGTTTGTTTGTGATATTTTGCCTGTGATGGGATTAGCAGGGTCTCATAATTTTAAATGTGTAGGGACCTTGTTAGTCGGTGGCGTTCAGTCACACGTTTTGTTCGATTCTAGAGCATCTAACTGCTTCATTACTCCGGAGCGGGCCGAGAGTAGCATCCGGAGCAGCGCGGGTGAGCGTTCGGGCATGGTCAAGGTGGCTGGAGGTGGTTTCCTGGCTACTTCGGGCCGTGCTATAGGCGACGATATTCTGATTGCGGGGCAGTCGATGCCAGCAGATTTGGTGATTAGTCTGGTGGAGTTGTATGACGTCATTCTGGGGATGGACTGGTTGTCTTTTTACCGGTTTCATCTGGATTGCTACAGAGGTAGAGTGGTTTTTGAGCGTGATGGCGGGAGGTTAGTGTTTCAGGGTGTGAGACCGACTTCCGGGAGTATAGTGATCTCGGCGATTCAGGCAGAGCAGTTGATTGAGCGGGGCTGCGAGGCCTATTTGACGACGATCTCTATGGCGGAGTCCAGTGGTGAGGTGGTTTTCGAGGATATTCGGGTGGTTCGAGAGTTTCCAGAGGTTTTTCGGTCGTTGACGGGGTTGCCACCTTCTCGGTCAGATCCTTTCACGATTGAGTTAGAGACGGGGACAGCGTCTTACAGGATGGCTCCAGCAGAGTTGGCAGAGCTGAAGAAGCAGCTAGAGGACCTTTTGAGCAAAGGGTTCATTCGACCGAGTGTTTCACCATGGGGAGCACCAGTTCTGTTTGTGAAGAAGAAGGATGGGAGTTTCCGGCTGTGTATCGATTACCGGGGACTAAACCGAGTCACTGTGAAGAACAGGTACCCTCTCCCAAGGATTGACGAGTTGTTGCATCAGCTGAGGGGTGCTACTTGGTTCTCCAAGATGGACTTGGCATCGGGTTATCATCAGATCCTGATAGACGAGGCGGATATTCGCAAGACTGCTTTCATGACGCGGTACGGGCATTTTGAGTTTGTGGTTATGCCTTTCGGTTTGACGAATGCGCCTGCGGCATTCATGAGGTTGATGAACGACTTATTCAGGGAGTATTTGGATGTGTTCGTCATCATCTTCATCGACGATATTTTGGTTTACTCGAGGAGTCCTGAGGAGCACGAGACTCATTTAAGGTTGGTTCTGGAGAAGCTTCGAGAGCAGAAGCTGTATGCTAAGTTGAGCAAGTGCAGTTTCTGGCAGCGAGAGATGGGTTTTCTGGAGGGGAGTTCTACTTGAATCACCAAGATGGATAAACAATGTGAAAAGATGATTAAAATATGTATGATCCATGAGTAAACTTAACAAGCATGAGAATGATAATTCAAGTTCAAGTTTAGGTTTTTTTTAAATAAGGAGCGGATTCAAATCAAAGCAATGCTTTCGGTTTTACCAAGAATGATCATGATGAGTTTTATTGATGCGGTTCTGATGGGGATTAAACTTTTCCCAATTTCTACCCCTTTTCTGCAAGTGCACAGATCGAGAGTAGCAACGGGTATATCGAACACAAGGACCAGTTTGTGCACTACAAGGTATGAGATTGAGATTTAGCTAGGAAAGCAATATGAGTTTGGTTGTTGTCACGATGAAAGCAAGTAAAGGAAGCAAGTAAACAAAGCAAATAGAGTTGTAAATCAATGGATGGAAAGCGCTAAGCAATAGGATAATCTCAGGATGAATGATTCAAGCAAGCAAGTTCGATTTGTTAGGGATTTAAGAATGTGTACCACCTAGAACTCAAGACACTAATTTAGATCTTTCCACTTCCGTGGCTCCGACCCCTATGTTGATCTATCTAATCGCTAAACTTTTGGTATGTCCTTAGATAATCAAACAAGCATTAATTCGATCAAGTCTCAATTGTTCACAACCTCTAGTAAATCAACTTCCGCAGTCTAAGAGAGATTGCCCACCAAATACTAGTTCAGGCGAATGATTCATCACTTCCGTGGCTCAAATCTACCTAAGATCATATGTTGATTGGCCAGATCAACACCAAGCAATGAACACAAGCAAAGGTGAAGAGTTTATGTAAACCCTAATTCTATATATCGATTATCAAGCAAGCATGAACACTATCCTTTGATTTCCTATCACTTAACAAGGTAACTACTCAGACATAGAGAAGGAAATCGAATTCATGTTCATAAGAACAGAGATCCGAGATCCTCTCTTGAAGGAGACAATGAAAGAAAGCAAAAACTATAAGAACTTTTATTGAATAATATCTTGTATCTCTATGTGTGGCTCTCTCTTTTACAAGGCTAAAAAGATGTATTTATAATGCTTCAGAACTTGAAGGGCGGCTTGACCTAGGTCTTGGTCGAAATATAAGAGGCGGTGTAAGTTTGGGCTTGAAAACGTGCAAAACGGGCTTCGGAAACGAGCCGGGTCGAGAGGGGTGTGTCGTGGTCGAGCGGGGCGGTCGACCGGTCGGTCGGGCTGGTGCTCGGGTCGAGCTGGCGGTCGAACGATCGCACGGGATGACGGTCGGGCGCGCACGGGATGGTGAAAGGAGGTCGGGTCGGACGGGAGCCTTGGAGGCCCTGTCCGACCAGCTCGGTCGACCGGTGTCCTTGTTCAGTTAAGGACGGTCGGGTCGGACGGGAGCCTTGGAGGCCCTGTCCGACCGGTTCGGTCGAGCGGTTGGTGTAGACGTCCGGTTTTCGGCTGATTTGACACTCTTCACTAAAACGATCATATCTCCCATTCTACGTGGCCAAATTGCATGATTCCAATTGCGTTGTAAATCTAACTCATATAGGCATTGCAGCGAACTGGTTTTGGTGAAATCCATTGAGTAGAATGTTTTTGGGGCTCTTCCAAAGTAAATGATAGTGCATGAAGCTGCTTTGAGGACCTTTGCCTTTGTTTTGCTCCAAATTGCATCTTTTGACCTGAAATGACTCTTGGCACTATATATGCATAAAAACTACCTTTTAAAGCAAAAAGCCACGGTAAAACCATGCATAAAGTATATAAAAATGATGTAAAAAGGGTGTAAAATAGAGGTATATCAACTCCCCCAGACTTAGATCTTTGCTTGTCCCCAAGCAAATAGAATCTAAATCAGAGAAAGAGGTTTGAAAAAATGAAAACTCACTTATCCTTTGGCACTTGTATCTTCCATTGCTCTGCTTTCACTTGGAGCAATACTAACTTTGAATCTAGCCTTCCCGTACTGACCTTAAGCTTAGCGAACCATACCGGACCCAACAAATCTCATCCAGCACTCAAAACTTTCCATTGTCAACTCCTTACAGTATTTAAAACGTGCGGTCTTTATCAAGGGAGTATTGATCACAGAGCATTGACTCTTACCCATCCAAGTGTTTGCCAAGATAGTCTTTTTTAGCACATCCAGTTCCATTCCTCTCTCTTTCTCTCTTTTCTTTTGAAGGATCGATCTTTCCCTACTTTTCTAGGGTATCATTTTATTTTTTCTGTCGATCCTTCTTCCCTTTGAATCTTTTCTTTTCTGGGAATATCATAGGATAGGCTTTTGCTTTTCCTTGCTTTTCTGGGAATAACATTCCTCTTGCTTACACGTTTTCCTTATGCTTAAAAGCTTTTGATTTTCATTTTGCAGATGAGAGAGAGGTGGACTGTTTCATTGGTGGACATGTCTCAACTAGACCGGGATGAGGAATCGGCTAATATGTATCTCAAGCCCCTTGAAAAGAAAAATTAAAAGTTCAATTAGGTGGTGGAGTTGACTTTAGATTGTCCGGGTACCTTAGAAATCTTGCCAAATCAGTAGGTCGATCCATCCTCAGTGGTTCCGTTGGGCATTGTTCGGTGTCAAAATTCGCCTTTGTGATCACAAGAGCTTTGGCATGATAAGGTAAGCTCCTAGGATAGATCATAGTTTCCTAACTTATTTTGACTCAATAAAAACAGAAATTTTGAAAAAGGTTGATAAGAGAAATAGATATAAGATGAAGACAAGACATGAACAAACGCATTAGTACCGACAATCCCCCCAGACTTAACTTGCACCGTCCCGGTGAAAGCAAATCCGATTAAGGGAGGTAAAAGAAAGAGGTAATAAGGCGTTTGTGAATTAGAGGAAAGATGTAACCTGATATGTTATTAGAAACCGAAGAATGGTGTGATGGATGATGATATGTCCAGCTACTGTGTTGCTCCATAATGTGGATGAGATCCCGGCTTAGATGGTCAAGTGCTGTTGCGCACCAGCAATGAGTTGTAAGGGGCCGCCTGAGTGTAGGTGAAGTAGGATCATCATGTGGTAGAACAGCAAGTAGGCATGGGATGATATGCAAATGAGGTGGGATGGTATGCAAGTGAGGTGGGATGGTATGCAAATGAGGTGAGATGGTATGCAAGTGAGGTGGGATGGTATGCAAATGAGGTAGGATGGTATGCAAGTGAGGTGGGATGGTATGCAAGTGAGGTGGGATGGCGGGTGGGCAAGAGGGGACACGGTCGATCGGGCGAGGCACCGGTCGACCGTCTTGGTCGACCCGACCATGGTGAATGCTGCATTCTTCTTTCCTTAGGTTTCTTCCTGCTTCTTTCATGCTGGATTCTCAAATTTCTGTATCCAAAACTTCAAAACAAAACTATTAAATGAAAACAAAGATTAAAAAGGGATAGAAAAGACCTTATGGGTTGCCTCCCATACAGCGCTTGTTTATGGTCTTTAGCTTGACCGTTTGGCTCTTCTAAGAAGAAGTGGAAGGACATGGCCGGAGACAAAGCCTTTTTGTGCGTGTCCCATCACGTCCTTGTTGATGATCAGGTGGTTCATGAGGAGATACGAATCGAGAATGCTTGGTAGAAGTGAAAACGGGGACGGCATCATAGAAAACAGATTTGTTGACATTGGCAAGAGAGATGCGGCGGTTTGGCCAATCCATGATGGCGCCAGCAGTTGCCAAGAATGATCTTCCAAGTATAATAGGCATGTCACTTCCTCCTTTGATATTCATGATATGAAAATCCACCGGTATCTTTGTATCTCCAATTTCGAGCAAGATATCATAGACAACACCTCTAGGTTGTGCAATGGTGAGATCAGCAAGTCCAATGCTGATTTGGGAAGGTTGTAGGCGTGTGATCCCAAGGAGTTTGGCAGTGTGTGTGGGCATAAGGTTTATGCATGAACCAGAATCACAAATGTAGCTATCAAAGTATCTTCCATTGATTGTGCAGGGAATGGTAAACTGTCATGGGTCTTCTACCTTGTAGAGGGTTCGGAAAGATGGTTGCTTCTTAGCTTTCTCAAATAGCTCCTGAATCTCTTCTGGGGTCTCTTTGCAGTTGTGGAAGAAGTTGGTTAGCGGGTGGTTCTTCCAGGCTTCATGAAAGGTCATGCTTGCGGGAAGTGTTTGGACAAAGCGGTTGAATTCAGCTAGCTTCTCTCGGGATATGGGGTTGCTGTACCACTTGGGAGGAGGTGTAGAGGGCGGAGATGGGGGTAGGGTTGCTGCATAAGATGACATAGAGAGGCGGGCTCGCCTAAAGAGTTGCTTAATCTCATCCTTGGTTTCTTTGCTACTAAAGAAAAATTCAACCAAATCATGGTTGTTCCAAGCTTCTTCAAAGGGGACATAGAATGGTATGGACTTCACCTTCTTGTTAAATTCCTTGAGCTTATCTGGGCTTATCTTAGTAGGGTCAATGGGTTCATATTGGAATGAATCCTCTGGTTCATCCAAGGTGATTCTCTTTCTTGAAATGCCGTTGATTCTAGGAAGGGCGAGTATGCGAGCTGGTGGTGGAGAGAATCGCGGGTCAGGTTGCTGTGGACTAGTTTCACTTCCTCTAGAGCTTGCATTGCTGTTAAAACTCTGCTGTTTTTCTTCATCATCTTCATAGTCTTCCTCATACTCTTGATCTTCTTCTTCTTTTCTTACAAGATGTGATGAGTTTTCCTTGGAGATTGCTGTGATGACATTGCAAGGGAAAGGAGGTGGTTTGGGTATGGGGTTTCTTTCTCTCTGGTTCTTAGAGAAAAGAGATCCTTCTACAGCTGACAGCCGGTTACAGATGATACCAAGATGTTTGCAATTATCATCATTGAAGCTATGGGCATCAATGCTCTTGCTGAGTAGCTCGTGGTGTTTTGCAGCAGCATCCAGCTTGATAAGGTTGAGTGATCGATCATGGTCTTCCTTGAGTTGCTTGATATCTTTGTCAAGCTTGATAACTTGGTTAAAAAGAACATCCATCTTTTCTCCAAGGGTGAGCTGAACATATTCGATATTCTTCTCCATCTCTCTTGTACTTGTGACTTGATAGTCAAGGTACTCTTGTAGCATCTCTTCAAGCTTGGTTAGGTGTGGGTTGTGGGGTAATCCTTCTGTGGCTTGGGGCAGCTGCTCAATGTGCGGTGGAGGTTGGTGGTTTCTATAGGGCGGGTGGTAGGGTTTGAGTAGCGGCACATAGGGTTGTCCACGGGCAAACTTGTTGAGGAAAGCTTCCTTGTATCTTCTCCATGTCTTGAAATCATGTTGGGCAGAAAATCTAACCCACTCTTGAGCTCGGCCAGCTAGTGATGTTTGGAAAAAGCTGATCTTCTTTGGGTTCTCTCCCAAACCATAATAATCACAGAGATTTTCGAAATTCTCAACATGTTCTTGAGCACACTCCGATATGAAGTCATGGAAAGGATCTCTTACTACATTCTTGATCAGGTCGCCATTGATGGACTCTAGTGGTAAAGAGGCATCATCTTCTTCTTCATAAGATTGGTTGTGGTGAGGGTAAGAGTTTTGGTTATACTTGGATTTGAAAGGTGGGTTCCTGCTGAACCTCTTCAAGAAAGCTTCTCTGCAGTCTAACCAAGTGTTGATCTGAAAAGGGGGAGAGTATTGCGCCCACTCAAGAGCTCTCCCAGCTAAAGACATGCTAAACAGCATTAGTTTCTTCTCAAAATCGAAAATTCCATAAGAATCACAAAGACCTTCAAAGTGATCAATGTGTTCCAGTGCATACTCATTGTAGAGATCATGGAATTTGTCTCTCTTCACAAACTCAATCAGCTCCGGATCTATTTCTTCTTCTGGTGAGGGTAGAAGGTGTTCTTCTCTTTCATAGTAGGCTTGGCTAGACGTCTCCAGTTCGGCCGCATTAAGGTAGGGGAGAAGGTTCTTCTTAGTCTTCAACGGTGCTAGTCCGGGATGACTACTGCGAGAATCCCATGAAGGTGAAATAGCTGGAGGATTCGACATCCTCTTCTCTGTTGGACTGTCTCTAGGAGGAGATATGTGGCGTATAGGAATCGCCCTTATAGGACTAGGACTTCTCAAATCCTCTTCCATCTAGGAGAAAGACTTAAAACCTGAAAAACCAAAAACAAAAAAGGAAAAACAAAATTAAATAACTTAAAACAGGAAAAACCTAGACTAGATCTCTTTCAAGAACTTGTAGGCACGATAATGGTCCCCGGCAACGGCGCCAAAAAGCTTGATGGGGATTAAACTTTTCCCAATTTCTACCCCTTTTCTGCAAGTGCACAGATCGAGAGTAGCAACAGGTATATCGAACACAAGGACCAGTTTGTGCACTACAAGGTATGAGATTGAGATTTAGCTAGGAAAGCAATATGAGTTTGGTTGTTGTCACGATGAAAGCAAGTAAAGGAAGCAAGTAAACAAAGCAAATAGAGTTGTAAATCAATGGATGGAAAGCGCTAAGCAATAGGATAATCTCGGGATGAGTGATTCAAGCAAGCAAGTTCGATTTGTTAGGGATTTAAGAATGTGTACCACCTAGAACTCAAGACACTAATTTAGATCTTTCCACTTCCGTGGCTCCGACCCCTATGTTGATCTATCTAATCGCTAAACTTTTGGTATGTCCTTAGATAATCAAACAAGCATTAATTCGATCAAGTCTCCATTGTTCACAACCTCTAGTAAATCAACTTCCGCAGTCTAAGAGAGATTGCCCACCAAATACTAGTTCAGGCGAATGATTCATCACTTCCGTGGCTCAAATCTACCTAAGATCATATGTTGATTGGCCAGATCAACACCAAGCAATGAACACAAGCAAAGGTGAAGAGTTTATGTAAACCCTAATTCTATATATCGATTATCAAGCAAGCATGAACAATATCCTTTGATTTCCTATCACTTAACAAGGTAACTACTCAGACATAGAGAAGGAAATCGAATTCATGTTCATAAGAACAGAGATCCGAGATCCTCTCTTGAAGGAGACAATGAAAGAAAGCAAAAACTATAAGAACTTTTATTGAATAATATCTTGTATCTCTATGTGTGGCTCTCTCTTTTACAAGGCTAAAAAGATGTATTTATAATGCTTCAGAACTTGAAAGGCGGCTTGACCTAGGTCTTGGTCGAAATATAAGAGGCGGTGTAAGTTTGGGCTTGAAAACGTGCAAAACGGGCTTCGGAAACGAGCCGGGTCGAGCGGGGCGTGTCGTGGTAGAGCGGGGCGGTCGACCGGTCGGTCGGGCTGGTGCTCGGGTCGAGCTGGCGGTCGAACGGTCGCACGGGATGACGGTCGGGCGCGCACGGGATGGTGAAAGGAGGTCGGGTCGGACGGGAGCCTTGGAGGCCCTGTCCGACCAGCTCGGTCGACCGGTGTCCTTGTGCAGTTAAGGACGGTCGGGTCGGAGCGGTTGGTGTAGACGTCCGGTTTTCGGCTGATTTGACACTCTTCACTAAAATGATCATATCTCCCATTCTACGTGGCCAAATTGCATGATTCCAATTGCGTTGTAAAGCTAACTCATGTAGGCATTGCGGCAAACTGGTTTTGGTGAAATCCATTGAGTATAATGTTTTTGGGGCTCTTCCAAAGTAAATGATAGTGCATGAAGCTGCTTTGAGGACCTTTGCCTTTGTTTTGCTCCAAATTGCATCTTTTGACCTGAAATGACTCTTGGCACTATATATGCATAAAAAATACATTTTAAAGCAAAAAGCCACTGTAAAACCATGCATAAAGTTTATAAAAACGATGTAAAAAGGGTGTAAAATAGAGGTATATCAGGTTCTATCTTAACTTCAAGTTCTTCCACATGCGCCAAACAACTTTGAACTAGGTTATTGAATCAATTCCGCAACTCAATCATCTACTTCTACCAAAGAATGCCCTTATGCAATGTGAAATGAACCTAAACTACATGCGGTTTTTTTTATGCAATCATGAAAATTTTATGTGGTTTTCTATATAATGCAAATGCATGAGACTCAACTGTCATTGGCCCCTCCTCCACCCTTAAATCACATGGTCCCTTGTGTGATAGAAATGTGGAGAAGAAAGATCAAACCAAGAGAGAAAAATAAAATGAATAAAAACGCTAGAAATGCATGCTATATACAAGGTTTGGAGTTGTACCATTACTCAGCGGAGGCGGATGATGTGAAATCATCTGAGGAGACCAGAACCAGAGATCGTGACGCCTTCCTCTTCTTCTGGCCGGAACGAGCTTCTTGGCATGAGGAGCGTGGTGGATCTTCTTTCGGCTCGTGGTTGATATCGTGATCGGAGTAGCTTTCTTGTGGCGGAGGAGTACAAGGTGCTCTGTTCTTCTTCCCTGAGATGTCCTTGAGGTGGCTTGCCATCGACTTGACGGTCTTGAGGAGTTTTCTTATCGTCTTGTTCTGTCACTTGTTCCAATTATGGAGCACGTTGATGTTCTTGTGAGCAGCGTACAAGGTGATGTTTCTACCTGTTGCGTTGTAAGGATCAAAAAATTACTCTTCGTTGTTGTACTCCTCAAGGAACTCTACTTGGTCTGAGCTGGCGACCCCCTCTGCCACATGTTCGGGCTCAGTCTCCCAATCGGCTGGTTGTTGAGCTCATGGGACCGGATCGTATAGAGCTTCGAAAGGTACTTCGAACTGAGGGCAGGGTGACGTAGGCCAAGGGAAATCCCATATGAGCAAAACAGTATATATACTTTCCCTCGACTGTCTCGGCTTTAAGGAACTTTGACTTGCGCAAGTAGTGGAGATCCATCCACTGATGATCCTTGTCAGGCTTCCCCAGTGAAACTCTGCAGTGCGCCAAGATTGGAGTGATGATCCCTCCACAGCTCAGCTGACCAGCTGCCGCCTTGCCCTGTTTCTCAAGAGTCAGAGCCCAGTCCTTGTACCTAAGGAAGCTCTGGAGAAGGAAGGTCACCATGTTCGTGTTCGACTTGTCCCCTACCATCCTGATATAAGATTGGAATCACACCAACTTAAGATCACTTGATGATCAAGAGATTCCAAGCTTAAGGCTTGCGGAAGGTGGAAAGATGGTAGAAATGGTGGTGAATGACCAACTCTCTCAATCGGTGGGATGATTGACTCTCTCAATCCTTGGAGAACTAGACTTGTTTGAATCTCACAAACAATCTTAATCGTATAATCTCAAGTATCAAATGAATCTCTCAATTGAAGCTTAAAGACAAACAATTTAGACAAAGAAACTCTTTGAATAAAAAACAAGAACAAACTTATATTTCTTAGATGATTGAAAAGTGATTTACAAAGATGAAATTAATGATATTATGTAGGCTAGAAATATATCTTCTCTAAAGTCTAAATCAAGAAAAGAATCACAAAATTAAAGAATATGGCCGTTGGAGCTTTGATGGCAAAATCAGGCCAAATAAGGGAAGTTGTGATGAGGCTTGAGTCTTGAAATATTGGGCGTGAAGGTGTGGTGTCTTGGGACGTCTAGATGCATTGAACAAGTCTCCAAAACGCAGCAGCAAATACAAAGTAGCCGTTGGAGAGTTATTCGTCCAAGTGTGAATGCATCCGGAAATGGAAAGTGTACAAAGGTGAGGATCTGCCTGATCCTGTGGTCTCTGGAGCATCGTAAGATTATACATGACTCTCATAGATGTCTTGATGTCTCTCCTGGATGGTTTGATCTCTCTCCTGGTCGCCAAAGTCGGGTTTGTAAGTGATTAAACCCGTGAGCCTCCAAATAAGGCAAGTTGAGAATGATCTGGTTTAGAAGTTGAATAACTTCCACGCCAAAACCGGTATTGATATGATTCAAATTCGACGAACTCCCCGTTTGAGTCAAGCTTCCATAACAAGTCTATTTACCGCATATATCTCTCTGGTTCGATCGGAATCCTCCAATAAGCGCGCCTATGTCCAAATCGGGAAAGCTCCGGTTTACCCGATTTGTAAAATCAATAACTCTTGAACCAAACTTAATTTGGTCACGAATCCAATTCGCCGTCTGACTCTGATGAGTTGCAAATCCAAAACAATTGAATTTCGTGCTTTGTTCATGCTGGTTTGGCCGGAGTGATTCGATGAGTGATCGTATGTCTCCATCAACTCCATTGAAGATATTCCAAATTGTATCTTCAATATTTTCTTCATTTGGGATCCTTTCGGGTTGATTCTTCTTCGTGACTAACTCTGGATGAGTTGAGTATGATCTCCAAATGTTGGTTGAGCTTGAATATTTTATCTTGGCCTCCACTTGAGCTGAACTCAACTTGCTTTCCTCCTTAGCTCTCTTCAGCTTCATGCTCTCCTCCTCATGGCTCCCGGTTCCATGCTCCTTGGTTGATGATGACTTGATGTCCTCATCACGTCCTGACTCCATTGCTCATGACAATGAGGGAGTACTCAATACCTGCATCCAACAGCTCAATCTCCCTTTCAGTGACGTTTTCCGCGTCCCTTCTCGCATAGAAGATGTGAGCAAGAGCCTTGTGGACGTATCTCACAAATGGGTTCCTTATTTGAGCGCTCTTGGCTGTGTTTGCCTTATACTTCCCTCTCGCAATCGTTTCCCAAATCCTGTCAATCTCTTCCTTAAGGATTGTTGTCTTTAACGCTCTTCCATCTCTGTGCTCAAACCCGTAGACGATCTCGAGCTCCTTGAAGGTCACTCTATGCTTCTCTTTCCCAATCATGAAGGTGATGTAGCCACTTCCTTCTTCTTCCGGTGTCACTTCGTCGGGTTCATAGTGATGGACTTTCAAGGAAGAAACTAAGTCGATGGTTTGCTTCTCATAGGATGGATAGGTCACGGACATGAACTTACCGAGCTCCATGTTCTCAAAGACTTTGATGCAGTCATAAAGGATCTCCAAATCCGTCATTGTTTGTTCATGAAGATATCTCGTGCCCACGGACTCGGGTTGAGCTGGACCCCTTGTTCTTGCTCTCATCGACCTCCACACTCGCAATCTTATTTCCTTATGCCTTCTCAGAAATCAAGTTAGTGCCTTCTTGCAATCTTATTTCCTACTCAAGACCTGCCTTCAATGCTCCTCCTCTTGTTTTCACCATTCTCCTACAAAAAAAAATCAAATCTCGTAAGAAGTGCAAACTAAATGAGAAGAGTGATCAGAATTTTAAATTGAAAATTGGGCAATAAGAACTACTCAAGCTAAGACCAACTCAGATTCTCGAATTAAAACAATGAAATCTTCAAAATTCGCAAGAGCAAGAGACATACAAACGATTTTTCAAAAATAATTCAACTATCTCTCACGAAAATTAGCAAACAAAATCGAACTCAAATCGACTCTAAGATGCGAAAATCAAATTGAAATTTCTTCTCTAAAATCATGAGCAACCTTGCGGTAGAAGAAGATGAAATCGATTCGAAAGTGGAGAAAAAGGTGAGAGAACTTAGAGAGAAAGAGGCAAACAAATTCTTGCTAAAATTTAATGAAGGTGCGTGAGAGAGAGTAGATTATAGTAAATCGGGTTTTTAAAGAGTAAAGTGGAAAGAGATAGGATGAGAAAAGTGGTGGATGGGGTTAAATCGAAGTCTAATCAAAACAATCCCATCAATAACCACTCTCTCTCTCCCACTTTCTCCATTTCTTTTAAAAACCAGAAGAAATTTAAAATTTAAACTCGTAAATGGGCCGCTTAAAAAGGAGAACGTGGGTTACCTAGCAACGGTCAAGGAACAATATAAAACCGTTGTCCTTAAACCGTTGATGTGGCTGTCATGAGCACATTGGCTAAGCTTAATTACAAGCTGACCAAGTCCTTACTTCTTTTCAAACCTATTTGCAAGAAAACACTAAAACAAGCAAGATTAAAGATAAAGCATAATATTTGCAGAGATAGACATGTGATTTCCTCCCAAGTGAGCTTGTTTTTAGTCTCAGAGCTTGACTTTTCAAACCTAAGAGGCTTAAGGAGGATCTTGGAGTGGAGTTTAGACTCCCAATCCAATGATTTCATTACTCAAGTAGGGTTTGAGCCTTTGACCATTCACTGTGAACTCCTCTCTGTTCTAGTTAAGCAAGGTGACAGCTCCATAAGGTAGGACCTCCTTTATCTTAAATGGACCTAACCATCTGGACTTGAGCTTCCATGGAAACTGCTTGAGCCTAGAGTTGAAGAGAAGACGCTGCCTCCTTCCTTGAAATCCCTTGGTAGGGTTTTCTTGTCATGGAATGCTTTAGTTCTCTCCTTGTAAATCTTGGAACTCTCATACGCATCCAGCCTTATTTCTTCAAGCTCATGCAGATCCATATCTCTCTTCTCTTGGGCTGTTGTTATGTCAAAGATCCGCATATTAACTGCCCAGAGCGCCTTGTACTTAAGTTCCACAGGCAGATGACAAGACTGACCATACATAAGGGAGAAAGGAGTCCTTCCTATGGGTGTTTTGTAGGCTGTTCTGTAAGCCCACAGCGCGTCGTCAAGCTTGGCAGCCAAATCCTTCTTGGTCACCCCAACTATCTTCTTCAAGATCCCCTAGATCTGCTTGTTCGAGACCTCGACTTGGTCATTTGTGTGCAGATGGTAAGGAGTTGCTACCTTGTGCTTCACGCCATACTTCTTCATCAGGTTTTGGAACACCCTATTGATAAAATGGCTGCCTTTGTCGCTGATCACAAGTCTGGGCATGTCATACCTTGGGAAGATTATGTTCTTGAACAGCTTAATGACAACCTTTGCGTGATTGATCGGGCAGGCCACTGCCTCAACCCACTTGGAAACGTAATCTACAGCAACTAAGATGTATGAATTCCCATACGATGCTGGCTTGAAAGGCCCCATGAAGTCTATCCCCAAGACGTCAAACACGTCAACTGTTTCATTCCTCCTTGTGACGTTTCCTTCCCTTTAGCAGCGGTCACATCTTTATCTAAACTCATGGATGTCCTTGAAAAGACTTGGCAACCAGAAACCAGCTTGTAAGACTTTTGTGGCAGTCTTGAAAGTTGAAAAATGCCCTCCATAGGTTGATCTGTGGTAGTGTTGTAGGATTCCTTCCACCTCTTCTTGAGCAATGCACCTTCTGAACAGCCCATCGGACCCTCTCTTAAAGTGCGGTTCATCCCAAAAGTAATGGGACACATCTCAGAAAAAATTCTTCTTCTGGTAGGACTCAAATCAGTTGGAACTTCACCATATACCAAGTAATTGGCGAAATCCGCAAACATGGCACCTCTTTTTCTTCAACTGCCTTAAGTTCTTCAAGTCTCCTAGCCAAATGGAAACCCTCTTCCAAAGTTTTCACCAAGAGTATAAGTTCCTTAGTAAGAGAGTCGTCAGTTGGGATTAGCTCATCTATCCTCAGCCTGGACAAGTGATCTGTTATGCCGTTTTCAACTCCTTTCTTGTCCAAGATCTCCAGGTCGAATTCCTTGAGCAGAAGTATCCATCTTAACAACCTCAGCTTGGTGTCTTTCTTCGCCATGATGTGTCTTAAAGCTGCGTGATCTATGTAGACGATGACTTTTTAACCAACCAGATAGCTCCTGAATTTCTCAAAGGCGAAAACCACATCAAGAAACTCCTTCTCTGTTGTGTCGTATCTCCTTTGAGCTTCATCAAGCGTCTTGCTCACGTGGTATCATGTGCAGTCTTTTTGTCTATCCTTTGCCAAGTACTGCTCCCACAGCGTACTCACTTGCGTCATACATTATCTCAAAAGGGTGATCCCAGTCCGGCGCTTGAACAATTGGAGTAGTGACTAAAGCCTCCTTGATCAATTTGAAAGCCTTGAGGCAGTCCTCATCGAACAAGAACTCGGTCTCCTTGCACAACAGGCGCGTGAGAGGCCGAGCTATCTTTGAGAAATCCTTTATAAACCTCATGTAGAACCCTGCGTGGCCTAGGAAGCTCCTTATGTCCATAACTGTCTTGGGTGGAGCTATCTTGGCTTGGTCTACCTTAATTCCTCGTTTTTATCATTTTTTATAATAGTGATCCCACCCTTCTTGGGGACACAATGCACCGGTGAGACCCATGTGCTATCCGAGATATCTCGGATAGATCACACCGACGTCAAACAAATTAAGAATTTCTTTTTTCACAACTTTTTTTATATTGGGGTTTAATCTTCTATGGTGCTCAATAGACCCTTTGGACTCGATTTCAAGAAAAATACGGTGAGTGCAAAGTTCAGGAGATATGCCCTTGATTTCCTCAAGAGAGTAACCAGTTGCTCTCTTGAACTTCCTCAACTCGTTCAACAAGGAGGTTAATTCATTAGGGTTGAGGTTTTGGTTTACGATTACAGGGTAAGTTGAGTTTGGACCAAGAAATGCGTACCTTAGCCCTTGAGGTAACGACTTGAGGTCCACCTTTGGAGCCTTGAGTTCGGTCAAGTCGCTCTCTCTTGCCTTTGGTACCTCAGCCGTTTTCAACTGACATACTTCCTCAGCTCTGCCCTCTAATTCTTTAATGTTCTCAAACATTTCATCTCCCATTTTCTCCTTGTGAGAATCTAGGAGTCTAGCATACTCAATATTTTTTGTGTTGAAGTAGCTCTTCTCCTCAAGCTCATTGGTCAAGGTGAGCTGAAGTTGATCCTCTGTGGCAAGCTCCTCAAGGTACTCATCTGCCAATTGGTCTAACGTCTCAATCCAGAAGAGTTGTCCTCCAATCGTCGACTTTCTCATGACATCCTTGATGTCAAAATTCAGCTTGAAGTCTTTCCCAAAGTTCAGCTCAATCTTGCCTTTCTTCACATCGATAACAGCTCCAGCAAAGGTGAGGAAGGGTATGCCAAGGATTATAGGGTCCTTGGTCTCCTCGTCCATCTCGAGGACTACAAAATCGGTCGATATTTCCACATTTCCAATACGGACGGGCAAGTCCTCGAGCATCCCAACTGGAAGCCAGATTGATCTATCCGCCAAGACCAATGAGATCTTGCAATCCTTGTACTGCTCTAAATCAAGCCTTTTGGCGACTGTTAGTGGCATGAGTGAAACACTAGCTCCCAGGTCGCACAAGCAACTGTTGAAAGCCAATTGTCCAAAAGAGCAAGGGAGAGTGAAGCTGCCTGGGTCCTCAAGCTTCTTCTGCACAACCTTCCTCTGGATGATTGTGCTACACTCATGTGTCAACAGGACCATCCCTTGCAGCTCCTTTGTTCTCTCCAAGACAGCATCCTTGAGGAATTTCTGATATGGAGGAACAAGCATAAATGCGTTGAGAAGGGGCATTGTGATTTCAATTTCTTTCATTTGCTTGTCAAACAATGCTTTAATTTTCTCTAACTGCTGCTTTTTAAAACGACTAGGAAATGGAAGTTGAGGTTTAAAAGGAGGTGGTACAAAAAGAGTTTCTTTCTTCTTGTTAAAGAGTTTCTTTCTTCTTGTTCATTCCCTTCTCTTTGGTCAGCTTCGCTGGTGTCTTTTCCTCAACTGCTGGTTCAGAAATGTCATTTTCGATGACTATCTCCCCTTCTTGGTCTTCACTGTCCTCATTGATCTGCACCGGTGTAACCCTTGGTGGGAGCTCTTTTCCACTTCTTAATGTAATTGCGTTGGCATACTCCTTTGGGTTGGCCACTGCCTTTCCTGGAAGTTGCCCTTGATGTCTTGAGGAAGAAGGTGTTCCCTTGTTCTCAATTTGCTGAACTACGCCCGTAAATTTTTCGATCTCGGAGTAGAGGTCATTGTACGACATGTCCATTATGTTGTTGATCTCTGCAAACTTCTTGCTCAGGTCTAATGCACTATTTGACTGTCTTTTAACAAGTTGCTGGAGCATTTGACGCACGTCAACCTCTGGCGTGTTATGGTTGCTTCCTTGTCCTTGCTGACCTTTGAAACCTGGTGGTGCAGAGTTTTCCTTCGGTTGGAAACCTCCTTGGTTTCCTTGGTATTGGTTCTTTTGCACATAACAATCTCGCTGCTTGTAACGGACAAAGTTCTTGGCTTGACCCGATTGGTTTCCTTGGGTAGGGTAAACCTGATCTTGTGGGTTGGCCACGTTTGTGCTTCTATACGAGAGGTTAGGGTTGTTATTGTAATTGTATCTCCCTTGGTTTTGAATGTTGTTCATCTCCTCCGTTTGATACTCCCCCTCTTGGTCTTCATCACACTCCTTAACAAGATGAACTGGATCCCAATCCGTTTCCAACAAAGGGTTCATTTACAAACATTGCCCATCTGTTCTGGTATTTACCAAAGGATGATAGAATGGTAATGTATTCTTGGTTGATTTGATATATTTTGAAAGACCGCAATTATAAACTATTCTCTAACTTAGGTCGCAATCCCCACAAATTTATTAATCTAGCGGCAGCGGGGGCCTTGGCTTAGGTAATGGCTCAACAATGGCATGAGGTATAACGCACCGACCGCCCATCCCGGTGAGTCACCCACGCTCTCTCTCGGCCCGTGGGCCCCACCCTTGTCCGACGGTCGGTTTGTTATTTTTGAGAGGCTCTACCGACTTGTTTACTGTCCCTGCAATCAACACCCGACCTTTTCCCGTGTTTTTCCTCACTTACACGGTTACTTATGGGCCTTTGACCGAAAAGGTAAGTGCACTTTGTTGACATAGGTAGCCAAATCAATTCTGTTAAGCCTCTCCACAAACCAGGATGTTACAGAACAACTCTTTAATATAATGATTAAAAAAAAAAAGTTAAATATACAATACCAATCAAAGATAAATGGAGAACAGGGTTGTGCGGAGACGAGACACTATTTCCTTAATTCTTTAATTGCTTGTAGTGTGACGGTAATTACGCAATCAGAATCACATACAAAATCTCAAAAGTCCTTTTTATTTTTATTTTTGAGTCTTTTATGCATGTGTTTAGAGTTATTTCTATTCATATGGGGGATTGTTGGAATTCGTTTTTGACAAAATGGTATTAGACCATTTTCCTGTGGTTTTCTGGCGAAGACGTTTGTCGGAATAACTTTATGTTGGGCACGATAGAATCGTCGCCATGAGCAGTATGAAATAGTGTGTTCATATGTCAAAATCAGAGTTGATTTGAATGAGAAATGGAAGTCTAAAGTGTGTGACATGGAAAGCTTGTAAAGCTCTATAATTTGGCTAAGTAGAAAAAACTAACAAATGTCCCACATTGAAAGTAAGAGGTGAACTTCAATTTCTCATTTGGACCTCAATTTCTCATTTGAACTTCAACCCACTTGGACCTCAATTTCTCATTCAAACGAACTTCGTTTTTTAAACAACCAAGCTTTTTTTTCTTTTTTTTTATATAATTAAACAATTATAGCGGAAGTCTTTAAATAGATAAATCAATAAATAATAAATATCAGTTCAACATAAAAGCCAATAATCAACTGAACTCAAATCTTAAACAAGTCTAGCAACTTAAGCAAAACGAATAACACATAAATCCTATCATCCTCTTCTTCGGCCTTGATTCCGCGCTTAGACATTTCTAATACCTGCATCACATTGAAATAGAGATGCGTAAGTATTATCATAAATACTTAGTGAGATGATCACTCTGCCCACGGGCCATTTACGCAATTTCTAGACAATTTAAGTATTTTAAGTAATTTCCATAATTATTAAATATTTTCTCCACATTTAAAACATCTCCAAATAATTATTAAATAATTCTCATAATTGAATAATAATATTAATTAATTATTAATCCGAAAATAATTAATTAACCACACCAATTAACCATTTAAATCAATTATATCTATTAAACCGGATTGAACCATTAATTCCAATTAAATCAATTTGAACCGGTTAACCAACTCGAACCAGTCATCAGTGTCGACCGACACCGGCTTGGTGTCGTTCGACACTAACAACTTTGGTGTCGACCGACACTAGATTGGTGTCGCTAGACACCAGATTCTATGGGTGAATCCGAAAGCGATGAAACAACACAATAAACACAAAATCATCACAAATATCACTCAAGAGATGATCAAACACCACAATTATTACCTCAAACTCACGAAAACAACATGAACTCATCAACTCATCAATCTAACAACCTAGATCTAGAAAACCACGGACCCACAGTCACGCACTCACCTTGATTTCGGATTGAGAAGAGAAAAGGGAAGATGAACAGCAACCCACAATGCCCAGAAACTCCAAAATCTCTCCAAACTCCCAAAATCGCCACTTAGAACTCTCTGCCTCGAAATATGAGCTCAAAAACGCGGCTGCTCTTTTTTTTAATTTGCGACATAGGGTTTCCAGACCCAAAACCAGCCCCAAACCGACAATTAAAAACAAACCGGAAATTCGCAATTGGGCCGGTGTCGAGCGTCACCAGGCGAAATTTCCCCTCCTTGGTTTAAGGATGTTACAACTCTCTCCCACTAAACTGGATTCGAGCTCGAATCCCAACACAACACACGTCTATCAAGACCAAAACCCGTCCTCACAAGGCCACAACACTGGAGATCCTCACCTGATCCCCGAGACTCACATTCAATCTCATGTATACGCATGTTCCAAGACATCTTTCTCTTAACTCATTATCCAAAACACTTATATTGGGGCCACGGCTCCCAAATAAGTCTAAACCACACCACTCGTATTGGGGCCACGGCTCTCAAACAAGTCTGCAACTACCCAAACTGGGGCCACGGCCTCCTAGATGGGACTGCCATCGCTTATACCGAAGCCACGGCACTCGGATAAGCTACTCACAATGAAAGCTAAACCAAAAACAAAGCGACAAAGACGAAAGAAGCTCACTCTACGACCTGCTTGTCGAACCACATCCCAGCTTCATCTTTGCCTCTGGCTCCCAAGTCTCCTCCTCTATACCGCCACAAGTCCACAACACTCTCAGCAACGGTATCCTTTTGTTCCGCAAAACCTTGACTCTCCTCTCAAGAATCCTCACAGGTACGGCCGGAACTATCAAATTTGGCTGAAGATCCTCTGGAATCTTAGCCACCAACTCCTCTGAAGGATGTAGACACTTCCTCAGCATCGACATATGAAACACCTTGTGAAAGGCTCTCATAATCGGAGGTAACTCCAATCTGTACGCCAATGGTTGATATACCTCTATTTTATACACTTTTTACATCGCTTTTATATACTTTATGCACGGTTTTACCGTGGTTTCTTACTTTAAAAGGTATTGTTTGTGGATATATACTGCCAAGAGTCATTTCAGGTCAAAAGATGCATTTTGGAGCAAAACAAAGGAAAAGGTCCTCAAAGCAGCTTTATGCACTAGCATCAACTTTGAAAGGAGCTAAAAAAAATTCTACTCAATGAAATTCACCACAGCCAGTTCGCCGCGATGCTTACGATAGTTAGATTTCCAACTCAATTGGAATCATGCAATTTGGCCGAGTATAATTGGCGATATGACGATTATAGTGAAGATATATACGAAAGAGCTTCATCGGATTGCATCAGTACATAAAACGGGAAGCAACGGCATGGACCCTTAAACTCAACGGATTTCAATGAAACTTGGCATCAAGATATCCAGATGAGTTAGTGTTCCAATGCAGTTGGAAGTATGCAATTTGGATGAGCAATATATAAGATATCGCGTTTTAACTGAAGACTGGTCCAGACAGCCGAAAACCGGACAACATCAACCATCCGCGTCCGCTCGACCTCGCCCCGTCGGACAGGAGCTTTAAGGCCCTTGTCCGACCCGACCTTCCGTCACAACATCAATCACCCAATCGACCGCGACCGGTCGGACATGAGCTTTAAGCCCCTCGTCCGACCCGACCTTTCTTCATCACCCAATACTCGTCCGATCGTACCGCTCGACCGCCCCGACTATCCCGCTCGACCGCTCGACTGTCCCGCTCGACCGACAACCATCCCGATCGACCCGACTCGTTTCCGAAGCCCGTTTTGCACGTTTTCAAACCCAAATTTACGCCGCCTCTTATATATCGACCAAGACCTAGGTCAAGCCGCCCTTCACCTTCTGAAGCATTATAAATACATCTTTTTAGCCTTGTAAAAGAGAGAGCCACATAGAGAGACACAAAACATATTATTTTCAATACAAGTTCTTCTAGTTTTACTTTCTTTCTTTGTCTCCTTCAAGAGAGGATTTCGAATCTCTGTTCTTATGAATATGAGTTCGACTTACTTCTCTATGTCTGAGTAGTTACCTTTTTAAGTGATAGGAAATCAAAGGATAATGTTTATGCTTGCTTGATATTCGAACCATAGAATTAGGGTTTTATATATACTCTTCGCCTTTGCTTGTGTTCATTGCTTGGTGTTGATCTGGCCAATCAACATATGATCCTAGGTTGATTTGAGCCACGAAAGTGATGAATCATTCGCCTGAACTAGTATTTGATGGGCAACTTCTCTTAGACTGCGAAAGTTGATTTACTAGAGGTTATGAACAATTGATACTTGACCGAATGAATTCTTGCTTGATTATCTAAGGACATTCCAAAAGTTTAGCGATTAGATAGATCAACATAAGGGTCGGAGCCACGACAGTGGAAAGATCTAAATTAGTGTCTTGAGTTCTAGGTGGTATTCTTAAAACCCTAACAAATCGAACTTTCTTGCTTGAATCACTTATCCCGCGATTGTCCTATTGCTTAGCGCCTTACCATCTATTGATTTACAACTTTACTTGCTTTGTTTACATGCTTTCTTACTTGCTTTAATCGTGACAACAACCCAAATCTATATTGCTTGCCTAGCTAAATCTCGATCTCATACCTCGTAGTGCACAATCTGGTCCTTGTCTTCGATAACCCGTTGCTACTCTCGATCTTTGCACTTGCAGAATTAGGGATAGAAATTGGGAAAAGTCTGATCCCCATCAATGGTCCAACTCGCTCCACAACCGGAAACGGACCCATAAAACGCAGACTCAGCTTGTTCTCTGCGATAGATCTGTTAGGACCCCTCAACATCGCCATCTTGAGATACACTCTATCCCCAACCTGAATCTCAAGCTCTCGTCTGCGTCTATCTGCGTAACTCTTCTGCCTATCCTGAGCTTCCTTCATGTTCAGCCTCACAACGCGAACCTTCTCTGTCGTCTCCTGAACTTATGTAGCTCCATAAATGTTGTGCTCCGCCACTTGGGTCCAGCATAAGGGTGTCCTACATGGCTTCCCATACAAAGCCTCAAAAAGAGCCATGCCAATACTCGCCTGGAAGCTGTTGTTTTAAGCAAACTCAACCAATCTCAAGTGATCTGCCCAATGACCACCCCAATCTAGCACACACATCCTCAGCATATCCTCCAAAGTCTGAATATTCCTCCAAAATTCTAACGCAAATCTCAGATCTCGGTCTGACACAATATTGGCTGGCACTCTATGCAGCCTCACAATCTCCCGCACAAACTTCCTAGCCAAAACAGCAGCTCCATCTGTCTTCTTGATGGCCAAGAAATGTGTTGACTTGGACAATGATGTGGCCAGACATGGGTGTGGTATGTATGCAAGTAATAAAAACCCTAAGCAAAACATGGTTGCAAGTGCACAACATGTTGTTGTAGTACTTAGGGGTCGATCCACAAGAGAATGCGAATTGCACATTACACATTTGTAAAGATTTGGTTAAGCTAAATCAATAATATGCAAGGGGTTTTGTGTTTTGTTTTATAAGATAAAGTAAATAACAATGCAACTATACAAACAACATCAAATGAACAAGGACAAACCGTGAGAACATATGCCAAATCAATTGAAAAGATTGTCAAATCCGATTCCTAAACTCAAAACACTATGATGTGGTCATCCCACTTTCGTGGCTCCGACCACCTATACCTCTTAAACCAATGGACTCAGCTGTTGCATGGTCATTGAAGAGTGAGGTATGCCTTAGGTTTAAGTGATGATTGTTCACAACAATCCTTAAGTCTACTTTCATAGCTTAAGACTTATTGCTCATCAAATACTAGATCCAGAGATATAACAAGCTTTTGGAGAGTATATCAACCTTAAATCATGTCACTAGTTAGCTACTCTAACAACAAGCATGAGGCGTAAATAAAGATGAAGAACCATGGGGTTTTCCCTTTATTCAACAACCGATTATTGAAGGCAATTATATCCTATCCTCTTGGAAAGATCCATAATTCAACGATGAGTCTTAAAGGAGTAGAGAGAGTCTCATAGTTCTAATGGTAGGAGGCGGAGTGACAGAGGTCAAACCGCGGCTCCTCCATAGAGAGAAACCTCTAAAACCCTAGACATAATCTAAAACATGCGAGTATGTACAAGATGCAAAAGGAAAAGAAAGAGCAAGGAGACCACCTAAGTGGCTCCGGTTTATTGACTAAGAAGAAGAGAGTTGTGTTCTATGATATTGTGATGTCGATAGAAGAGGCTAAAAGCAAGTATATATAGGTGAGGGGAGGCTAGGTCGGCTGAGTTAATGCGCAAAAGAGAAGAGGAAACTTTCCATTTCTTCTCCTCGCTTGAGCTTGCTCACCAAGTCTTGAGTGAAGCGCGGCTTCCACCTCCTTTTCACGTGTAAAGATGTGGGCTTGAGTCATGATGATGTCTAGGCTTGGCCCGCAGTGATCCCGGTCCATTTCGCTCATCTAAGCTCCATGGGCTTCACTTACTCGCCAGACGGACATGTCTTGGGAGAAAATGATCCTAGGCCGCATTTCTACTCCAAATGGCCCAATTCCACTTCGCCGCGACGCATGACTCATTTATATATCTTTCCATATAAATATCTCATGATTTGGACGTCGGAAAGACCCTTTGCCGCGGTCATCTTACGGATGCTTCGATTCTGTCCGAATGCGGGAATCGGCTAACTTGGGTTTTGTTGAAGCTCTTGACTTGGGAACTTGCGTGGATCATTGTTTGAAGTCCTTTTGCACCATTTAGCCTTCTTTTTGCCATTTTGACCTGTTTGCTTCCCAAAACCAAAATATACAAGGAAACTACCTCTTGGATACAAAATCATTATTATTAGGTAAGAAAATATAAAGAAAGCCAAGGTAAAAACATATAAAATATGGATATATCAACTCCCCCAGACTTAGCCTTTTGCTTGTCCTCAAGCAAACCAAGAAAGGAAAAGAGGTTTGAAAACGTGAGAACTCTCAATGCATTTTGAAAATCCATGTTAGCTTATGTTCTAGTAATCCACATGAAAAACGGTTTTGGCTTTATGATGAGGAACATAAGTACTTACATTGAGTTTAGCAGTCATACCAAAGTAACCCACACTCCATATGACCATCCGGGCTCACCTCCTTTGACTCTTTTAGTTTTTAACGGTGTGATCTCAACTAGGGGATATCGATCAAAGGGTTTTATGATCTCTTTCTCACCCTCTTGTGTTTAAACACTTGTCTTGGCCCTTGTTTCACCTCTCTCTCTTCTCACTCCTTAAGTCGATTGATCCCTTTTTTAGGGTAGCAAGGTATTTCTTTATTTGACTTCTTCTCCTCTTTGTGGAGGTTTTTGATGGATCTTCCATAGACGCGAGTATTGATGGTTGTAGCCACCTAATCCCCGGTTACTTGGATCGAAAGGACTTCTATATACACGAGTATTGATGGTGGTTGCCACCTAATCCCCGGTTACTTGGACCTTGGTGCTTTTTCTTAAATTTGAAGGGGAGAGAGAGGGGAAACCGAACTCACATAGACTTTCACTATTTGGTGAGGATGAGGAGTCGTGCCCTTTGTATAACCAAGCCCCTAGCCGAAAAGGTTAAGTTCATTTAGGTGTGGAGTCAAAGATGGATCCTCCATCGGCTTTTTTGGAAATGTGGCCATCTTTGGTAGACCGATTTGCTCAAAGTGTACATTGGGTTAATGTGTTGCCAAATACTGTTTCAATGGTTACTTAAACATTGGTGTAGCATGGTTAGTTTCAAAGAAAAGGTCATAATTCTCGGACAAAATTTTGACTCAATAAAATGACTCAAAGAAAAATGAAAAATAAAAATCAAAAAGAACAAACTTGTTAGTAATCCCCCCAGACTTAACTTGCACCGTCCCGGTGGAAGCAAATCCAATTAAGAGGGGTTGAAAAGAAAAGTGAATTTGATGGGAATGTGTTTTGGAGTGTGTTACCAAAGTGTGACCATAGGTCATGAAGCGCGGTTTTGCTTTTTGAGGGACTTCAAGTGTGAGATGACAGCATGAAATCATTCCTTAGATGTATTTGGTCGGTGAGTTTTCAATCCTAAGGTGTGATTCCGTCCGGTGTGCAGTTTGGTCTTGTAAGGCCCGTGTGTCGGCCAAAAATGAGGGCTGTGAACCACATGACAAACCGTTAAGAATTTTATGAACGGGATCGAAAACTTACCGTCCAATATGATGTTTTAGGGCCGCCGGTGAAGTTTCAGGTGATTTGGTCGAGCGGTTTGAAAAATTCGTCATCGGGTGGATCCTTCGGTCGGCCGGAAGGTGATGTGAGGGACCACAGCGTGAACCGTTAACAATTCTCTGACCGATCTTGAAATTCCACCGACCAATCATATATTTTAGGAGCCGTGGTGAAGTTTGAGGTCAAACAAATGAGCGGTTTGGGAGATTCATCATTTGGTGGCCATCCGGACGATCCGAAGAGTGTGCAATAGACCACAGCCCAAACGATGATGAAGTCTCCGACCGAGCTTGAAAATCAGTTGACCAACCTTATATTTTGTGACCACTGGAGAAGTTTGAGGGCAAATGGACCAGCGGTTTGAGACTTTCTTCACAACGTGATCAAATCGGCTCCGGGAAGAGATTTTTGACCATTCTTGAAATTGGCTCGTCCGTCCGTGGATTTTATTGTGGAAAACGGATATTGAAGCTTCAAGAATCCATTTCCAGGTGGTGGTGTTGCCGTGCCGTGATTTTGGTTTTTGTCGGCCTTCGGTTGCCCGCCATCGACCGGATGTGGCATTTGGGCGTATCTCCATATCCGTCAACATTCCTCCGTCCTATTTTTTGGATTTGCCGACCAATATGGTGTTGTTTGGCCGCCTGTGAAGTTTGGTGGACTTTGGTTGAGCTGTTTGTGAGATGGGTCAAGTGGGTCCTCCGTGTTACCCGTTTGGCCGAGAAGATGGTACCGGACCTAATATCTTCCATTTGGCTCAACAGTTGAGTGATTTTCTTCGACTGATTTGTCTCCTTAATCCTCCTTTAGCATCCCAAGGTGTTGACCGCAATGTTCTCGTCCTGAACAAGGGTGGGATGATATGGGTGGGATAACTCGACTTCATTGAGCTCCGGCTCATAAAACATGCAAAACTCCTTTGATGGTCTTCTTTGGTACTTATCCTAAAACATGTTTATTTTTTTTTTGTGGATTTTATAAGATTCCCTAAAATTCAAGTTAATAAAATCAAAACAAAAGTTAAAAGAAAAGAAAAATATGGGTTGCCTCCCATAAGCGCTAGTTTTAAGTCTTTATAGCTCGACTCCTTGTGTTCCTAGAAAGCTCCTAGTACTGGATGGCTCCAAGTGCATCTTGTCTTGTAACACTTCTTTGATCAAGTAACCTTGTTGCGAGCTTTCTCCTCCGCTTGTGTACCGAAATATTTTGGATGAGAAACCGGGAGGTGCGGCGACATAATAGGTGCCCTTGTCAACATTGGCTAGTGAGATTCTCCTGTTTGGCCAATCCATGATTGCTCCGGCTGTTGCTAGGAAGGACCTCCCAAGTAGAAGGGTTTGGTCTTCCGGATCCTCCATAGTGACAACATAGAAATCGGCCGGGATGATGCAATCTTCAAAAGAAAGTTGGACATTTCTTACCTTGCCAAGCGGTTTGAATGAAGAGTTGTTGGCAAGCTTTATGCCCATGTTGGTCCGCTCCATGGATTCAATCAATCCCAAACTTCTTGCTATCACAGCCGGCATGAGGTTCACGCTTGAACCGGAATCGCATAGTGCATCATCAAAGAATTTGCCGTTGATGGAAAAATGTATAAGGAAGTAACCTGGGTCATGAAGCTTGTGGAGTGTCCTTGGCGCAGACATTTCCTCTCTTGCTTCATTATACATCTTCTCCACTTCGGCTAAGCTCCAATCATGAGTCCATACAAAGTCTTGAAGGTAGGGGCTCTTGTTGCAAGCGACATCGAAGGGCATATTGCTAGGGAACCTCTTTGCCATAAAATTGAAGTCATCAATGGTGTAATCCGTTGATGAGCTCGCCTTCCTTTTCTCCTTAGGGACGGGTGGTAGTGAAGATCTTGGAGAGAGTGGTGTTCCTTCCGGCAACTTTCTTCCTCTTATCCTTGCTGTATGCTTGCCTTGTCTCCTTTCATTCTCATCCCAAACCACTCTTGGATTGGTCTCTTTAGCACCAAAAGCAACCAAAGCATTGTTAGGCTTTGAGTTAGCCGCTTTTGTGCCTTTTGAAGCTCGGTCTCTTTCTTCCATATCCTCCAAGCGTTTGGTGAGGTCTTTGACTCCTTTGGAGGCTCCTCCGGTTGTATCTTGCCATATCGTGGTCTTCTCAAGTAGCTCTTTGTATCTCTCTTCCACAAGATGCTTCAAGTCATTGATTGATACCTTGAATTGTTCTTGCCCTTCCACCAGCATCACCATATTTGAGTAAAGCTCCTTCTCTCTTTGGTTAACCTACGATGCTCTCTTCTTGGCTTGGTGAGCAACAAGCGAGATTGAGTTAAGGCTCATGGTTGTGCCATTGAGGTTGTCTTCCAAGCTGGTGATCTTCTCATCCAAGTGGCTATCCATCTCCTTTGAGTTGAGGTTTAAGTCTCGGATCGCCTTGGTGTTGCCTCCAACGGTTGCGGCTTGTTCCCTTAGCTCCACTTCAACTTCAATACATCTTGATTCGACTCTCTCCACTTGGTCAGAGAGGTTTCCGAACTTTCTATCAAGGTCATGCTTTAGAAACTCTAACATTGTCTCAAGACTTTGGCTAGACTTTCTTTGAATTTCCATGAAGTCCTCTATCATGGCTTTGAGATTGTCATCTCTCCGCCTATTAAGCGCATGCTCTTGGGGCGTGGACGGTGATGATGATGAGGCGGCTGGTGAGGTCGGCCTTGATAAACCGATGATCGGTTTTGATGGTAGTGATGATGTTCTTCTCGGCTAGTCTCGGCAAAGAGCGGATGGCGAAAATTTGGTGGGATTGGCATTGGGATGAAGTCTCCGGCCGGGTTTGAATCGTGTGGCCGCCTTGGACTTCATGGGAAAGAGGTTTTCTTCCTTCAAAGTGGTTACTCATGCTCGAGTAGTGGCTCATCCTTAAAGTACCTAAGGAACATAAGAGAAACAAAATTGCAAAAGTTAGTAAACATGAAACAAAAGATCTAGTCTTAACTTTCAATCTCATAAACGTGTAAGTGCAATGCATTCCCCGGCAACGGCGCCAAAAACTTGATGTGGCCAGACATGGGTGTGGTATGTATGCAAGTAATAAAAACCCTAAGCAAAACATGGTTGCAAGTGCACAACATGTTGTTGTAGTACTTAGGGGTCGATCCACAAGAGAATGCGAATTGCACACTACACATTTGTAAAGATTTGGTTAAGCTAAATCAATAATATGCAAGGGGTTTTGTGTTTTGTTTTATAAGATAAAGTAAATAACAATGCAACTATACAAACAACATCAAATGAACAAGGACAAACCCTGAGAACATATGCCAAATCAATTGAAAAGATTGTCAAATCCGATTCCTAAACTCAAAACACTATGATGTGGTCATCCCACTTTCGTGGCTCCGACCACCTATACCTCTTAAACCAATGGACTCAGCTGTCGCATGGTCATTGAAGAGTGAGGTATGCCTTAGGTTTAAGTGATGATTGTTCACAACAATCCTTAAGTCTACTTTCATAGCTTAAGACTTATTGCTCATCAAATACTAGATCCAGAGATATAACAAGCTTTTGGAGAGTATATCAACCTTAAATCATGTCACTAGTTAGCTACTCTAACAACAAGCATGAGGCATAAATAAAGATGAAGAACCATGGGGTTTTCCCTTTATTCAACAACCGATTATTGAAGGCAATTATATCCTATCCTCTTGGAAAGATCCATAATTCAACGATGAGTCTTAAAGGAGTAGAGAGAGTCTCATAGTTCTAATGGTAGGAGGCGGAGTGACAGAGGTCAAACCGCGGCTCCTCCATAGAGAGAAACCTCTAAAACCCTAGACTTAATCTAAAACATGCGAGTATGTACAAGATGCAAAAGGAAAAGAAAGAGCAAGGAGACCACCTAAGTGGCTCCGGTTTATTGACTAAGAAGAAGAGAGTTGTGTTCTATGATATTGTGATGTCGATACAAGAGGCTAAAAGCAAGTATATATAGGTTAGGGGAGGCTAGGTCGGCTGAGTTAATGCGCAAAAGAGAAGAGGAAACTTTCCATTTCTTCTCCTCGCTTGAGCTTGCTCACCAAGTCTTGAGTGAGGCGCGGCTGCCACCTTCTTTTCGCTTGTAAAGATGTGGGGTTGAGTCATGATGAGGTTTAGGCTTGGCCCGCAGTGATCCCAGTCCATTTCGCTCATCTAAGCTCCATGGGCTTCACTTACTCGCCAGACGGACATGTCTTGGGAGAAAAAGATCCTAGGACGCATTTCTACTCCACATGGCCCAATTCCACTTCGCCGCGACGCATGACTCATTTATCTATCTTTCCATATAAGGATCTCATGATTTGGACGTCGGAAAGACCCTTTGCCGCGGTCATCTTTCGGATGCTTTGATTCTGTCCGAATGCGGGAATCGGCTAACTTGGGTTTTGTTGAAGCTCTTGACTTGGGAACTTGCGTGGATCATTGTTTGAAGTCCTTTTGCACCATTTAGCCTTCCTTTTGCCATTTTGACCTGTCTGCTTCCCAAAACCAAAATATACAAGAAAACTACCTCTTGGATACAAACAAAACTATTAAATGAAAAAGATTAAAAAGGGATAGAAAAGACCTTATGGGTTGCCTCCCATACAGCGCTTGTTTATGGTCTTTAGCTTGACCGTTTGGCTCTTCTAAGAAGAAGTGGAAGGACATGGCCGGAGACAAAGCCTTTTTGTGCGTGTCCCATCACGTCCTTGTTGATGATCAGGTGGTTCATGAGGAGATATGAATCGAGAATGCTTGGTAGAAGTGAAAACGGGGACAGCATCATAGAAAACAGATTTGTTGACATTGGCAAGAGAGATGCGGCGGTTTTGCCAATCCATGATGGCGCCAGCAGTTGTCAAGAATGATCTTCCAAGTATAATAGGCATGTCACTTCCTCCTTTGATATTCATGATATGAAAATCCACCGGTATCTTTGTATCTCCAATTTCGAGCAAGATATCATAGACAACACCTTTAGGTTGTGCAATGGTGAGATCAGCAAGTCCAATGCTGATTTGGGAAGGTTGTAGGCGTGTGATCCCAAGGAGTTTGGCAGTGTGTGTGGGCATAAGGTTTATGCATGAACCAGAATCACAAATGTAGCTATCAAAGTATCTTCCATTGATTGTGCAGGGAATGGTAAACTGTCCTGGGTCTTCTACCTTGTAGAGGGTTCGGAAAGATGGTTGCTTCTTAGCTTTCTCAAATAGCTCCTGAATCTCTTCTGGGGTCTCTTTGCAGTTGTGGAAGAAATTGGTTAGCGGGTGGTTCTTCCAGGCTTCATGAAAGGTCATGTTTGCGGGAAGTGTTTGGACAAAGCGGTTGAATTCAGCTAGCTTCTCTCGGGATATGGGGTTGCTGTACCACTTGGGAGGAGGTGTAGAGGGCGGAGATGGGGGTAGGGTTGCTGCATAAGATGACATAGAGAGGCGGGCTCGCCTAAAGAGTTGCTTAATCTCATCCTTGGTTTCTTTGCTACTAAAGAAAAATTCAACCAAATCATGGTTGTTCCAAGCTTCTTCAAAGGGGACATAGAATGGTATGGACTTCACCTTCTTGTTAAATTCCTTGAGCTTCTCTGGGCTTATCTTAGTAGGGTCAATGGGTTCATATTGGAATGAATCCTCTGGTTCATCCAAGCTGATTCTCTTTCTTGAAATGCCGGTGATTCTAGGAAGGGCGAGTATGCGAGCTGGTGGTGGAGAGAATCGCGGGTCAGGTTGCTGTGGACTAGTTTCACTTCCTCTAGAGCTTGCATTGCTGTTAAAACTCTGCTGTTCTTCTTCATCATCTTCATAGTCTTCCTCATACTCTTGATCTTCTTCTTCTTTTCTTACAAGATGTGATGAGTTTTCCTTGGAGATTGCTGTGATGACATTGCAAGGGAAAGGAGGTGGTTTGGGTATGGGGTTTCTTTCTCTCTGGTTCTTAGAGAAAAGAGATCCTTCTACAGCTGACAGTCGGTTATAGATGATACCAAGATGTTTGCAATTATCATCATTGAAGCTATGGGCATCAATGCTCTTGCTGAGTAGCTCGTGGTGTTTTGCAGCAGCATCCAACTTGACAAGGTTGAGTGATCGATCATGGTCTTCCTTGAGTTGCTTGATACCTTCAAAGTGATCAATGTGTTCTAGTGCATACTCATTGTAGAGATCATGGAATTTATCTCTCTTCACAAACTCAATCAGCTCCGGATCTATTTCTTCTTCTGGTGAGGCTAGAAGGTGTTCTTCTCTTTCATAGTAGGCTTGGCTAGATGTCTCCAGTTCGGCCGCATTAAAGTAGGGGAGAAGGTTTTTCTTGGTGTTCAAGGGTGCTAGTCCGGGAGGACTACTGCGAGAATCCCATGAAGGTGAAATAGCTGGAGGGTTTGACATCCTCTTCTCTGTTGGACTGTCTCTAGGAGGAGATATGTGGCGTATAGGAATCGCCCTTATAGGACTAGGATTTCTCAAATCCTCTTCCATCTAGGAGATAAATATAAAACCTGAAAAATCAAAAACAAAAAAGTAAAAAAAGATTAAATAACTTAAAACAGGAAAAACCTAGACTAGATCTCTTTCAAGAACTTGTAGGCACGATAATGGTCCCCGGCAACGGCGCCAAAAAGCTTGATGGGGATTAAACTTTTCCCAATTTCTACCCCTTTTCTGCAAGTGCACATATCGAGAGTAGCAACGGGTATATCGAACACAAGGACCAGTTTGTGCACTACAAGGTATGAGATTGAGATTGAGCTAGGAAAGCAATATGAGTTTGGTTGTTGTCACGATGAAAGCAAGTAAAGGAAGCAAGTAAACAAATCAAATAGAGTTGTAAATCAATGGATGGAAAGCGCTAAGCAATAGGATAATCTCGGGATGAGTGATTCAAGCAAGCAAGTTTGATTTGTTAGGGATTTAAGAATGTGTACCACCTAGAACTCAAGACACTAATTTAGATCTTTCCACTTCCGTGGCTCCGACCCCTAGGTTGATCTATCTAATCGCTAAACTTTTGGTATGTCCTTAGATAATCAAACAAGCATTAATTCGATCGAGTCTCAATTGTTCACAACCTCTAGTAAATCAACTTCCGCAGTCTAAGAGAGATTGCCCACCAAATACTAGTTCAGGCGAATGATTCATCACTTCCGTGGCTCAAATCTACCTAAGATCATATGTTGATTGGCCATATCAACACCAAGCAATGAACACAAGCAAAGGTGAAGAGTTTATGTAAACCCTAATTATATATATCGATTATCAAGCAAGCATGAACACTATCCTTTGATTTCCTATCACTTAACAAGGTAACTACTCAGACATAGAGAAGGAAATCGAATTCATGTTCATAAGAACAGAGATCCGAGATCCTCTCTTGAAGGAGACAATGAAAGAAAGCAAAAACTATAAGAACTTTTATTGAATAATATCTTGTATCTCTATGTGTGGCTTTCTCTTTTACAAGGCTAAAAAGATGTATTTATAATGCTTCAGAACTTGAAGGGCGGCTTGACCTAAGTCTTGGTCGAAATATAAGAGGCGGTGTAAGTTTGGGCTTGAAAACGTGCAAAACGGGCTTCGGAAACGAGCCGGGTCGAGCGGGGCGTGTCGTGGTCGAGCGGGGCGGTCGACCGGTCAGTCGGGCTGGTGCTCGGGTCGAGCTGGCGGTCGAACGGTCCCACGGGATGACGGTCGGGCGCGCGCGGGATGGTGAAAGGAGGTCGGGTCGGACGGGAGCCTTGGAGGCCCTGTCCGACCGGCTCGGTCGAGCGGATGGTCGACGTCTTGAAGGAAGGTCGGGTCGGACGGGAGCCTTGGAGGCCCTGTCCGACCGGCTCGGTCGACCGGTGTCCTCCTGCAGTTAAGGACGTTCGGGTCGGACGGGAGCCTTGGAGGCCCTGTCGGACCGGTTCGGTCGAGCAGTTGGTGTAGACGTCCGGTTTTCGGCTGATTTGACACTCTTGACTAAAACGATCATATCTCCCATTCTACGTGGCGAAATTGCATGATTCCAATTGCGTTGTAAAGCTAACTCATGTAGGCATCGTGGCGAACTGGTTTTGGTGAAATCCATTGAGTAGAATGTTTTTGGGGCTCTTCCAAAGTAAATGATAGTGCATGAAGCTGCTTTGAGGACCTTTGCCTTTGTTTTGCTCCAAATTGCATCTTTTGACCTAAAATGACTCTTGGCACTATATATGCATAAAAACTACCTTTTAAAGCAAAAAGCCACGGTAAAACTATGCATAAAGTATATAAAAACGATGTAAAAAGGGTGTAAAATAGAGGTATATCAGGAGAATGTTATATTCCAGCATATTTTGTGGTCCTAGAGTTGGAGCATGATCCCAATGATCCTATAATCCTAGGATTCCCCTTTTTAGCTACTGCTGGAGCCATAATAGATGTTAAAAATGGGAAGATTGACCTTCACTTGACCTTCACACAATCAAAGCACGCAAATATTTCAAGTCAATCAATCACACAATCAATCAACAAGAAAACGCGGAAGCTTTCACACACACCACACAACATCACACAACATCACACAACATCACACAACATCACACAACATAACACCGTGATCACACAACATAATAGTGTTCACCAAACTATTATGTATAGACACTACCACCAAAACTTCGCGGTATGTCTATCATGCTGGACCTCCTCAACCGTGATATCAGCGACCAAGGAATCACACAGAAACCCTGACTAGATCATCACTGTGATATCAGCGACCAAGGAATCACACAGAAACCCTGACTAGATCATCACATCCGAGTTCCATCTCCCAGACAGTCACATCCCGTTGGGTCGCCGTTTCCACGGTTCTCAACCCACACGAGTTCTGTCTCCCAGATGGTCACATCCCGGCTGCACCGTCGTGCAGAACTCAGCCATGGGAGCGACCCAAGTACACTCTGAGTCATCCTGCCGATCCATCCAAGAGGGTTTCTCAGTGAATGAACCGTCAGGGGTGAGGAGCATCACGAGCACCGCTAAGATCATTGGTTTCACCACACAATGATCTATTTACGCAACTAGAGACATAGATTCCACCACACTATGTCCTAGCAAACAACAGATCCATGGCTTGGGCCATGATCTCACACACAACAGGTCCATAGCTTTCACCACGCTATGACCTCACACACACACAATAGATCCATGGTTCTCACCATGATCTTACACACCATAGATCCATAGCTTTTACCACGCTATGATCTAACACACTCAAACACAATAGATCCATAGCTTTCACCACGCTATGATCTAACAGACTCAAACAATAGAACCATAGCTTTCACCACGCTATGATCTAACATACTCAAACACAATAGATCCATAGCTTTCACCACGCTATGATCTATTACACACAAACACAATAGATCCATGGTTCTCACCATGATCTCACACAACATGCAACCAATCAAGAAAACAAACAAGTGTCTTCTTGCCCTTGGCCCTGCATGAAAACACGTTAGCTTACTCTTAAGCTACCGGAACTCACTTTCGTCGAAGATCAAGCCGAACTGCTTCACAGAACCGAGATCTCCTCATTGCACCCGAACTAGATCCAACACATAGTTTAGATCGGGTTCTAGGTAAGGTTTAGATAAAAAGGGTTAAGGGTTCTAAAGCTTACCGACCAAACCTCGCTATCGGAAGCTAACACAAGAGCTTTCACCACGCTCTTACCCTTACCGCTTGCCCAAACCTACTCTCACTAACTCACACGATCGAACCGCTCACCTAAACCACTCCTTTTTCACTTTTCTCTTTTCTCTAAGAACAACAAGTGATCAAATGGTTTTCTCATGGTGAGGGAGGGGTATTTATAGGCCATCAGGGGAGACAAATGGTTACCGGAGGTCCAATGTCCGATCGACACCTCCGAGGACATATGGCGACGTTTCCTTCACATGCGGAGAAGCATGCCTTAAACCGGCGACACCTCGCCCTTGTCTAAGCACGAGCTGTCTCCTTGGCCGCCACCTAACATGGCTAGCTCCTCATGCACATACTCATGTTGACACCTCAAGCAAATAGGCTTGAAGAGTCACTCTCCCATGCACATGAAACTTCCTTTGTGTGACATGTGCCTCACTTAAGTTCCAACCAATCACAGTCCGGCATGTGTATTTCAGCACATGTTTGATCGAGTTTCACACTCTCTCGATCCGTTCCGCGGTCTGTCCGCCCCGCGCTCCGTTCGTACCGCGACCGCATCCCGCACTCCCGTTCGATAACTCGACCGAGTGCTTCCCGCGATCGTCCCGCGGCCATTCTCGTTTTCCCCGCGGCCAACCGTAAATGCTGTCCGTCCCATGACCGTTTCTCGCCTTGGTCACGTCCCGGACACTCGTTCGACAATCGGCCCGCGTACCGTTCTCAACTGTACACCGATCGTTCTCGGCTACTCGACGATCGGTTTCGGCAGTCCGCTATCGACCGCAATCACTCTTTTCTTCATATCTTGAGTTTTACTCGGTCGAATCCACTTCTGTTTCGACCATTCCTCTTTTTTTTTTTTTATCTCTCTACCCATTCCTGAAGGAATATCCGTCTTCCCTCTTACTCCACTTCATGGTTATTACACTTACGGTGTGCCTAAGTCATTTGCCAGCATAAGAGTCCTTTTCCCAAAGGATCCGGATCCCAAAGATGAGCAAACCGCAAAGGAGAAACTCGGAAAAACCTTAAAACTTTTTCCGAGAGCTTTGGTCTTCAAGGATGACATGGAAGATGATCATGGAGAGCCCAAACCACCTCATGAGCCACCTGAACCAGTGTGTGAAGACACCAAAGGGATCCCAATTGGGACTTTTATTCATGAACTAATCTTCACCTTTATTTGAACTTAATGCATGATTGCTTTACCTTACATCTAGCAATCTGATATAGGGTTGATACACTCTCCAAAAGCTTGTTGTATTGCCGGATCTAATATTTGGTGAGCTACGCGTCTTAGGCAACGAAAGCTGACCTAAGGAGTCTAGTGAACTCTATCATTACTTGAGCCATTAATGCATGTTTACAGCTTGTAATAACCATCGAAAGTTGAGTCTATTAGGTTGTTTAAACATAGTGTTCGGAGCCACGAAAGTGGAAAGAACATACCTTAGTGTTTTGTGTTCAAGATGGTTCATAATGAAATACCAATGCAATCATCACTTCATTACATGTTTTCAAAGATTATCCTTTGCCTAACTCTTTCTTTTCTTGTTTACAACTCTCATTTACTTATTTGCATTGTTTTGTTTTGATTTTAGGTTCACCACAACAACATATTTTCTGTTCTAGCTACTCATCAATCACCACAAGTTTGAAGCGAGATCACACCCTCCTTGTGTTCGACCCCGACTACAACACAGCTGTGCACTTGCAGCTCATTTTGGCTGGGTTATAAATATTAAAACTTGAAGCTAAACCCACGCCCCATCAAGTTTTTGGCGCCGTTGCCGGGGAGGAGTTGCATTTCTTTCAAGTTTCTTGATTGATTTTTAGTCTAGTTCTTTTAATTCTTGCATTTTACTTTTTGCTTTTCATAAAATCTTTAAAAAACCATAAAAATTTTGCTTAACTCTTTCTCTTGTTGTCTTCTAGGTGCATGACAATAAGGTCCAACTCAAATTGGGAGGATCTTTACATTGACCAGCTTGAAAGAAGACTTAGGAGAATAAGGAGAGAAAGAATGATGGCCGGGAACCAAGCCGGTGAAGGAGTGGCACAAGGTGGCCAACAGCAATCCGCTGACCAAGAGCAACAACCACAAGCCCCCCCCCCCCCCCCCCCCCCCCCCCCCCCCCCGAGCTGGAGCTGATCAGGCGGCACAAGGAGGAGCCATTCAACAACAACAACCTCCGGGTGCAGCCGATCAACCGCAAGAGCCGCAACAACAACAACCGGGTCAACATGACGCCGGTCAGCAACCAAACCAGCATCAACAAAACCCCCATGGCGGTCACCAAGGGATGCCTCAATCCCAACCGCATGTGCCTCCAAGGAGAGCACAATTCGCTCAGCATCTAAGGCACCCGACTATGGGAGATTTTGATTCCTCCGATGCATTCTTCTTGGATCGGAATCCAGTCCGACCACCTCAGCCTCCAAGGAACGACTTGGAGATCAAGCCACAAATCATTGCCTTGGTGAAACAAAACCAATTCCATGGTTTGTCCACCGAGCACTCACTTGACCATGTCGATACCTTTGAGGAGATATGTAGCACTACTCGGATCAATGAAGTGTCACCGGACTACTTCAAGTGCAAGTTGTTTACCTTCTCTCTAAGTGACAAGGCACTTAGGTGGGTAAAGTCTCTGCCACCTCAATCCATTACAACATGGAATGAATACAAGGGAGCTTTCTTAAACCAATTCTACACCAAGCAAAGATCAAACTCTATAAGGAGTAAGATATTCGGGTTTAAGCAAGCACCAATGGAGTCTTTCTATGAAGCTTCGGAGCGCTTCAAGGAGTATGCAAGAGATTGCCCTAACCATGGCTTCTCAGGAGGTAACCTTTGGAACATCTTCTACAATGGGATTGATCACAAGTACAAGCTTTCACTTGACACCGCGAGCAATGGTAACTTCATGACCAAATCGGTGCCGGAAGCCAAGCTTTTGATCGAGAATCTTGCTGTGAGTGATTCCAATGCCGGCCCTGAGTACAATAGAGGAGTGAGAACCACGAGCTCATCATCAGAATCAGCTCAAATCTTGGAGTTGAAAAACATGGTCTCACAACTACTAAAGAACAACCGAGGAGTGCATGCCATTGATGATGTTTTGGCTACTAATGAAGAACCTCTCTTGAAGTTTATGAGAGATGGAGCAGAAGAGAATCAAGAGGAAGTCAACTACATAGGAGGTAACTACGGCAATAGAGGGTACAACCAATCGTTCCGCCCCCACCCCAACCTCTCTTACCGAAGCACCAATGTGGAGAACCCGAATGATCAAGTCTATCCGAGCCAAAACACTTATCAAGGAGGCCAAAACGCTTACCAAGGAGGTCAATACCAGCCTAAGCAACAATTCTATCCTAAGGGAGTCTACCAAGTGAAGCAGCCATTCACTTTCCCTCAAGGAGTTGCACCGGCTCAACAAGAAGAAAAGATGGATGTGGTGCTTAAGAAATACATGGAGGAGCAAAGGCAAGCTACCAAGATCCTACATGAGAAGATGGATCACATGTTTGGTGATCTAAATAATAAGTTTGGGGCGTTGTCAACCCATGTCCAGAAGTTGGAAATTCAAATCTCTCAAACGGCCGAAGCGGTCAAGAAGCAACACGAGGTGAATCCGCAAAAGTTTTGTAGTCTTGTTTCATCCAAGGAGGATCCACCGGCCATTGTCTCCGTACCATCTCAAGAAGAAGAAAGGGAAGATGAGCCTAAGGAGAAGCACAAACCGGAGAGGTACACTTGGGAGTCGAAGAGAGCTTACAAAAGAAGGCTTGAGAACAAGCCATTGCTGAAACAAGAGGATCCCGGGAAGTTTGTGATCCCAGCTTGTATCAATGGATACCAACTCACTGGTTGCTTGTGTGATAGTGGAGCAAACGTGAACCTCATGTCTCTTGCCTTAGCCAAAGATTTGGGATTTAAATATTTCAAGGAGCCTAAGGTGAGAGTGGAGTTTGCGGATCTATCAAGTATGGAGCCTTATGGAGTGCTTGAAGATGTTATGCTAGAAATCGAAGAGAGGCATGTCCCCACCGACTTCCAAATCATGGTATGGGAAGGATCAAAGAGGAATCAACTGATTCTTGGAACCCCATTCTTAGCCACAGTCGGGGCGGTCATCGATTACATACGAAACCAACTAATACTTGGTCATGTCCGGCAAGATGTCTTTTTCCCAAGCATCAACTTCAAACAAGCTCCAAGTGCAGTCAAGTTACTACCAGAAAGAAGCACTCTCATGCCAAGAAAAGGAGCCGAGCGGCCTAAAAGCACCAAGAAGAGCGAGCCTTATCCAAAACCGAAGGAAGCGATGAAACCGTTGAAGCTGAAACATAAAGATGTCTTCCAAGACATTCACTCGGTCTTGTCACCATCCTTTGAAAATCATGGAGCTGAAGAAGAGCCTGACGGTGTGCCTAAGTCATTTTCCAGCATAAGAGTCCTTTTCCTAAAGGATCCGGATCCCAAAGATGAGCAAACCGCAAAGGAGAAACTCGGAAAAACCTTAAAACTTTTTCCGAGAGCTTTGGTCTTCAAGGATGACATGGAAGATGATCATGGAGAGCCCAAACCACCTCATGAGCCACCTGAACCAGTGTGTGAAGACACCAAAGGGATCCCAAACCCTTTGGCTGATCACATCCGCACCTAACCAAACAAATAAAAAAGGGAGTCAAGCTAGATGACTTTAAAACAAGCGCTTTGTGGGAGGCAACCCACACGGTATTTTTCTTTTTCATTTTCAGTTTTCACATCATTATTGCATGCATTTTGTTAGGATGAAGACCGAAGAGGAGACCAAACAAGAACATGTCCCACCCATTCATCACACCCTTGTCAAAGGCGACACCAAGAGGGCAGGCACGACCTGGGAATACTAAAGGAGGGAAGAAGAATCACATCAGTCGAAGAAAATCACAAAACGGTCGAGTAGCTTTCAAGATATTCCATCCGCCGAGATTCTCTCGGCCAAACGGGTGCAACGGAGGACCAACATCAACCATCTCCCAAACCACGTGACCGATGTCCACCAAACGTCACAGGCGGCTAAAAAACACCATGTTGGTCAGCAAATCCAAAAGATAGGACGGAGGAATGTGAACGCATCACGAGGTAAGCACAGATGCCACATCCGGTCGATGGCGGGCAACCAAAGGCTGACAAAAACCAAATAATGGCATAGGTACGGCCACCAGCTGGAAATGGATTCTTGGAGCTTCAATATCATTATTCCAGAAGAACATCAAGGAACGAACGAGCCAAACACAAAGAAGTCAAGAAACTCTTTCCGGAGCCAAATTGACCACTTTGTGAAGGAACTCTCAATCCGCCCGTTCGTTTGGCGCCAAACTTCACCAGTGCCCATAAAGTATGAGGTTGGTCAATGGAATTTCAAGATAGGTCAGAGAATTCTTCATCATTCGAGCTGTGGTCCATTGCACTATCATCCGGTCGACCGAATGGACCACCAAATGACGAATCTCCCAAACCGCTCGTTCGTTTGACCTCAAACTTCACCAGGAGCTCTAAAACATCAACTTGGACAATAAAATTGCAATATGGTACATGAAATTCTTAACGGTTTGTTCTGTGGTTCATAGCACTCATTTCGGGTCGACCAAATGAGCCATACTCGACCAAAATGCAAACCGAGGAGAATCAGGCCTGGAAATTCAAAATTCACCGACCAATCATGCCTACAGAGGAGCCCCAATCAGTCATCTGACCCTGGTCTTCATCACAACTGGTCAACACTTGGTAACATCATCCTAACCTTTCCCTTTTCCATTTTATTCCATCTTTACCTCTCTTAATCTGATTTTTCTTACACCGGGACGGTGCAAGTTAAGTCTGGGGGGATTATACTAATAAGTTTGTTCATTTTGGCATTTCATCTTGCATCATTTTTCTTTTCATCGAGTCGTTTTTATTGAGTCAAAACGTTTGTCGAGAATTATGACTTTATCTTGGACCTAACCATTGTTGTGCACGTGTTTTAAGTGACCATAGATCAGTTATTGGAAATTTACTTCATCACATGTGCACCATGAGTGGATTGATCTACCAAAAATCTCCACATCTCCAAGGGCTTAAGAAGGATCCATCTTTGACTCCGCACCTTAATGAACTTAACCTTCTCGGCTAGGGGCTTGGCTTTACAAAGGGCATAACTCCTCATCCTCACTACCAAGTGAAAAGTCTGTGTGAGTTCGGTTTCCCCTCTCTCTCCCCTTCAAATTTAAGGAAAAGCACCAAGGTTCAAGTAACCGGGGATTAGGTGGCAACCACCATCAATACTCGCGTCGGGGATTAGGTGGCTACAACCATCAATACTCGCGTCTATGGAAGATCCATTAAAAACCTCCACAAAGAGGAGAAGAAGTCGAATAAAAAAATACTATGCTACCCTAAAAAAGGGATGAATCGACTTAAGAAGTGAGAAGAGAGAGAGGTGAAACAAGAGCCAAGACATGTGTTTTATAAAAAGAGGATGGGTAAGAGTCTATAACCCCTTTGATCGATATTCCCTAGTTGAGACCACACCTTTAGAAACTAAAGGAGTCAAAGGTGGCGAATTTGGATGGCCTAAAGAGAAGTGGATTGCTTTGGGATGATTTCAAAACTCATGGTATGTACTTTCTTGTTCTTAATTCTAAATGTCGTTGCTGTTTTATGTGGATCACTAAAATAAAGGTCAATATGGATTTCCAAAATGATTTAAGAGTTCTCATGTTTTCAAACCTGTTTTCCATGCTTAGTTTGCTTGGGGACAAGCAAAAGATAAGTCTGGGGGAGTTGATATATCCATCTTCTGCATGATTTTACTTAGTATTTATCTATGTTTTCAAGTATTTTCAATAAGGTTTTATGCCTTTAGAGGTAGTTTTCTTGTATTTGTTGGTTTTGGAGTCTTAACAGGTTAAAACATCAAAAAGGATTCAAAAAGTAGCATAAGAGCCTCAAACCATGATCCATGCAAGTTTCCAAGTCAAGAGCATCAATATAACTCCATTTGTCCGATTCTCGTATTCGGACTGAACCGGAGCATCCGAAAGATGGCCGCGGTTGAAGGTTTTTCCGACGTCCAAAAATCATGATCTTGGTCTTGATGGATATATATTGGAGTTACGCATCACGGCGAAGTGGATTCAAGCCATTTTTATCAAACATCAGGTAGAAACTCTTTTTCTCCCAAGACGTGTCTGCCAGGCGAGGAAACGAAGCCCATGGAGACTTGGTGTTACAAACGGCCCGGGATTCCGTGGCATGGACCCTGTCTCGACTTAACACAAGCCCAGCTTGCTTTTGGTGGTTTACTTTTCCTGAACCCGGTCCAATCACGTCGCAAATCATCAAGGCCGGTTAACCGGAAAGTTTCCTTTTTCAACACTTCACAAACCTAGCGACTTCTACCCTATAAATACAAGCTTTTTGTAACATCCGTGAACCTGGAAGTTGTTTTGAAAGTGGTGTTGGACGATGCTAGGGGTTCGGGAGTAGTTGGCACATGCTCTTAGAGGTGTGAATTGAGGGTTGACTGTACATGTTCTTGTTTGATTGTTGTGCAGTCGGTCTAAGGTTCAAGCATCGCGAAGAAAGTGTGTTAAATGCTTCTGAACGACTAGTATCGATCGACACCCGAAGGGTGTCGATCGACACCGGTTATCGGGTTTGATTTCCGGTTTAAGTCGATCGATTTGCAATTGGAGTTGGTTTGGTCGAGTGGTGTCGACCGACACCAAGGGAGGGTGTCGATCGACACCGGTTATGGTGAAATCGACCGGTTTGATTCAAGTGATTGCGGTTTGGTCGGTTAAGGGCGAGGGAACCCTATTTTATGCGAGAAAACACTGTAGCCGCATCACTTTTCACGTTTTTCGAGGCAGAGAGTTTCCAGAGAGAGGCAGGGCGATTTTTGTTGATTTTTGGAGTTTCTGGGCTTGATCTGTTGCTGTTCTTCGCTGTTTCATCTCTTTTCCTTGTTTCCAATCCAATCTAAGGTGAGTGCGTGACTGTAGGTCCGTTAATCATTAGAGATTGTTTGATTTTGAGTTTATGTTGTTGTTCTTGAGTTGTTCTTCGGTTTTATGTGGTTTGATGCGTTTATGGGGGTTGAATCCCATTGTTTGGTGTTTGTTTTACGATTTTTGCACTGTTTCATCGTGTTTGGTGTCTGGGCGTCGGGCTGGTGTCGACCGACACTCGATGAGTGTCGATCGACACTCAGAAGGCTGGCGTCGACCGACACCATAGAGGTGTCGGTCGACACCGACCTGGGTGTCAGGAAACGTGGGTTTCCTGACAGGTAGTTGTGGTTATTATTGTTGCATTGTCATTTTGGTTGTTTATTGTGGTATATTGTCTATTGTTTGACGTAATTGGCCTGTAGGCAGGATGATCCACTCACTAAGTATTTATGATAATACTTACGCATCTCTTTCGTAATGTGATGCAGGTAACAGCAATGTTCTTCCGCGGAAAGAGACCGAGAGAAGAGGATGATGAGATTAGGAATTTGATATTGGCATTGTTGTTGTGGTTGACAAGGAATTCTTAGGGTGTTAGTTTATTTTAATAGTGTAGCAAACCGGCTTAGGTTGCTTAATGGTTATTGGTTTTATTGGTTTTATTCTTTATTGGTTATTGTTGAATGATTTAATAATATTATTGTTTTCTTCCGCATAGTGTTGTTGACTTAGCTGTTGAGGATTAATATTTATGGGAATATTAATCTGGGCTAATTAATTAATTATTATAGAAAAAAAAAATTTGGTTGTTTCATTTTGGTATCAGAGCGTAGTCGGTTTTAGGACTGTTAGAATTGGATGAATTGGACTATGTGGTTAATTGATTATGTGAGTTAGTCAATTAGTGGTTTAATCTCATCCTCTCGGTCTTCCAGTTTTCCGCGGGTAAGTGAGTTGGATATTTGGTGTGTTGTGCTTTGTGTTTGTGTGTTGACCTTGCTCTTTTTCTGTACTTGGTGGTAGTGCAGAGAGATGGACGCAGGTCGTGGTCGTGGCCGTGGTCGTGGTCGCGGTGCAGCCCGTGGGGGCAGAGGAGCTGGTCGTGGTGGGCGAGCAGCGGGTCGTGGAGGTCGGGGTGCTGGTCGTGGAGTGCCAGAGGCTGAGGCCTCAGTGGAGAGTGCGGCGCCTAGTGTGGCGGCAGCGTCGGTGACACAGTCTGTTTCATTAGCCGGTGGGGCTAGTTTGGGCGTCGGGGGTGGCGCGGGGGCAGGAGCAGTTCCCGGTGGGGGCGCGGCTCTTGCTCAGGGTGATTTGATTGTGGGGCTACTGACGCAGCTTTTGGCACGTCTTCCAGAGGCAGTTCCACAGCAGGCTCCGGTTGCACCTCCAGCGGCCGGGGCACAGGTTGGTGCCGGGGCACATGTTGGTGACGGTTTTGTTGAGCAGCAGGAGGCTGCGGTGCAGCAGGGTGTTGCAGTTGGGGTTTCTCCTTATCGTGAGATGATGAGGGAGATGCAGAGGATTGGTACGCCTACGTTTGAGGGCGGGGTTACTCCAGAGCAGGCTGATGAGTGGCGTCAGAGGTTGGAGCGGAACTTCGATTCTGTTCGTTGTCCGGCACAGTTTCAGGTTGAGTTGGCAGTGCACTACCTTGGAGGTGATGCACATTTGTGGTGGAGGTCTGTTAGGACCAGGAGAGAGGTTTGGACTTGGGTTGACTTCGTCGAGGAGTTCAACCACAAGTTTTTCCCTCAGGAGGCTCGTGACAGGCTGCAGTTGAGATTCTTAGACATGACGCAGGGTGAGAGGTCTGTCCGGGATTATGATGCAGAGTTCTGCAGGTTGCTGGTTCATTCGGGTGGCGAGCTGGTCAGTGAGCGGGCATTGACGTCGCGGTTTCTCCAGGGGCTTCGGAGGAACATCAGGACTCAGTGCAGAGGTGGTATGTACCACACCAGAGCGGGTTTAGTGGAGTTGGCAGCGTCCATTGAGGAGGACTTGCGTGAGCCGGTGAGTACGGCGGTTGTTCCAGTTGCAGTTGCTCCTGCTACCCATCCTCGGGGCCAGCAGCAGCATCAGCAACGCAGAGGTCACAGTTCTGGTGACGGCAGGGGCAGCAGGCCTGCACAGGGCCAGAAGAGGAGAGCAGACGAGATATCTGCTAGTAGCCCGAGTACGGGAGGTTGTTTTGGTTGTGGTAGTCTGGATCACAGAGTGGCGACGTGCCCCAAGAGGGCGGGATCCAGAGAGTCGACAGTGTGCTACTACTGCAGGGAGCCGGGGCATATCAAGACTATGTGTCCCAAGTTGCAGCAGAGAGCAGTGGCAGCGGCGATTCAGCCGTTGGCGATTCAGTCAGCAGCGCAGGTTGCGGCGTTGCAGTCGGGTGGAGCGCCGAGAGTTTATACTTCGGCAGAGGTGGGCCAGACCAGTCAGTCAGGCCAGATCACAGGTAAAATCTTGACTCAGACTTTTAAATTCTTAAGGTAGAATTGTTGGTGTTGTCTGTTCTGTTATTTTACTGTGATAGAGTTAGAGGTTCTCAACACTTGTGGAATTGTGTAGGGACCTTGTTAGTTGGAGGTTTTGAGTCTCACGTTCTGTTTGACTCGGGAGCATCTAATTGCTTCATTACTCCGGAGAGAGCTGAGGGTAGTGGCATTCGGAGCAGTGATGGCGAGGCTTCAGGCTTTGTCAAGGTGGCTGGTGGTGGTTATTTGGCTACTTCGGGCAGAGCTAGAGCAGTTGATGTGCAGATTGCGGGGCAGTCTATGCCAGCAGATTTAGTCATCAGTCCGGTGGAACTGTATGACGTGATTTTGGGGATGGACTGGTTGTCTCTATACCGAGTTCATCTGGATTGCTACAGAGGTAGAGTGGTGTTTGAGCAGGATGCAGGGAAGTTGGTTTATCAGGGAGTGAGACCGACTTCGGGGAGTATAGTGATTTCAGCTATTCAGGCAGAGCAGTTGTTAGAGCGGGGCTGCGAAGCCTATTTGGCGACGATCACTATGACAGAGTCCAGTGGTGAGGTGAGTCTGCAGGATATTCAGGTTGTCCAGGATTTCGAGGATGTATTTCGGTCGCTGAAGGGATTGCCACCATCTCGGTCAGATCCTTTCACGATTGATTTAGAGCCCGGGACAGCTCCGATATCGAAGACACCTTACAGGATGGCTCCAGCAGAGATGGCAGAGCTGAAAAAGCAGCTAGAGGACCTCTTGAGTAAAGGGTTCATCAGACCTAGTGTTTCGCCGTGGGGAGCGCCAGTGTTGTTTGTTAAGAAGAAGGATGGTAGTTTTCGGTTGTGCATCGATTACCGGGGACTTAACCGAGTCACAGTGAAGAACAGGTACCCACTTCCGAGGATCGATGAGTTGTTGGATCAGTTGAGAGGGGCTACTTGGTTCTCTAAGATTGACTTGGCATCGGGTTATCATCAGATTCCGATAGATGAGGCAGATGTTCGGAAGACAGCTTTTCGGACGAGGTATGGGCATTTCGAGTTTGTGGTCATGCCATTTGGTTTGACTAATGCGCCGGCAGCATTTATGAGGTTGATGAACGACGTGTTCAGGGAGTTTCTGGATGTGTTTGTCATTATTTTCATTGATGACATTTTGGTGTATTCGAGGAGTCCAGAGGAGCATGCGACTCATTTGAGGCTAGTGTTGGAGAAGCTTCGAGAGCAGAAGCTTTTTGCTAAGATGAGCAAGTGTAGCTTTTGGCAGCGAGAGATGGGTTTTCTTGGCCACATTGTTTCTGCAGAGGGAGTTTCTGTGGATCCGGCTAAGATTGAGGCCATCCGGGATTGGCCTAGACCGAGTAGTGCTACCGAGATCAGGAGTTTTCTGGGTTTAGCAGGCTACTACAGGAGGTTCGTCAAGGGGTTTGCGAGTATGTCTCAGCCGATGACGAGGTTGACTGGCAAGGATGTGCCGTTTGTGTGTTCGCCGGAGTGCGAGGAGAGCTTTGGGAAGCTCAAGGAGATGTTGACTAGTACACCAGTGTTGGCATTACCCGACCCGGGGAAGCCATATGTTGTGTACACAGATGCTTCAGGCGTTGGACTTGGCTGTGTTTTGATGCAGGAGGGCAGAGTGATTGCCTATGCTTCGAGACAGTTGCAGAGCAGTGAGCGCAACCGTCCTACACATGATCTTGAGTTGGGAGCAGTGGTTTTTGCACTCAAGATTTGGAGGTCTTATCTTTATGGTGGCAGAGTGCAGATCTTTACAGATCACAAGAGTCTACAGCATATTTTCACTCAGCCTTTGCTGAATGCGAGACAGACGCGTTGGGTGGAGTTTCTGGCAGACTATGACTTGGATATTGTTTATCATCCAGGCAAGGCCAATTTGGTGGCAGATGCTTTGAGTCGACGGAGGGTTGATTCAGATAGAGAGCGTGGTGTTGAGGCTTTGGTCAGCGAGATTAGTACATTGCGTCTTTGTGCTATTTCAGAGGAGCCGTTGGGCTTGGAGGCGGCTGACCAGGCAGATTTACTCAGCAGGATCAGAGTGGCTCAGCAGGATGATCCGGTTTTGTTGGATGCATCGCGGGCAGCTGGTTCTGAGTATCAGGTCTCTTCGAATGGAACTATCTTAGTTCGGGGGCGAGTTTGTGTGCCTAAGGATGAGGAGTTGAGGCATGAGGTTTTGAGAGAGGCTCATTCGAGCAAGTTTTCGATTCATCCGGGTGCGACCAAGATGTACCGTGACCTCAAACGGTATTATCATTGGGTTGGGATGAAGAGGGATGTGGCAGATTGGGTTGCGAGGTGCAACACTTGTTCTTTGGTCAAGGCAGAGCATCAGGTGCCTAGTGGTCTTTTGCAGAGTTTACCCATTCCAGAGTGGAAGTGGGATATGATCACTATGGATTTTGTTGTGGGATTGCCTATCTCACGGACTTTCGATGCTATTTGGGTCATTGTAGATCGCTTGACCAAGTCAGCACATTTCTTGGCTATCAAGAAGACAGATGGAGCGGCTGTCTTGGCTAGGAAGTTTGTGCGAGAGATTGTGAGGCTGCATGGAGTGCCAGCCAGTATCGTGTCGGATAGAGATCCGAGGTTTGCTTCAGAGTTTTGGAGGGCATTTCAGACTGAGATGGGCACTAAGGTGCATATGAGTACAGCGTATCATCCGCAGACAGATGGGCAGTCAGAGAGGACTATTCAGACTTTGGAGGATCTGCTTAGGATGTGTGTACTGGATTGGGGTGGTCATTGGGCTGATTATCTGTGTTTGGCAGAGTTTGCCTATAACAACAGTTTTCAGTCTAGTATTGGTATGGCTCCTTTTGAGGCTTTGTATGGGAGGCCATGTAGGACACCCTTATGCTGGACCCAAGTGGGGGAGCGCAGCATGTTTGGAGCCAGTTTTGTTCAGGAGACGACGGAGAAGATTCGTGTCTTGAGGTTGAACATGAAGGAGGCCCAGGATAGACAGAGGAGTTATGCAGACAGGCGGCGACGTGAGCTTGAGTTTCAGGTAGGAGATAGAGTGTATCTCAAGATGGCTATGTTGAGGGGCCCTAACAGGTCCATAGCAGAGAACAAGCTCAGTCCGCGATTTATGGGTCCGTTTCCAGTGGTGGAGCGAGTTGGGCCAGTGGCTTATCGGTTGGAGTTGCCACCGATTATGAGCGCCTTTCATAAGGTGTTTCATGTGTCTATGTTGAGGAGGTGTTTGCGTCCTCCAGAGGAGGTAGTGGTTGAGATTCCGGAGGATCTTCAGCCAGATTTGACAGTTCCGGCAGTTCCTGTGAGGATTCTTGAGAGGAGAGTCAAGGTTCTGCGGAACAAGAGAGTGCCATTGTTGAGAGTCTTGTGGGACTGTAGTGGCACAGAGGAGCAGACTTGGGAGCCAGAGGCAAAGATGAAGCTGAAGTTCGGAAAGTGGTTCGACAAGCAGGCTGTGGAGTGATTCATCTTTGTGGTTCTAGTCTTGTTTTGGTTTTTGTTGTTGTTGGTTTTGGACTTATGTATTTTCGTTTTGTTGTACGATATACATTTGTGGAGTTATATGAGATGGAGTTTTGCCTCATATTTTTTGGTTATGGTTTGGATGTTACAAGTTTCTTTGGCCGGTGGGGTCGTTGGAAGTTTTAGTCATATGTTGGTACGCGTTTCAGATTTTATTACTCGTTTTGTCTAGAGGCGGTGGGCCTTGTAGACGGTGGTTCTATTTGTGTTGGGACGTTAGGTGCCCAACGGACTTATATTGGGGGTCGCTACCTCGATATGGGTTGTTTTAGTGACAGTGGGTCACGTTTTGGTTGTGACAGGGATCACATTTTGGTTGTGACTTCGGGTCACGTTTGGTTTTGTGACATTGGTCACATTTTGGTACTGGACCGTGAGTTGCAGTACGGATGTTATGACTGCGGTTATGGCATTGAGAGTAATAATATCTTGGAAACATGCGTATAACATAGGACTAAAATCTGAGTTTTGAGGTCTTGGAGAGACGTTTGTGTTGGGATTCGAGGACGAATCCATTTTAGTGGGGGAGAATTGTAACATCCGTGAACCTGGAAGTTGTTTTGAAAGTGGTGTTGGACGATGCTAGGGGTTCGGGAGTAGTTGGCACATGCTCTTAGAGGTGTGAATTGAGGGTTGACTGTACATGTTCTTGTTTGATTGTTGTGCAGTCGGTCTAAGGTTCAAGCATCGCGAAGAAAGTGTGTTAAATGCTTCTGAACGACTAGTATCGATCGACACCCGAAGGGTGTCGATCGACACCGGTTATCGGGTTTGATTTCCGGTTTAAGTCGATCGATTTGCAATTGGAGTTGGTTTGGTCGAGTGGTGTCGACCGACACCAAGGGAGGGTGTCGATCGACACCGGTTATGGTGAAATCGACCGGTTTGATTCAAGTGATTGCGGTTTGGTCGGTTAAGGGCGAGGGAACCCTATTTTATGCGAGAAAACACTGTAGCCGCATCACTTTTCACGTTTTTCGAGGCAGAGAGTTTCCAGAGAGAGGCAGGGCGATTTTTGTTGATTTTTGGAGTTTCTGGGCTTGATCTGTTGCTGTTCTTCGCTGTTTCATCTCTTTTCCTTGTTTCCAATCCAATCTAAGGTGAGTGCGTGACTGTAGGTCCGTTAATCATTAGAGATTGTTTGATTTTGAGTTTATGTTGTTGTTCTTGAGTTGTTCTTCGGTTTTATGTGGTTTGATGCGTTTATGGGGGTTGAATCCCATTGTTTGGTGTTTGTTTTACGATTTTTGCACTGTTTCATCGTGTTTGGTGTCTGGGCGTCGGGCTGGTGTCGACCGACACTCGATGAGTGTCGATCGACACTCAGAAGGCTGGCGTCGACCGACACCATAGAGGTGTCGGTCGACACCGACCTGGGTGTCAGGAAACGTGGGTTTCCTGACAGGTAGTTGTGGTTATTATTGTTGCATTGTCATTTTGGTTGTTTATTGTGGTATATTGTCTATTGTTTGACGTAATTGGCCTGTAGGCAGGATGATCCACTCACTAAGTATTTATGATAATACTTACGCATCTCTTTCGTAATGTGATGCAGGTAACAGCAATGTTCTTCCGCGGAAAGAGACCGAGAGAAGAGGATGATGAGATTAGGAATTTGATATTGGCATTGTTGTTGTGGTTGACAAGGAATTCTTAGGGTGTTAGTTTATTTTAATAGTGTAGCAAACCGGCTTAGGTTGCTTAATGGTTATTGGTTTTATTGGTTTTATTCTTTATTGGTTATTGTTGAATGATTTAATAATATTATTGTTTTCTTCCGCATAGTGTTGTTGACTTAGCTGTTGAGGATTAATATTTATGGGAATATTAATCTGGGCTAATTAATTAATTATTATAGAAAAAAAAAATTTGGTTGTTTCACTTTTAACCTCGAACTAAAGGAGAGCAAGGGTTGGCCGTCAAGAAGAACCAGAGAGAGAGAGCTGTGCAGTCCAGGGAGGAGAAAGGAGGCGCCGCTCAAGACCCTAGCTCACACAAAAACCTTGTTCTTGTTCTTTTCATCTTTTCCTTTTCTATTGTACTTTGGATCTAAGAAGTTATCAAGGGATTTCGACTTGTTCTTCAACAAAGAAGCTTATTCTATCCCTTATCTCTTTTTAATACTTGCATAATGCTTTCAATCATTGCTTGCTTGTTTGATTGCACCATGTCCGAGTAGATTTGTTAGGCGAGGTAAATCAATGAAACTTGTATGATGTGATTGGCGGTTGCAATTGAGACTTTTTTTCATGAACTAATCTTCACCTTTATTTGAACTTAATGCATGATTGCTTTACCGTACATCTAGCAATCTGATATAGGGTTGATACACTCTCCAAAAGCTTGTTGTATTGTCGGATCTAATATTTGGTGAGCTACGCGTCTTAGGCAACGAAAGCTGACCTAAGGAGTCTAGTGAACTCTATCATTACTTGAGCCATTAATGCATGTTTACAGCTTGTAATAACCATCGAAAATTGAGTCTATTAGGTTGTTTAAACATAGTGTTCGGAGCCACGAAAGTGGAAAGAACATACCTTAGTGTTTTGTGTTCAAGATGGTTCATAATGAAATACCAATGCAATCATCACTTCATTACATGTTTTCAAAGATTATCCTTTGCCTAACTCTTTCTTTTCTTGTTTACAACTCTCATTTACTTATTTGCTTTTGTTTCCTTTCATTTTAGGTTCACCACAACAACATATTTTCTGTTCTAGCTACTCATCAATCACCACAAGTTTGAAGCGAGATCACACCCTCCTTGTGTTCGACCCCGACTACAACACAGCTGTGCACTTGCAGCTCATTTTGGTTGGGTTATAAATATTAAAACTTGAAGCTAAACCCACGCCACATCATGGGTCACCGACGCAGTCGCCACACTAGGCACTGCACTCTCGTCCGACTCTGCTGGTACTTTGCGACCCCGACCCCGGCCTCCACGGCCTCCAACTCTGCCCCCACGGGCAACACCTCTGCCACCACGGGCGGCTGGACCGTCACCACGGCCACCGACACGACCACGACCTCTAACACCACGGCCTCTAACACCACGGCCTCTAACACCGCGACCTCTAGCAACTCCGTCCATCTCTGTGTATGGAACAAAAATATGAGTACTAGAAAACAAACATAACAAAAACACGAGACAACTCACCGCGGAATCTCCTGAAACCCGAAGAGGATGATACTAAACTATCAATTCTAACAATCCTCAAACAGTCTAGGCTCTGATACCAAAATGAAACAACCAAGCTTTTTTTTTTTTTAATAAATAAATCAATACTAGCGGAAGTCTGAAAACCAATAAATAAATAATAATCAATTCCACAATATTCAGCGGAAGTAATAAAATAGATAAATGAATCTAACAACTTAGATAGTTCAATAAAACATAAAAGTCCTATCATTCTCTTATGCGGCCTTGATTCCGATATCACACTTTACTTTTACATGTGTAAGTATTATCACAAATACTTAGTGAGACGATTATTCTGCCTACAGGCCAATTACGCAATTTCTAGACAATTAAAGTCTTTTGAATAATTTCCACAATTACTAAATATTTTTCCCATATTTAAAACATCTCCAAATAATTATTATATAATTTGCATAGTTAAATAATAATATTAATTAATTATTAATTCAAAAATAATTTATTAAACCGGACCAATTAACCATCAAAACCATTTAAATTCAATAAACCGATTAAACCATTGAACTAATTTCCTTAACCAATTTAATTCGATTAAACCGACATTGAACCGGACAGTGTCGAGCGATACCCGCTTGGTGTCGGTCGACACTTGACCACTTGGTGTCGCTCGACACCGGCTCGCATGGGAGAATCACAGCTCGACGATTTTGCACAGAAACACACAATCAACACCAAGATACACCACATATCACGAGTAAACTCAGAAATCAACATGAACACCACGAAAACTCAGAAAAATCAAACCAAAATCACAAATCTCGAGAATCAGGGGCCAACAGTCACACACTCACCTTGATTTCGGATTGAGAAGAGATAAACAAGAGAGATGAAGAAGAACAACAACCAACAGCCTCTGATTCAGCCAAGAACTCCACAAAATCACCAAAATCCTCTCCTTTCTCTCCACTGCTACTGTTTTCCTCGAAAAACGACAAAAGAGGCAGCTCCTCTCTTTTTAATTTGCGACCTAGGGTTCCCCTGAACCAAACCGGGAATTAATCGACTTAAATCGAACCGGAAATTCGCAAAACGGGTCGGCGTCGACCGACACCAGACATGGTGTCGCTCGACACGAAAGAAAAATTTCACTTCTTTGGGTTATGGATGTTACAACTAATGCTTGTTTGAATTGATTGAATTTGCAAAGAAATTTGGAATTCTAAGTTTAGACATAGATAATCTCTCCAACGAAAGTTGATTGGTTTTACAATTGTGATTTGAGTTGTAGAATGGTTCTTAATTAATATCCTGATATATTTCACTCTGCAATTCAGATTCAACCTGCGAAATTTCCAAGGCCTAGCATTTGTCTCATTGAATTTAACTTCTTAAATCAATCATTTGCTGTTTTTCTTTAGTTTATTTGAATATGCTTGATTTGAATATGAGAATTTGTTGTGTAACAACTTGACGTTTGGAATTCGATAACCCTATATACTACATTGATTTACTGTGTACTTACAGAAATAATTTAGGGTAAACCTTCACCTATCAATAAAGTAGTATATTCATTTGTCAAAATCATAGTTGATTTGAATGAGAAATAGAGGTAATAAATGGGGTAATTTGGAAAGATTGTAAAGCTTCATATATTTGACCAAGTATAAAAGTTATCAAGTCCATTAAGTTATTATGTTGGACCAAATTAAAGTTGATATTTTGTGTTATATTTAATCTCATACTAAAAACGAAATCCATATATTGAAATATACTAGGCTAATTCCCATAAATATTTTTAATAAAAATAATGAAATACTTATCTCTACTATTACTATCTAATTACCATATCAATCATTATACATGTAGTGATACATATAATAGGGTATGATAACTAAATTTATCAACTAATGCATTGTCTATATTTTTGTGTATGTATTTTTTTCTCATTTTAGCATAGTTTACGTGTATATAGATCGACAAAGATGAATTTGTTAAATGAATCATTTACGTGTCACTTTACGAAATGAATTTTACCTTAAACCTTTAAATTTTTTTTTGTTAAAATAAAAATTATGTGCCATATGTCGCATTCTCATGTATCCAAGTGTCATAAATATGGAGAGAGTTAACCTCTTTTCATATATATGATTATTGTTTTCAATGTTTGTCAAAACAAGATATTTTTCTAGTAAACTAAAGTGAGCAAGTTATGGTAATTAACTCACCTTAATGGTGATTGCTACGTTAGTGGGATTCTCCATTATGTTGTTGTGTACGTTTTGGTTTTTGAAGACTAAGATATTACGACATGTGACTCATTATTTTTTCTATATAAAGGCTCTTGAGCTTAATAGAAAATATACAGATTAAACATAGAATCACTCACAAGTTTAGTTTATTTTATTTTATTTTCTTTTTTTAATTTTTGTTTCTGAGAGTGCAACACATAGTCATGGTTCGTTAGTTTTTGTTCCGAGTGTTGCAGAATAATCGAAGTGCAGTTGTATCTTGAGATTCTGAATGCGTAAACCGTTACACTACGGGCAATTAAAGAAATAAGGAAAGAGTGTCTCGCCTCCGCACAACCCCGTTCTTCGTATATGTAGAACCAATAATTTCTATGATAAGGCAAACTGAACAACTCTTTCATATAATGATAAAAAATAGGATAAAAATTACAATATACCCAATCAAAGATAAACGAATAATGGGGTTGTGCAGAGGCGAGACACTCTTTACTTAATTCTTTAATTGCTCGTAGTATGACGGTTTTTATGCAATCAGAATCCCAAAATACAACCACACTTCAACTATTTCGCAACACTCGGAACAGAAGCTAACGAACCAAGACTCTGTGTTGCACTCTCACACACAAAACAATAGAAAAGAAAATTAAAGAAACTAAACTAGTGAGTGATTGTTTTTTATGTTTGATGAGTGTAGAATGAGAAACCATAGGCTTCTTTATATAACCAATTGTGTCAACGTAGAAAAATAAAGAGTAGACTAAATTTTTAAAGAAAAATATCTTCCACTTAAAGATGAGAATCAATTTTGCATGTTACACAAGTGAAGCATTGACCACTTTCTCACCGTAACATACGTAATGTTACGTAACATGAGTTACGAATTTGAACTCAATGCAAAACTGAATTTCTTTTCTTAATTATCAATATTATATTGATATTAATAAGAGATATTTTACTGACTAAATTAATAATATAATTTAAATAAAAATTGACCAAAATATTAATATTATGAATATCTCTTCTCTTCAATACATTTAATGTATCTAAGATATTAAATCTTATTATAATTTCTCCATTTTATATACAAGAGGAATTTTGTAACATCCGTAGTTTAAAGAATTGGAAATTTTGCCTTGTGTCGAGCGACACCAAAGCTGATGTCGGTCGACACTGGCCCGATTGGCGAATTTTCGGTTTGATTTAAGTTCCGGTTTGGGACTGGGTTTGGGTCTGGAAACCCTACGTCGCGAATTAAAAAAAAGGAGCAGCCGCGTTTTGAGCTCTTATTTCGAGGCAGAGAGGTTCTAGGAGGCGATTTTGGGAGTTTTGGGGAGATTCTTGGAGTTTTGGATTTATCTTGTTGTTGTTCTTCCTTGTTCATCGCTTGTTTCCTTCTTCTCAATCCGAAATCAAGGTGGGTGCGTGACTGTGGGTCCGTGATTCTCTAGATCTGTGTGAGTTTGATGGATAGATGAGTTTCTATGATTTTCGTGGTGTTTATGTGTTGATTGATGAGTTGAATCATGTTTGGGTTGATAACTGTGATGATTTTGTGTTTCCCGTGTTGTTTCATTGCCCTCGGATTCACCCTATCGAACGTGTGTCGGTTGACACCAAAGTCGGTGTCGGTCGAAAGTCGGGGGTGTTGGTCGACACCGAGGACTGATTCGGATTGGTTAACCGGTTCAAATTGATTTAATTGGAATTTAATGGTTTAATCCGGTTTAATGGATTTCAATGATTTAAGTAGGTTAATTGGTTTGGTTTAATTAATTATTTTCGGATTAATAATTAATTAAGATTATTATTTAATTATGAGAATTATTTGATAATTAATTGGAGATGTTTTAAATATGGGAAAAATAATTAATAATTGTGGAAATTATTTAAATGACCTTCATTATCTAGAAATTGCGTAAATGGCCCGTGTGCAGAGTGATCGTCTCACTAAGTATTTGTGATAATACTTACGCATCTCTATTCCAATGTGATGCAGGTAAAAGAAATGTCTAAGCGCGGAGTCAAGGCTGAAGAAGAGGATGATAGGATTTATGTGATATTTGTTTCGCTTAAGTTGCACTTTTGATTATTGGTTTTTATGTTTAATTGATATTTATTATTTATTGATTTACTTATTTAAAGACTTCCGCTGAGTATTGATTTAAATATATATTAAAAAAAAAAAAACTTGGTTGTTTCAAATTCACCTTTAATTTTCAATATGGGGAGCTTTACAAGCTTTCCATGTCAGACACTTTAGACTTCCATTTCTTATTCAAATCAACTTTGATTTTGACATATAAATACACTATTTCATACTGCTCATGGCGATGATTCTATTGTGTCCAACATAAGGTTATTCCAACAAACGTCTTCGCCGGAAAACCATTGGAAAATGGTCTAAAACCATTTTGTAAAAAACTAGTTCCAATATTTATAACCACTTCAAAAAGAGGTGGAGGCTAATGATATAGGATATGCAATGTATGTTAAGACATAATAAATTAACAATGGTGTTCCAGACGGACTGTTGGTGAAAATGATGTCTAAACCTGAGTAATGGCCGACATTCTCAACTATGCTGGAAGAGATTGGCAGATGTAGATCGTGGTTCACCTCTTTCTCCATTGTGCATATACCAAAGAAGAAAAACATGAAAGCATATAAGGTAGCACGAAATGCTTGAGATCTTCCTACTAATGTGTGTTATATAAACTCTATTTCACCAGTTTCGATTCACAAACTTTTGTAGAAATAGAGTATGTTGAATAAAATAAATAAAAAATAAATAAAATATGTTAAAAAAAAATTTAAAATTTTTTATTTATTTCAAAATGTAATTACAGTGTTATAAAAAAAGAATATGAAGAAGTTTGATGAAGCGGTTTTTACTTGGGTCCCAAGAGAAGGAAATAGAGCTGCTGATACCATCGTCAAACGGAGAATGGATGTTTCTTCCAGTTCTATCTATTATAACGTTGTTCCTCTTTTCTTATCTGATGTACTTTTTCATGATGTATCTTTTTCACACTAATATAGTCATTTCCGGGAAAAAAAAAAAAAAAAAAAAAAAAAGAATATGAAATAGAAAGTGGGAGGATAGAGTGTTGAATTTTATTAAACGAAACCAATGTAATGGCTTTTGAATTATTAATGACCTATCATAATTATATACTTATAAGATCTCCAAACCAAAATTATCTTAAAATGTGTTCTCTATCACTAATACATACATATATAGTAGATAAAATTCTATTAATCTCCATACACACAATTGTTTTTTAACGGAAAATCATTACTTTAATTTTATCCAAACTAAATAAAAATGAGAAATAAACGTACATGTTATACACATATAACTTTTATGGTTTTTTTAATTTTATATTTTCTCATATTATTATTATTTTGATGTTTTATGATTATATACTGTGTTTATATTGTTAATTTATGGATGATAAGGATACTCATGAATACTGCAAATGCAATTGTTTATAACTGCTATGTATAACTGCTATGTCAGTCTGTTTAATAACGTTATTTACCGCAGTTGTCTGATTCTAGAAACTCCCGCACCCATAACCATAATGGTAATGCTTAAATCAGCCATACCCTAATTAAGTGAAACTAGTCATTTTTCCAACATTAAAAAACGTTGAATTTTTCTAATGGATACAAGACTTTTCAGTAATTTTAATGTTTGGACATCTTTACATATGCACATATATTATAAACTTATATAACATTTAAAGTTTAAATTATATATATAGTGTATATAGTGGATACAAGAAAAGGTTCGTTATTATATATTTAGAGGCATTTAATAGAAATGGGTAACACATATAAACGTAGAAGCAAAAACTTGTGATTATACGATGGTTTGTGATGTTAAAGCTCTACTGTGTAGGAAGAGGTAACAATGGTTGAACATCTTAGCATGAAGAAGACGAAAAGTGTATAGAATGGATACAAGAGAAGGTTCGTTATTACATATTTAGAGGCATTTAATAAAATGGGTAACACACAAAATTGTAGAAGCAAAAACTTGTGATTATACGGTGGTTTGTGATGTTAAAGCTCTACTGTGTACGAAGAGGAAACAATGGTTGAACATCTGAGCATGAAGAAGACAAAATGTTGGATTCAGTAACTGGAGCTGTAACAGCCATGCTCTTCCATGAATCTACCCCTATGTAAGCTTCCACAACTTCTTCCTCTATTTCTTCCTCTTCTTCGCTAACATACTCATGGGGTGGTTGCATATCTCCAGAAGATGAACGAATCCTCTCTAATTCCATCGACACTTCTCTCATGTTTGGCCGTTTCTTTCCCTTCATATTTAGACACCTTCTTGCAATTTTTGCCGCCGCAGTAACTTGATCCACTTTGCCGCCATATTTGATCCGTGCATCAATAATCTCAAAGAGTTTGTTCTCCTTTATCGCAAGAATGAAGTAAGTTGCTAGTGTCCTGTTTTCTTGAGACCAAAAAAACGAAATCGACTTTTCGCCGGTGATTAGCTCAGCTAACACAACCCCAAAGCTATAGACATCACTCTTGTCTGTGAATTGGCTAGACTGGAAATACTCAGGATCCATATATCCCATTGTACCTGAAACCACCGTTGTCAGGTGTGTATGATCCATTGTTACTGATCTTGAAGTTCCAAAATCAGACACTTTGGCTCGATATTTCTCATCCAACATTATGTTTGTAGATTTGACGTCCCTGTGATAGATTGGAGATGATGCAGCCGAGTGCAAGTATGAAAGAGCTCCTGCAATATCTATAGCCATGCGAAGTCGTATTTCCCAAGTAGTCATCGTGTTATCATCAATATCATCATGAAGATGTTCGAAAAGGTTGCCATTGGGAATAAACTCGTAGACAAGAACAGGAACATCTGTCTCAAGGCAATGTTGGAACTTAAAATAATAAGTGAGGTTGAGTCACTTTTCCGGTGTCTTTTCCGGCAAGGTCATTGCCCGGAATTACCGGATTATGAGCTCATTAGAAAGGTTGTAATATGGACTACAACTTTGAATGCTCATATGATAAATTTGAAGAATTGGTGAATGAGAAATTGTTTGGTCAAAGTATGATGTGGGAGACATAACAAGTTTTGTCCCACATTGGAAGTGGAGAGATTTTCTCTCTACTATATAATAAGACACATCATGGTTGATGATCAACAACATACATGGAGTGGAAGATAGACCGACCGCGCGCACCACCACCACCACCACCACCGAACCGAGCCGCGCCGGAGTGGGCTTGGGCTTGGGCAAGGGCAAGGGCAATTGGACCTTTGGTCCATAAGTTAGTTCTTTTTGGGGCATTTCGTTTTGGTTCAGCGAAACATTAAACCGGGGTGCAATGAAACATTGTGCCGGTTCAATTCGCGCCCTTCCGGTTTATTAAAAACCGAACTCCATCGTCTTCTCCGATTCACTCTGAAAATTTCAGAAAAAAAAAAACAACGTAAAGTTCTACATCTTCCTGCAAGTAAGTCTCGAGAGTATTCATAGAATCTCGCGTTCGTCAGACTACGATTTGGGTGTTGCATATCGTTTTCATATACGGTTTTATCCTGGGATTCGTAATCGTATCGAACCGTCACACTACGGGCGATTTTTCGAATTAAGGATAGAGAGAAATCTCGACTCCGTTTTTTCATACGTATTTTAAGAAACAAGTTTTATCTATCTTTCTTAATTCATTCTTGTTTTTACATTCGGTATTCTCAGTTCCGGTTTTGCGGTCCTACAATCTTAATTCGAAAAAATCCGTTCAACGCTTACCGCTTGATCGGATTGAGAATTTGCTGAATGTTATTTATCACTTCTTTCTGTTAAAAACAAAAACGGAGTTTGCGATCTGTTTTACTTATCCGCGAATCGTTTCTGTATTTTCAAAATATTTTCTGCGTTTTCTTAAAAACGTTTCTGCAATTTCCGAAAAACGTTTCTGAAATTTGTTTTTCTTACAAACGTTTTTCGTTTAAACATTCTGTCCAAGAATCGTTTCTGTTTCCGCGAAAGAGTTTGCGAAACAAATATCATTATTAATATCACTTCTGTTTTTCTGTTATCAGAATGGTGGATGATGATGTCAATATGAGTGGGAATGACAACCCTGTTACTGAGACGAATGTTGACTCCGTAGCCAGAGATCTGACCGGAGTTCGTCTGCAAACACCGACTGTTTCCCAAGACAACTATGGGATGTCTCAGTTACCCGCTGCGATGGCACAAGGGTTAATGCCGGAAAAATTCGACGGCAAAGGCTTCAAAACGTGGCAGAATAAGATGCTCTTCTACATGAGTAACTTGAACTGCGAGAAGTTTCTGAAGGAGGATCCACCGATCGTTCCACTCGGAAACAAAGACTCTCACGTTCTTGCTTCTGTTGATGCATGGAAACATGCAGATTTTGTGTGTAGAGGTTGGATCTTAGGCTGCCTCATTGATCCACTGTATCAAGTATACAGTCAAGTACGGACTTCTAAGGAACTCTGGTTGGCCTTGGAGAAGAAGTACAAATCTGACGATGCTGGTTGTCAGAAGTTTGCCGTTGCGAAGTTCCTGGAATTCAAGATGGTGGACTCCAAGCCTATCATGGAACAAGTCGATGCTTTGACTTTGCTGTGCCATGAGATAGCGGCTGAGGGAATGAAAATCTGTGAGATTTTTACTGTCAATTGCTTCATTGAGAAGCTTCCCCCCAGCTGGCAAAGTTTTAAGAACTACCTTAAGCATAAGAAGAAGCCGATGTCTCTCTCTGATGTCATCACAAGGCTCCAAATGGAGGACAGAAACCGTGCTAATTTGTCTCCCCCGGATCAACACAATGTTAATGTGGCTGAGCACAACAATAACGGGAAAAGGAAGAGGAGCTCTTCTCAACAGTCCCTAAAACCGACATCCTCAACAAACTTCAAGAAGGTTGCAAAACCAGGACAGAAGTTTAAAGGGAAATGTCACAATTGTGGCAAACTGGGTCACAAGTCTGATGTCTGCAGGAGCAAACCCAAGGGTAACAAAAAGGCTGAAGCTAACATCACTGAAGAAGAGATGTGTGCGGTTGTGAACGAAGTAAACATGGTCGATGACAATCCCAAGGAATGGTGGTATGACACTGGAGCAACCACTCACATCTGCACTGATAGGTCGATGTTCACAACTTATCAGAAAAGCAAAACAGAGGACCAGCTGTTCATGGGAAACACAGCCTTCTCAAAGATCGAAGGTCGCGGCAAGGTGGTTCTGAAGCTGACTTCAGGACGTGAGCTGTCACTCACCAACGTCAAGCACGTGCCGGACATGAGGAAGAACCTAGTTTCCGGAACTCTCTTGAGCAAGGCAGGATTCAGCGTCAACCTCGAAGCTGACAAATTAATCCTTAGGAAGAATGGGGTTTATTTGGGAAGGGGTTTTGAAATAGGAGGACTTGTCAAGTTGTGTGTTACGACAGTCCTCCGTACTGATAAAGTTACAAACCTTAATGGTGTAATTGCTGACAATGCTATTAATAATAATTCTGTTGTTTATTTGGTTGAGTCTTTTAATGTTTGGCATGAAAGATTAGGCCACGTGAATTATAAATCCATACAAAGGTTAATGAATTTGAACCTTATTCCAAAAGTAAAAGCACCAAAAGAGAAATGTGAAGTTTGTGTACAATCTAAACTCACAAAGACCCCATCGTCTCAAGTACATAGAGAAACAGAACCTCTTGGTTTAATACACACAGATCTCTGCGATCTGAAATTTATACAAACTAGAGGTGGTAAAAAGTATTTTGTGACATTCATTGATGATCATACAAAATATTGTTATGTATACTTGTTACGTAGCAAAGATGAAGCTTTGTCTAAATTCAAGGAGTATAAACTTGAAGTTGAAAACCAACTAGGTAAAACTATTAAAATAGTTCGAAGTGATAGAGGAGGTGAGTATGATGGTCCATTTAATGACTTTTGCCAACAAAATGGCATCATACATCAAACCACAGCTCCCTATTCCCCAGAATCTAACGGAGTTGCGGAACGAAAAAACCGAACTCTCAAAGAAATGATGAATGCAATGCTGCAAGAATCGGGATCACCCCGGTCAATGTGGGGGGGAAGCTTTGCTTACTACGAACTATATCCTCAACAGAATACTACATAAAGTTACTGGCAAGACGCCATATGAACTTTGGAAAGGTATGTTACCTTCGTACAAATACCTCAAAGTGTGGGGGTGCCTTGCAAAAGTCGCAGTACCACCTCCGAAAAAGGTCGCGATTGGACCTAAAACAGTTGACTGTGTATTCATAGGATATGCACATAACAGTAGTGCCTATCGGTTTCTGGTTCACAAATCTGATATACCTGATATCCATGTGAACACAGTAATGGAATCTCGGAATGCATCGTTCTTTGAAAATATTTTTCCTTGGGACGATAAGAAATGTCAGAAAAGGACACTTGAACAACGGGAAACGAGCTTCCCAACAGATCAGACTAGTACTTCTATAATTTCAACACATGATGGAGAAAACATAGAAGATGAACCTCGACGTAGCAAACGAGCTCGTAAGGAAAAATCATTTGGTGATGATTTTCTGGTTTTTCTTATAGAGAATGCGCCACGAACCTACGCAGAAGCCATGTCTATACCAGACGCACCTTATTGGAAGGAAGCTGTGAATAGTGAGATTGATTCACTTTTGCAACATCATACATATGAGATTTGTGATTTACCCGGAGGGTGTAAAGCACTAGGATGTATATGGATTTTCACAACGAAAATGACAATCGAAGGTCTTATAAATGTATATAAGGCTAGGCTTGTGGTTCAAGGTTACAGACAAAAAGAAGGTCTGGACTTCTTTGACACATATTCTCCAGTAACGCGTATAACCTCAATTAGAATTTTGGTTAGTATTGCAGCGTTAAGAGGCCTGGAAATATATCAAATGGATGTCAAAACTGCATTTCTACATGGAGATCTCGAAGAAGAGATTTACATGAAACAACCTGAAGGTTTTGTGATTCCTGGACAAGAACACAAAGTTTGTCGACTTATCAAATCATTGTATGGGCTCAAGCAAGCTCCAAAACAATGGCATGAAAAATTTGATAATGTGATGATGTCAAATGGTTTCACCATTAACGAATGTGATAAATGCATATACATCAAAGATACTCCCTACGGATATGTTTTGTTGTGTTTATATGTTGATGACATGCTCATTATTGGCAGCAATAAATACATGATTACTCAGACTAAAAGGTTACTTAATCGTAACTTTGAAATGAAAGATCTGGGTTTAGCTGATGTTATTCTCGGTATTCAGATTCACCGACATGCCGGAGGAATAATCTTATCACAATCACATTATGCTCAAAAGATACTTGATCGGTTTAAAAACTATTCAAGTGGAACTGCAAAAACTCCAATTGACCCTCATATTCATCTGACTAAAAACTCAGGAGCTGGAGTCTCTCAGCTGGAATATGCACGAGTAATTGGAAGTCTAATGTACTTAACGAATTGTACTAGACCCGATCTAGCACATGCAGTAAACATACTCAGTCGTTATACAAGTAACCCATGACATAAACATTGGAAAGCTATCACGAGAGTATTGGATTACCTACGTTATTCCAAAGATTATAGTCTACACTATGGTAAGGAACCCGGAGTTATGGAAGGATACAGCGACGCAAACTGGATTGCGGACTCCAAAAACTCAAAATCCACAAGTGGATATGTCTTTACACTTGGAGGTGCAGCAGTGTCCTGGAAATCTACAAAACAAACCGTGATAGCCACTTCCACAATGGAATCTGAATTTATCGCCCTTGATAAATGTGCTCAAGAAGCAGAGTGGCTTCGCAATTTTTTGGAAAATATCCCCATGTGGGAGAAACCAGTGCCAGCATTACGTGTACACTGTGATAGTCAATCAGCTATCTCTCGGGCACTGAATAATAATTATAATGGTAAGTCTCGACACATTCGACGACGTCATAAAACCATTAGAAACTTGATCTCTACTGGAGTACTCACGATAGATTATATCAAATCTGCCGATAACCTAGCTGATCCATTCACTAAAGGTTTGGCAAGAGATCAAGTAATTAAATCATCTAGAGGAATGGGTTTACAAGCCTATAGAAAAGATGCGACTTGATGGTAACCACACCTACATGACTGGAGATCCCAAGAAATAGGTTCAAAGGGAGAACGACTTCAAGTTAAATCGATGGACACTGTGAGACTAGTTTCTCTACCCAGTTCCTAGGATGTTGAAACAGTGTTATACCTGTGAGTACATACGGATAAGCATCTTGCTTTTAATGATTCTATAGCTTAATACAATGGAGTAGTGCAGGTTACTTCCAAAATTAAGTTAATAGCAGATCACCTAGTGAGTGTGAAATGCGGCCGTTTCTAGGAGAATGAAGGAAAGGCTATATTCTCCAAGTTCACTCATGATAACCAGGCAAGTTCAAGGCCAAAATGAACACAATAGAGAACAAGGTTCTATGAGAAAATGAAGCTGTGTTATAGCTGTTGTCTAGTTTTACATCAAACTCCGGGAGGTTCAAGGCATCATGTCCACCTTCTGGCCAAGTAATTCCGACAGCTACTAACTACGAGTGGTTCAAAGCTGAAAAATTGCTACCAACTCAGATACAGTAATTTTTCGTAATACTCTCGAAAAGTCCGTCTGTCTGTCTAGCTAACTAAGTTAGTCTATTCAGTAGAGTCTTAGAGTATATCGAGTCATATGTTTAGAGATATTTTACTGACTAAATTAATAATATAATTTAAATAAAAATTGACCAAAATATTAATATTATGAATATCTCTTCTCTTCAATACATTTAATGTATCTAAGATATTAAATCTTATTATAATTTCTCCATTTTATATACAAGAGGAATTTTGTAACATCCGTAGTTTAAAGAATTGGAAATTTTGCCTTGTGTCGAGCGACACCAAAGCTGATGTCGGTCGACACTGGCCCGATTGGCGAATTTTCGGTTTGATTTAAGTTCCGGTTTGGGACTGGGTTTGGGTCTGGAAACCCTACGTCGCGAATTAAAAAAAAGGAGCAGCCGCGTTTTGAGCTCTTATTTCGAGGCAGAGAGGTTCTAGGAGGCGATTTTGGGAGTTTTGGGGAGATTCTTGGAGTTTTGGATTTATCTTGTTGTTGTTCTTCCTTGTTCATCGCTTGTTTCCTTCTTCTCAATCCGAAATCAAGGTGGGTGCGTGACTGTGGGTCCGTGATTCTCTAGATCTGTGTGTGAGTTTGATGGATAGATGAGTTTCTATGATTTTCGTGGTGTTTATGTGTTGATTGATGAGTTGAATCATGTTTGGGTTGATAACTGTGATGATTTTGTGTTTCCCGTGTTGTTTCATTGCCCTCGGATTCACCCTATCGAACGTGTGTCGGTTGACACCAAAGTCGGTGTCGGTCGAAAGTTGGGGGTGTTGGTCGACACCGAGGACTGATTCGGATTGGTTAACCGGTTCAAATTGATTTAATTGGAATTTAATGGTTTAATCCGGTTTAATGGATTTCAATGATTTAAGTAGGTTAATTGGTTTGGTTTAATTAATTATTTTCGGATTAATAATTAATTAAGATTATTATTTAATTATGAGAATTATTTAATAATTAATTGGAGATGTTTTAAATATGGGAAAAATAATTAATAATTGTGGAAATTATTTAAATGACCTTCATTATCTAGAAATTGCGTAAATGGCCCGTGTGCAGAGTGATCGTCTCACTAAGTATTTGTGATAATACTTACGCATCTCTATTCCAATGTGATGCAGGTAAAAGAAATGTCTAAGCGCGGAGTCAAGGCTGAAGAAGAGGATGATAGGATTTATGTGATATTTGTTTCGCTTAAGTTGCACTTTTGATTATTGGTTTTTATGTTTAATTGATATTTATTATTTATTGATTTACTTATTTAAAGACTTCCGCTGAGTATTGATTTAAATATATATTAAAAAAAAAAAACTTGGTTGTTTCAAATTCACCTTTAATTTTCAATATGGGGAGCTTTACAAGCTTTCCATGTCAGACACTTTAGACTTCCATTTCTTATTCAAATCAACTTTGATTTTGACATATAAATACACTATTTCATACTGCTCATGGCGATGATTCTATTGTGTCCAACATAAGGTTATTCCAACAAACGTCTTCGCCGGAAAACCATTGGAAAATGGTCTAAAACCATTTTGTAAAAAACTAGTTCCAATATTTATAACCACTTCAAAAAGAGGTGGAGGCTAATGATATAGGATATGCAATGTATGTTAAGACATAATAAATTAACAATGGTGTTCCAGACGGACTGTTGGTGAAAATGATGTCTAAACCTGAGGAATGGCCGACATTCTCAACTATGCTGGAAGAGATTGGCAGATGTAGATCGTGGTTCACCTCTTTCTCCATTGTGCATATACCAAAGAAGAAAAACATGAAAGCATATAAGGTAGCACGAAATGCTTGAGATCTTCCTACTAATGTGTGTTATATAAACTCTATTTCACCAGTTTCGATTCACAAACTTTTGTAGAAATAGAGTATGTTGAATAAAATAAATAAAAAATAAATAAAATATGTTAAAAAAAAATTTAAAATTTTTTATTTATTTCAAAATGTAATTACAGTGTTATAAAAAAAGAATATGAAATAGAAAGTGGGAGGATAGAGTGTTGAATTTTATTAAACGAAACCAATGTAATGGCTTTTGAATTATTAATGACCTATCATAATTATATACTTATAAGATCTCCAAACCAAAATTATCTTAAAATGTGTTCTCTATCACTAATACATACATATATAGTAGATAAAATTCTATTAATCTCCATACACACAATTGTTTTTTAACGGAAAATCATTACTTTAATTTTATCCAAACTAAATAAAAATGAGAAATAAACGTACATGTTATACACATATAACTTTTATGGTTTTTTTAATTTTATATTTTCTCATATTATTATTATTTTGATGTTTTATGATTATATACTGTGTTTATATTGTTAATTTATGGATGATAAGGATACTCATGAATACTCTGCAAATGCAATTGTTTATAACTGCTATGTATAACTGCTATGTCAGTCTGTTTAATAACGTTATTTACCGCAGTTGTCTGATTCTAGAAACTCCCGCACCCATAACCATAATGGTAATGCTTAAATCAGCCATACCCTAATTAAGTGAAACTAGTCATTTTTCCAACATTAAAAAACGTTGAATTTTTCTAATGGATACAAGACTTTTCAGTAATTTTAATGTTTGGACATCTTTACATATGCACATATATTATAAACTTATATAACATTTAATGTTTAAATTATATATATAGTGTATATAGTGGATACAAGAAAAGGTTCGTTATTATATATTTAGAGGCATTTAATAGAAATGGGTAACACATATAAACGTAGAAGCAAAAACTTGTGATTATACGATGGTTTGTGATGTTAAAGCTCTACTGTGTAGGAAGAGGTAACAATGGTTGAACATCTTAGCATGAAGAAGACGAAAAGTGTATAGAATGGATACAAGAGAAGGTTCGTTATTACATATTTAGAGGCATTTAATAAAATGGGTAACACACAAAATTGTAGAAGCAAAAACTTGTGATTATACGGTGGTTTGTGATGTTAAAGCTCTACTGTGTACGAAGAGGAAACAATGGTTGAACATCTGAGCATGAAGAAGACAAAATGTTGGATTCAGTAACTGGAGCTGTAACAGCCATGCTCTTCCATGAATCTACCCCTATGTAAGCTTCCACAACTTCTTCCTCTATTTCTTCCTCTTCTTCGCTAACATACTCATGGGGTGGTTGCATATCTCCAGAAGATGAACGAATCCTCTCTAATTCCATCGACACTTCTCTCATGTTTGGCCGTTTCTTTCCCTTCATATTTAGACACCTTCTTGCAATTTTTGCCGCCGCAGTAACTTGATCCACTTTGCCGCCATATTTGATCCGTGCATCAATAATCTCAAAGAGTTTGTTCTCCTTTATCGCAAGAATGAAGTAAGTTGCTAGTGTCCTGTTTTCTTGAGACCAAAAAAACGAAATCGACTTTTCGCCGGTGATTAGCTCAGCTAACACAACCCCAAAGCTATAGACATCACTCTTGTCTGTGAATTGGCTAGACTGGAAATACTCAGGATCCATATATCCCATTGTACCTGAAACCACCGTTGTCAGGTGTGTATGATCCATTGTTACTGATCTTGAAGTTCCAAAATCAGACACTTTGGCTCGATATTTCTCATCCAACATTATGTTTGTAGATTTGACGTCCCTGTGATAGATTGGAGATGATGCAGCCGAGTGCAAGTATGAAAGAGCTCCTGCAATATCTATAGCCATGCGAAGTCGTATTTCCCAAGTAGTCATCGTGTTATCATCAATATCATCATGAAGATGTTCGAAAAGGTTGCCATTGGGAATAAACTCGTAGACAAGAACAGGAACATCTGTCTCAAGGCAATGTTGAACTTAAAATAATAAGTGAGGTTGAGTCACTTTTCCGGTGTCTTTTCCGGCAAGGTCATTGCCCGGAATTACCGGATTATGAGCTCATTAGAAAGGTTGTAATATGGACTACAACTTTGAATGCTCATATGATAAATTTGAAGAATTGGTGAATGAGAAATTGTTTGGTCAAAGTATGATGTGGGAGACATAACAAGTTTTGTCCCACATTGGAAGTGGAGAGATTTTCTCTCTACTATATAATAAGACACATCATGGTTGATGATCAACAACATACATGGAGTGGAAGATAGACCGACCGCGCGCACCACCACCACCACCACTGAACCGAGCCGCGTCGGCGTGGGCTTGGGCTTGGGCTTGGGCTTGGGCAAGGGCAAGGGCAATTGGACCTTTGGTCCATAAGTCAGTTCTTTTTGGGGCATTTCGTTTTGGTTCAGCGAAACATTAAACCGGGGTGCAATGAAACATTGTGTCGGTTCAATTCGCGCCCTTCCGGTTTATTAAAAACCGAACTCCATCGTCTTCTCCGATTCACTCTGAAAATTTCAGAAAAAAAAAACAACGTAAAGTTCTACATCTTCCTGCAAGTAAGTCTCGAGAGTATTCATAGAATCTCGCGTTCGTCAGACTACGATTTGGATGTTGCATATCGTTTTCATATACGGTTTTATCCTGGGATTCGTAATCGTATCGAACCGTCACACTACGGGCGATTTTTCGAATTAAGGAAAGAGAGAAATCTCGACTCCGTTTTTTCATACGTATTTTAAGAAACAAGTTTTATCTATCATTCTTAATTCATTCTTGTTTTTACATTCGGTATTCTCAGTTCCGGTTTTGCGGTCCTACAGGAAACACCCCAAGAGTTTCACGATGTTCCTGTGGTTTATCTGCGAGAGAATGACAACCTCATTGATGAACTCTTCTAACTTGTCTTCATCCACAACTTTGGACTTCTTTACCGCTACAATTTTACCATCGACAAGCATTCCTTTGTACACAGTACCTTGACCACCCTGGCCAAGTATTCTATTTAAGCTAAAGTTTTCAGTGGCTTTTTCCAACTCTTCCGAGCTAAACAGTCTTGTCTTCTCGACGTTGCGTTCTGTTGTAGTCAATTGTTGTTGCAACAATAGACCTCCATTACGTTTGAAGAACTTTCTTTTTCGGTGTAACCTTATTTGTTTTCCAATAAATTTGTATAACCAATATGTTCCACCGGTAAAGATTAATAAGCCCAAACCCGCACCAATCACAGCAAATCCAAAAAACAAAATTGATTTGCAAAATCCTTATTTTTGGATTACTTGGATAAATGGCAGTATAAATCTTGATAATCATTATCATTGATTCATTGTATGAAAGATTTAAATGGATGTGAGTGTATTTGGGATTAAAAAAAAAAAAAAAACAATTTCACTAGTTACCTATAGCAATTAGTCGAGTCTTTGGATACACACAGTCATAGTCTCCCTGCCTATTAACACAAGTTTTTCCCCTCTTACAGTACGCTAAGTGGTTTCCAAGAGAGTCTTGTCCTAGACACTCATCCTTATCTGGATAAAGAAACGAAAAACAATAAACTTCTGAAATGATGCTCTGATACTGTATATTTTTTTTTGGGTCAAATGCGCTCATGACTTTATCTGACCTGACCAAATCAGATCCGCTGTAGCACACAGGCTAATTTCGAACAACAGTGTTCTGTATCATACCCCTTTTTTACCAAAAAAAGAAAGAAAAAAAACTTTATTTGACCTTTCTTGTATTAAAAAAAATAAATAATAGAACAACGAACGTTGGATGATTAATCCACAGCCCCACAGGAAGTTTCATATCGTCTTCTAGCCTCTATGCACACAATGTTTGAGCTTTTAAGGACTTGCACAAAGCAAAACTTTCCAGTCCAAAACCAATCAAGTTTAAAATCAATCCGAAAAGACCTGAATGCATTTAAATTTTGATGTTTTTTCTGTTCAATCTAGTATAAATTAAAAGCACCATTTAAAATCAAAATGAAACCAACTTTGTAACCAATATGGGACAAAGTTAATTTATTGTGAACCTTGAACCTTATCCTCCAACATTCTATGATTTTAATTTTGTCAATTTAGTCATGAAATCAGTTTTTTTTATATTTTTAATTCACGTTTTTTACAAATTTGGACAACGATCAATTTTCAAACTAGTGGAAAAAAACAGTTTTCAAACTTGGTGTGGTTTTGGACTAGAAAGTTTGGTTTAATGCAGTTTCTTAAAGAAGCTTAAACTTTGGTGGTGATTGGTTTCCCCGCTACCACCTGCAAACGCAACATCTGCGGGTGGTAGCGGTTTTCGGCGTTTTATAACAATCACAACAACCGCTCTGTACCATTTTGTACCGCTCCGTATCGCTGGAAATCAAAAGCTCCTTTCCGCAAGCGTTTGCGGTTGCGGGCGGTTGCGGATGAAAAAAAAAAAAAAAACAAAAAAAAAAAAAAAAAAAAAACAAAAGGGAATTCACGATATCTCCAAATTTGGGATTAGGGTATCCTATATATTTCTATCACGTAATACAAATTAACTGTCTCACAAAACCTAATTCCTAGAACTCTGTTACAATCATGGCTACACGAACTGAAGAAAGTCAAGAATCAAACGTAAGTATCGTACTATTTTGTTTATTCACTCGGTGGTTATTATCAAACTTTTTCTCCTTTATTACTTTCTTTCTCTGTGTGTGTCTTTCATATGTGTATCGTTCCTATGGGCGTTTATATGTGTATCGTTCCTATGTGTGTTCTACAATTGAATACATGTTTCTATTGATTTTCGAATAGAAAATTCAATGGTCGGACGAGATGACCCGTTTGTTGCTGGAATTGATAACTTTGGAAAAACAAGATGGGAATTCTAGAGGAAAAAGTTTGAGTGAGATGGGAAAACAAAATGTTCTCAAAGAATTTAAAAAGCAATATCCATTGAACTTAAGTTGGAACAAAATTAAGAATAAGTTAGACACTTTGAAGAAGCAGTACGAACTCTATCGTAAAATCACGACTGGATCAACTGGTCTTGGGCATAATTCTAGGACAGGAACTCTTGATGCACCAGAGCATTGGTGGAGAGATAAAATCAAGGTATATAAACGTACATTTATATTATATTATATTGTCCTAAAGCTGTTTTTATACCTGTTTTGAATGAATTTTGTTTTTGTTTCTAGGCTTATCCCGAAGTAGCGAAACTCCGTTCGAATCCACTACGAAATCTTCCGCTTCTTGATGTGGTTTTCCGAGATGAAACTGTCGTGGTTGAGGAGTCATGGCAACCAAGACGTGGTGTACATCGTCGTCTTCCACCAGTTGACTATGAAAATGAGTATACGAACAATGAAGATGGAACCGAAAGACAAGATATAAGGCAGAATTATTCACATGATCCTACGGAAACACTAGAGCAAGACTGGTTCCAAAAAGAACCAATGGAAGAGGTTCCAGATCTGACTGAGGTGGATCCATCGTTGCAATCAGAACATGATTCTTTCACACAACTTCAAGTGAAAAGTGTAACTCGTAACCGTAAGCGTAAGTATACTCCAGAAAACTCGACGCTCGCCCGTATTGCTGCGACTATGGAAGAGAGGAATGGTATTTTGGAACAGATGACATCATCTAAAACCGAGGCAAAGAATTCCACGGAAGAACGCATGGCTCTTGTTGTCAAGTATGTGAGGGCGGTACCTGATCTAGTACCTATGACACCCCTTTATTGGGCATCTCTTGATCTTATTGCAATAAACGATGTGGTGCGGGGATTGTTTCTCGCTCTTCCGGATGATGAAAAGTTACCTTTTCTGAAGCGTCAAACCAAGGAGTCTCGCAATGACTTTTTTGATGATTAGCTTATGGTTTTTTCTTTTTCATGGGAATTATGATTTCTTGTTTGCATTTTATTTATGACTATCCTCTTTTTGTTTGGTGTTACCTTAACTATCGTTGGGTTTTACAAATTGTTATTTCTTTATTGATTTATTGCACTATGAGAATGTGCTCTTATAATTCAAACTTAGGTGACACGAAATCTAATTTATTTCAGGAAGTACGTGATGTGGAGTTGAACACAATCAAAGAAGTTATAGATGCAGATGACCAAACTCTTACAGCGATAATTTTGATTGACCGACTTCATTTTTCCCAAAGAGACGTGTTGAGAACGGATCCTGAACGTGGACAGCGAATAATGCACCAACTGATGTATGAAAGCGACACGCAATGCCTCCATGTTTTACGTATGAGACAAAGGGTTTTTCTCAAGCTCTTAGATACTCTAAAGAAATATGGTCTAAAAGATTCTCATCGGGTAAGATCTGAGGTTGCTCTAGGAATGTCACTCAAGATTTTGGGGCATAATCCATCACAAAGGGGCATTGCAGCAGAATTTCAGGTTGCACAATGGACTGTGAGCTCAAAATTTAATGATGTTGTTAATGCCCTATGTGGTTTGCATTCAGATATTGTTTCATGGAAAAGAGGAGGGTTTGTTGATACACCACAGCGAATCATGCAAGATAAGAGGTATTATCCATATTTTCAAGATTGTATTGGAGCCATAGATGGTACACACGTCCGTGTACGTGTTGGTGGCAATAAGAAGATCACGTACTGGAATCATCATAATTACACGTCAATGAACATTTTGGCCGTGTGTGATTTCAATATGAAGTTTATATACACACGTATTGGAGTTCCGGGGCGTGCACACGACTCAAAGATATTGACACATTGTGCACGTCATGATGATTATTTTCCATTCCCGAGCTCGGAGAAATATTTTTTAGTGGATTCCGGTTATCCGAACCGAAGGGGTTTTCTAGCTCCCTATAGAGGTGAGGCCTACCATCCGAATCATTTTGCTGGACGTAAACCGACCACTCTTCGAGAGACATTTAACAAGAGACATTCCTCTCTTCGATCCGTCATTGAAAGAACGTTTGGCGTGTGGAAGGGAAAATGGTCTATTTTAGAAGGTCGCATTCGTTATGACGTGGAAATGCAAGAAAAGATTGTTGCAGCAACTATGGCGTTGCATAATTTTATCCGAGATTCTAATATAGAGGACATTGACTTTAATGCTGCTGAAGAAACAGAGAGTTATGATGCTGATCCTATCGGAAACACGTCTCCTTCTCATGATGATCATGGAGTAGATCGAAATTATGATCCGACAGCTGATGAATATATGTCAACAGTTAGAAATGGTATAGCACAAGAGATATGTGATGATAGATAGATAAGAAGTGATCTAAAATTGGTGAGTGATATGAAGCAGCAGCATCCTAGAGGTCTATTTTAGCTTTTCTATTTTGATTAGAATTACTGTTTCTATTGTGATCTTAGAGGTCTCTCTTGTCCTGGAGAGAATCTGGTCCTTGTCACTTTCTTCAGTTTATTTTTATAGTTTTGAAATTTGAATAAAGCACAACCAATGTTTGCCTGAGTCTTGTGCTCGTTCTTTCTCGATTATATTTTTCAGGGATAATCTTTAAAGAATTTGATTATTAAGAATATATTGTTTTTCTCGTGCATGTTAAAGAGAAGTAATAAGCAAGTCTTTATAATTTTTTTTTGTTTTAAATAATTATTCAAGTGTTTTATTTATGGTTTTTCATTATTAATCATGTTTACTTTTTTATTTTATATTAATAATATGGTTATAGGTGTTTTGAATAATTATATTTTGTGTTTATTTTAGTAATTTTTGGTTAAACCGCTTTTACACCCGCTGGTTAACCAGTCAAAAATATTCCGCTAATGCATCCGCTCTCAATCGCTATACCAGTCGTACAAACAGCTTAATTACGCGTTTAACCGCAAACTCCCGCTTCCGCAAACTCCAGCAACCGCAACCGCAACCGCAGCGTTTAAACCAGTCAGGCCCTTTGTGTTTATATAGCAAGACAAAAAAAAACTTGTGGTGGAGCTGTGGATCACTCACAAAAGAACTTTAAATACAATTACTAACCTTTGCATCCGACCTATGGGTTACCACTGTAACCGCTGGCGCATCCACAACTTGCATAGCTTAAATCAACATTACTGTCGCATATACACCTCGTTCTTCGATCAAAAGATACCCGATTATCGTACTCCCTTAGATCCCGGCAACCCAAAGAGTGTATGAAGGAAAGATTTTTCGTATAAATAGACCATCCTAGCTCAACCGTAGAATATTGTAGAGCATGAATCCGTTGCGGACTGTCTCCATTTAACATATCGTATGATTGAGCTGTTAAGAAAGCAACTTTGCACTTTCCCGTCGTTGAGTTGTTGTTTTCCTCTATTTTGACATCAACAACTTGTTGAACACCATCGGGCATGCTTGCCCTGCAGCATCCATTACCGTTGCAACTTGTTTCAGCCACTTTATTACAAATCTGGGTGGTCCTATCTGCCGTCAACGCCATGCCATTACAATTGATTCTTGCAAAATAATCTTTTGAAGCTGTAGAGTTTGCTTCACCGCAGCTCGACCTACATCCCACCATGTTTGGCTCGACGTTCGTCAAGGATGCCGTGTTGTTGCAACCTGACGCTATTAGTGTATTTCTGAAGCCAATGTAAAAAGGTGTACCCGTCAAGTTCAAAAGAGATTTAGACTTTTCTTCATCGTTGGAGCATCCCTTTGAAGTTATTGGATTTTTTATGAGAAGGGATCCGTATGTTCGGGTATCAAGACGGTTTGGGAGATAATCAGAAAGAGAGATATTCACAACTTGCTTTAGAATAACCGAAAGAAAAGGTTCAAGCTTCCCCGAAATAGAGCTATTAAGACATTCGATTTCGTACCATTTCTCGAGATAGCAACCCTTTCCGATTCCAAATGGGTATGGGATGTTGATTCCTCCACATTTGCTAAGACAAGAGCTGGAAATGGTGAGATCAGCAGCATCAACTTTTAACACAAGTAGCAGAGAGAAGAGAATCAAAAGAGAACAAGTAATCTTAGAGCTCATGTTTATCGCCTCATGATTTTTTTTCTTGGGTATTTTGGTTGTTAAAATGCTTAATGCTTTTGTAGGACGAGACAGAAGATAATTGATTTAAGTTTTTGAAATTTTAGCTTTTCAATCAAAAGTAAAACAAAAGACAAATGCTTCCGTTTACTTGCGCATTTTTGTGAGCAAGAGAGCATTAAACGTGGGCCTTGGTGAACAGGAGAAGTCAGTGCAAGCCCAAGTCACACCAAGCCTTCAGGGAAAGCCCACACACATGAGTTAGAAGAAGACAAACAAGCCCACTTTGTATCTCTCGAGAGTGAAAAGATCGACTCTGTTCTAGAGTGTTCTATAAAGTTAATTACAGAGACTGAAACTCGATGTGTAAGGAAATTAAGGTGGAAAAAGAGTGGATTTCTTGTTCTTCTCTGTTTGTTTATATGGTATCAGAGCCATCTAGCTCTAACAGGCATTAATATGGCGACCACATACCCTTTTCCAGACAACGTTCATGTCTCCTCCTCTGTCACGCTGAAGCTGAATGACAGTAACTATTTGCTGTGGAAGACACAATTTGAGTCTCTCCTATCGAGCCAAAAACTCATAGGATTTGTCAATGGCACTATTGTAGCTCCGTCTCAAACATGTCTCGAGAATGTCGGCGAAGTCACCCGTGAAGTCCCAAATCCCCAGTATGATGCCTGGTTTTGCACAGATCAACTCGTCAGGTCGTGGCTTTTTGGCACTCTCTCTGAAGAGGTACTTGGTTATGTTTATAATCTTCCCACATCTCGTCAGATCTGGCTGTCCCTTGCCAAAAATTTCAACAAGAGCAGCATTGCACGCGAGTATTCACTCCGGAGCAAGCTTCAAGTTCTCACAAAGAAGGATAAGCCTCTCTCTGTTTACTGTCGCGAGTTCAAATCGTTGTGTGACTCTCTAAGCTCCATTGGGAAACCGATTGATGAATCTATGAAGATATTTAGCTTCCTTAATGGACTTGGAAGAGACTATCTTCCTATAACCACGGTGATTCAAAGTTCTTTGAGTAAGTTTCCGCCACCAACATTCAACGATGTTGTGTCTGAGGTTGAAGGTTTTGAAAGTCAGCTACAAACTCAGGAAGAAGCAGTCTCTGCAACTCCTCATCTCGCTTTCAATACTACATGATCAGAGTCTGGAACTCCTCAATACAATCCACACCATCGAGGCAGAGGAAGATTTGGTCAAAACAGAGGAAGATTTGGTTACTCTACACGTGGTAGAGGTTTTTCTCAGCATCAATCCTCAACCAACACATCTAGAGAAAGGCCAATCTGCCAAATATGTGGCCGTGTGGGACACACTGCAATCAAGTGCTACAACAGGTTCGACACTAACTATCAAGAACCACCGGTTCAGACATTTGCTGCTCTACGCGTCTCTGATGAAACGGGCAAGGAATGGTATCCAGACTCAGGAGCGACATCTCATGTCACTCACTCCACATCCAACCTCCAGTCAGCTGCTGCTTATGAAGGTGATGATGCTATAATGGTTGGTGATGGAGCGTTTTTACCCATTACTCATGTTGGTGCCACTACTATCTCTTCATCTAAAGGTACCATTCCACTTAATGAGGTTCTAGTATGCCCTGGTATTCAGAAATCTCTGCTCTTGGTATCAAAACTTTGTGATGATTATCCATATGGAGTTTATTTTGATGCTAACAAGGTCTGTGTGATTGATTTAAATCATCAGAAGGTAGTGTCAAAGGGTCTACGCAATAAAGGACTCTATGTGTTGGGGAACAATGATCTTGTAGCTCTTTATTCAAATCGTCATTGCTCAGCGAGTGAGGATACATGGCACAATCGTCTTGGACATGCAAGTACACGAGTTCTCCAACATTTGCAGAGGAACAAGTATATTTCAGTCAATAAGCGAAGTTCATCACACATGTGTGAGCCGTGTCAGATGAGCAAGAGCACTAAGTTAATGTTTTTTTCTTCTGAATCTAGTGTCTTGAATCCCCTAGAAAGAATACACTGTGATCTATGGGGTCCTTCACCGGTTGTATCAAACCAAGGATTTAAATATTATGCAGTTTTTATTGATGAATACTCTCGCTACTCTTGGCTTTATCCTCTGCGTGCCAAATCAGACTTTTGTTCAGTCTTTCAAGCCTTCCAGAAGTTGGTGGAGAATCAATTACACATGAAAATAAGAGAGTTTCATAGTGATGGGGGTGGAGAATTCACAAGTGCATTGTTAACGAAGCATTTTATAGAAAATGGTATCCATCATCGCATATCATGCCCTTATACACCTCAGCAAAATGGCATTGCTGAGAGAAAACATAGACACCTAATCGAGCTAGGCCTGTCTATGTTATTCCAAAGTCATACACCGTTAAAATTCTGGGTAGAGGCGTTCTTCACTGCAAATTACATTGGAAATCTTTTGCCATCCACTGTGTTGCAGAACAAGAGTCCTCATGAGGTTCTGTTTAAGCTCCAACCTGACTATTCAACCCTGCGAGTGTTTGGTTCAGCCTGCTTTCCATGTTTAAGGCCAATCACACAACATAAATTTGATCCAAGATCCCTTCAATGTGTTTTCATTGGGTACAACAATCAATATAAAGGATATCGGTGCTTATATCCTCTAACAGGCAAAGTCTACATTTCCAGACATGTTATTTTTGCAGAAGATGTATTTCCTTACAAAGAGAAATATAAGGAGCTTGTTCCTCAATACCAGACACCCTTGTTAAAGGCTTGGCAGCTTGATGAGCCTCTGGTCACAAGTGTGCCTGATATATCTCAACCTACGAAATCAATCTTCAACAAACCAGTGTTGGCTACATTAGACGACACTGATCAAGCACCACCTACACCAGAAAATGAACAAGAGGATGTTATAAACAAAGAAGAAGTTGAAATCGAGGGGGAACAGGCTCAAGTGGAAGATGATCTTTCTGAACAAGTGGAACCTGCAAATACTCATTCAATGACCACAAGGTTGAAAGCGGGAATTCAAAAACCAAATCCGAGGTATGTACTTCTTGCATCACGGTTTACAACCGACGAACCAAAAACCATTGAGGCTGCAATGGAGCATCCAGGTTGGAACAATGCTGTCATGGATGAAATGAGGAGAATATACATGCTTAATACATGGTCTTTGGTTCCTGCAACTGAAGACATGAATATCCTGAGCTCAAAGTGGGTTTTTACTACTAAACTAAATCCAGACATGAGTCTTAACAAATTGAAAGCTCGTTTAGTGGCTAAAGGGTTTGACCAAGAGGAAGGGGTCGACTATCTGGAAACGTTCAGTCCAGTGGTGAGAACAGCAACAATCCGAGTGGTCTTGAATGTGGCAATAATAAAGGATTGGCCTCTGAAGCAACTTGATGTGTCAAATGCCTTCTTACATGGGGAGTTGCAAGAGCCAGTCTATATGTTTCAGCCTGCAGGCTTTGTTGATGCACAAAAGCCTGAATATGTATGTAAATTAACAAAAGCTCTGTATGGTCTCAAACAGGCACCTAGAGCTTGGTATGACACATTTAGTCTGTTCTTGATTGAGTTTGGCTTCAAGTGCAGCAAATCTGATCCATCTCTCTTTGTCTATCATCAACAAGGTAAATCACTTGTGTTGCTTCTCTATGTTGATGATATCCTGTTGACTGGTAGTGATCAGACTCTGTTAGACAAGCTCCTGGAGGCTTTGAATAACAGATTCTCCATGAAAGATCTTGGACAACCAAAATATTTTCTGGGTATAGAGATAGAATCAAGTGAGAGGGGACTGTTTCTTCATCAAGCTGCGTATACAGCAGATGTTCTTCATCAAGCAAGCATGTCTGACTGCAATCCAATGCCTACACCGCTGCCTCAACAATTGAATCATGTGAATACAGAGCCCTTTCCGGAACCTACATATTTCAGAAGTCTGGCCGGAAAACTCCAGTATCTCACTATAACCAGGCCAGACATTCAGTTTGCAGTAAACTTTGTATGTCAAAGAATGCACTCTCCAACAATGTCAGACTTTAGCTTGCTAAAGAGGATTTTGCGCTATGTGAAGGGCACAATTCACATGGGGATGATGATTCAAAAAGACTCAACAACTAATCTCTCTACATTTTGTGATAGTGACTGGGCAGGTTGTAAACAAACAAGACGATCTACGACTGGTTTCTGCACCATGATGGGACAGAACCTGATATCATGGACAGCTAAGAGGCAAGAAACGGTGTCAAACTCTTCAACGGAGGCTGAATACAGAGCTCTTACAGCTGTTGCAAGAGAGCTAACGTGGATCTCTTCTCTGCTACGTGATCTGGAAGTCCCACAGCTTCAGCCTGCTCTTGTTCGGTGTGATAATCTCTCGGCCGTTTATCTCTCAGCTAATCCAGCTTTGCATAACAGGTCCAAGCATTTTGATACAGATTATCACTACATTCGTGAACAAGTTGCTCTTGGTCTCATTGAGACACAGCACATCACTTCTTCCCTACAACTAGCTGACATTTTCACCAAACCACTTCCAAAAGGCTCCTTTGTGGAACTAAGACACAAACTTGGTGTGTGTTTCTCTCCCACACAAAGTTTGAGGGGGAATGTGAGCAAGAGAGCATTAAACGTGGGACTTGGTGAACAGGAGAAGTCAGTGCAAGCCCAAGTCACACCAAGCCTTCAGGGAAAGCCCACACACATGAGTTAGAAGAAGACAAACAAGCCCACTTTGTATCTCTCGAGAGTGAAAAGATCGACTCTGTTCTAGAGTGTTCTATAAAGCTAATTACGGAGACCGAAACTCGATGTGTAAGGAAATTAAGGTGGAAAAAGAGTGGATTTCTTGTTCTTCTCTGTTTGTTTATAATTTTCTCAATCTTGCGTTTTTCTTGGCTAAATCTATATAGATTTAATTTTTGTAGGTCTACTGAGAGGTATGTCATATCCTCAATTTTCTTCCGTCTTTAATTTACAGAACAGGAGAAAAAAAAGTTTGGAGACGAGTCAAAACTTGAATACTACACTTACATGCATAAATATAGACCCCCAAGCAAAAGAAATGGATATCTAATTATTTTTGCAGAGACCAAATCAGACAAGATTTGGAAAAAGTCTGATGGAGAAAATTAAGCCATATAATTCAAAGACAAAATTTGACCATGACCTGAAAATTTTTTGTTTTCATTTCAAAACCAAAAAAAGTCATTCTTTTATTCAGAATAAATAATTATCTTTGTCAAGATTAGGAAAAGGTCTTAGAGTAAAGATCTATCAATGATTATATGTTTTTGTGCGGTGTACATTTTTTTGAGACAAACCAATTCCTTCTCGCGGTCACAAGCTCAGGAGGGCTCCTTCATAAGCGTGACCGTGGCCCGACCTCTATTCGCTCTCCCATCTGTGGCTCCTTTTGCTCCATTGCCACGATCGTGGGCACCTAACTGGCTCGCTTTAACAGACCGACTTTCCTATTCCAAAAATGAAACATTGTGGACAGCCTAGAAGACATGAAAACATATATAGGCCATAACTGGCCATAACACTTTTAGTGTTAGTTCTTTTTCGTATGGTGTCCGTGTCCATATGCAACCAATGCACGAGAGAATTATATAATAAATATGAGATGATTTTCATTAATAGTTATTAATTAATGATAAATATCTATCTATCTATTACTAATAAAGATTGGATTTTTTTTGGAAATATACTCTTTGATGAGCTTTTAATTTGAAAACTACCCTTTTTATTTTGAAAAATACATTTTTTTGTATGTAAAATAACTTAATTTTCCTAATTTGAAGTTTTCAAATAATTTAATAAAAACGAAATTCAACTAAGAAATATAAAATATTAGGATTTGATTATGATTTTTTTTCATTTTAAAATACAAAACAATCCTAATTATCTGTTTAGATTTTATTAAAAATTCATTAAAAATATAAATGTTGTTTAAATAACGTTCAAATGGGGTGAGATTAAGCTTGTTTATATAAAGTTTCAAAAATATTTAAATCTGTTTAAAGATAAACATTAAAAATGGAAGATAGATTTATCCACTTTTAAAATTTTATAGTTTATAAAGTTTAAATTTATATAAGTTTCATTCGATTCGAATGGGGTGAGAATAAAGTTGTTTATATAAAATTCCAAAAATATGTTTCTGTAACATCCGTAAACCAGGAAGTGTGATTTTTGTGTGGTGTCGAGCGACACCAAGGGTGGTGTCGATCGACACCGGTCCGAATTTGGAATTTCGGTTTGTTTTTATTCGCTCGGTTTGGCCGGTTAAGGGGTGGAAACCCTTGAGTTGCGAAATAAAATGGCAGAGCCGCTTTTCTTTTGTCCTTTTCGTGAAAAACAAAAGTGGAAAAGAGGCAGAGAGATGGGAGGAGATTTTGGGTGATTTTGGTGTGTTCTGGATTGTTTTGCTGCTGTTCTTCATCTCCTTCTTCTTATCAATCCGTCATCAAGGTGAGTGCATGACCGTAGGCTCGCATATAAGAGAATTTGTGGATGTGGATCATGATTTGGTAGAGTTATGTGGTTTTTCGTGTAGTTTTGTGTGATAATCGTGGGTTGAATCGCGGGTGATGTGTTGTTTTTGTGATTGGGTGTTTCTGTGTTGCAAATTGGCTAAGGCGTCGATCTCCTGGATCGGTGTCGATCGACACCAAGCCGGTGTCGGTCGACACCAAACGGGCAAAGCGCCGTCCGGTTTAGTCCGGTTATCTGGCGAATTAAGGAATTAATTGGATTAAGTGGTTTAATTCGGTTTAATGTGGTTTAATTGGTATTAAATGGTTTAATGCGAGAATTAATTAATAAATGGTGAAATTAATTAATTAAATGATTTAATTTATTTAAGTGTTTAAAAATTATTATTTAATTGTGGTAATTATTTAATAATTAAAGTGAAGGATTTAATAATTGTGGTAATTATTAATATTAATGAAAATTGTTAAAATTGCGTAACTGGCCTGTAGGCGGGGTTATTGCCTCACTAAGTATTTATTAAATACTTATGCATCTCTTTTTCCCTAACGTGATGCAGGTAGAAAGAAAGTGTGATCGCGGAATCGGGCCGAAGAGAGGATGATAGGATTGTCTTGGTGTTTTGAGTTATTTGTTTATTGCAATCCTGGTGTTTAGGTTGCTAGATATTTTTAATATTATTTCTGGAATTGAATTTGGTTGTTTGAATTAATTATTTATTGAAGTTATTTTGATTGAGTTTTTCCGCACTTGATTAATTAAAAAAAAAAAAAAGCTTGGTTGTTTCATTTTGGTATCAGAGCGAATACGGTTTTAGGACTGTTAGATTGGGTGAACTGGACTATGTGTTTACTTGATTAATTGTGTTTAGTCAGTAGTAGTCCAGTATCATCCTCTCGGCCTTCAGTGATTCCGCGGTAAGTTGTGTGTTTTATTTTGTGGTCTGATTCGTGTTTTCTAGTTTGCTCATGTACTGTGTTGTGGTAGTGCAGTGAGATGGATGAAGGAGCTAGAGGTCGTGGCAGGGGCCGTGGTGGAGGCCGTGGCAGAGGCCGTGGCGGAGGCCGTGGCAGAGGCCGTGGTCGTGGAGCGCAGGCGGATTCCGGTGAGAGTGCAGTGCCTAGTGTGGCGACTGCGTCGGAGACCCAGTTTGTGGCGAGTGAGGCCAGTTTGGGCACTAGTGGAGGCGCGGGAGTTTGGGTTGCCCCAGGTGCGGGTGCCGTTCCGGCTCATGGTCTTGGTGACCAGTTGATGGGACTTCTGACGCAGATTTTGGCACGTCTTCCGCAGGCGGTTCCAGAGCAGACTCCAGTTGTTCCTCCGGTGGTAGGGGCACAGCAGGGTGCGTTTGTTGGGCAGCATGGTGCTGCGGTGGTGGGACATCCTTCCTATCTGGAGATGATGAGGGAGATGCAAAGGATCGGGACGCCTTTCTTTGAGGGTAGAGGTGGGCCCGAGGAGGCCGATGAGTGGCGGCAGAGACTGGAACGGAACTTCCGTTCGATCAGGTGTCCAGAGGGATACCAGGTGGAGTTGGCAGTGCATTACCTTGGTGGGGATGCACATTTGTGGTGGCGATCTGTCATGTTGGGGAGGGCAGTGTGGACTTGGGGTGACTTCCTAGTGGAGTTCAACGCCAAGTATTTCCCTCAGGAGGCCAGAGACAGATTTCAGTTGAGGTTTGTGGCATTGACTCAGGGTGAGAGGTCGGTGCTAGAGTATGACACTGAGTTTGGCAGACTTGTGGCGTATTCTGGTTACGGTTATGAGGGTGAGCGGAGTCTGATGGCGAGATTCCTTCAGGGTCTTCGATCGAGCATCAGGACTCAGTGCAGAGGTAGTTCGTATTCTACCAGAGCAGAGTTGGTGGAGCTAGCGGCTTCCATCGAGGAGGACCTTCGTGAGCAGGTTGGTCCAGTTGTGGTACCAGCTGCGGTTGTTCCTGCTACCAAGCCGAGGGCCAGCAGCAGCAGCAGCGCAGGAGTTTCAGTTCTGGTTCTAGCAAGGGCGGCAAGCCTGCGCAGGGCCAGAAAAGAAGGTTTGAGGAGGTTGCTGGAGGCAGCCAGAGTGCTCGTGGTTGTTTCGGTTGTGGGAGCTTGGAGCATCGGGTGGCTAGTTGTCCCAAGAGTGGTGCGACTCGGGATACTAGAGTGTGCTTTCACTGCAGAGAGCCGGGGCACCTCAGGCCGATGTGTCCCAAGTTGCAGCAGGTGTCAGTGGCGTCGGTTCAGCCGGTGGCGCAGATTGCAGCGGTGCAGACGTTGGAGCAGTTGGGAGCAGCGCCGCGGGTGTACTCTTCGGCAGATGTGGGCCAGACCAGTCAGTCAGGCCAGATCATAGGTAAAATTCTGATTCAGACTTCGTAAATTCTTAGTGTAGAATCGTTGTGTGGTTGTCTGTTCTTTATTTTACTGTGGTAGTGTCTAGGGTTCTCAACACTTGTGGAATTGTGTAGGGACCTTGTTAGTGGGTGGTGTTGAGTCTCACGTGCTGTTTGACTCGGGAGCATCGAACTGCTTCATTACTTCGGAGTGTGCCGGGAGTAGAGGTATCCAGAGTAGCGCTGGTGAGCGCAAGGGTTTCGTCAAGGTTGCCGGTGGAGGTTACTTGACTACTTTGGGCCGTGCTAGAGCAGTCGACGTTCAGATTGCAGGGCAGTCTATGCTAGCAGATTTGGTCATCAGTCCGGTGGAGCTGTATGACGTGATTTTGGGGATGGATTGGCTGTCGCGTTACAGAGTTCATCTAGATTGCTTCAGAGGCAGAGTGGTGTTTGAGCGAGATGCAGGGAGGTTGGTTTATCAGGGTGTGAGACCGACTTCAGGGAGTCTTGTGATCTCGGCTATTCAGGCTGAGCAGATGATAGGGCGAGGTTGCGAGGCGTATTTGGCGACGATAGTGATGTCGGAGTCCAGTGGTGAGGTGGGTCTTGCAGATATTGAGGTTGCCGGGGAGTTCGAGGATGTTTTTCGGTCGCTGAAGGGGTTGCCACCATCTCGGTCAGATCCCTTCACGATTGAGTTGGAGCCCGGGACAGCTCCGATATCGAAGACACCTTACAGGATGGCGCCAGCAGAGTTGGCAGACCTGAAGAAGCAGTTGGAGGACCTTTTGAGCAAGGGGTTCATTCGGCCGAGTGTTTCACCGTGGGGAGCACCAGTGTTGTTTGTGAAGAAGAAGGATGGCAGTTTCCGGTTGTGCATCGATTACCGGGGACTCAACCGAGTCACAGTGAAGAACAGGTACCCACTCCCGAGGATTGATGAGTTGTTGGATCAGTTGAGGGGTGCTACTTGGTTCTCCAAGATTGACTTGGCATCGGGTTATCATCAGATCCCGATAGATGAGGCAGATGTTCGCAAGACGGCGTTCAAGACGAGGTATGGGCACTTCGAGTTTGTAGTCATGCCATTCGGGTTGACTAATGCGCCGGCAGCATTTATGAGATTGATGAACGACGTGTTCAGGGAGTTTTTGGACGTGTTCGTTATCATTTTCATTGATGACATCTTAGTGTATTCGAAGAGTCCAGAGGAGCATGCGACTCACTTGAGGCTTGTGTTGGAGAAGCTTCGAGAGCAAAAGTTGTTTGCTAAGTTGAGCAAGTGCGGCTTTTGGCAGAGAGAGATGGGATTTCTTGGCCATATCGTTTCTGCAGAGGGAGTGTATGTGGATCCGGCTAAGATTGAGGCTATCAGAGATTGGCCTAGACCGAGTAGTGCTACTGAGATCATGAGTTTTCTGGGTTTAGCAGGATACTACAGGAGGTTTGTCAGGGGCTTTGCGAGTATGTCTCAGCCGATGACGAGGTTGACAGGCAAGGATGTGCCGTTTGTGTGGTCGCCTGAGTGCGAGGAGAGCTTTGGGAAGCTCAAGGAGATGTTGACTAGTACACACCAGTGTTAGCATTACCCGATCCGGGAAAGCCTTATGTGGTGTATACAGATGCTTCAAGTGTTGGTTTGGGTTGTGTCTTGATGCAGGAGGGCAGAGTGATTGCTTATGCTTCGAGGCAGTTGCAGGGCAGTGAGCGCAACCGCCCTACACACGATCTTGAGTTGGGAGCGGTGGTCTTTGCACTCAAGATTTGGAGGTCTTATCTCTATGGTAGTGCAGTGCAGATCTTTACAGATCACAAGAGCTTACAGCATATCTTTACTCAGCCTTTGCTGAATGCGAGGCAGACGCGTTGGGTGGAGTTTCTGGCAGACTATGATCTGGATATTGTGTATCATCCAGGCAAGGCCAACTTGGTGGTAGATGCGTTGAGTCGGCGGCGAGCAGATTCAGCGAGAGAGCATGATGTGGAGACTTTGGTCAGCGAGATTAGTACATTGCGGCTTTGTGCTATTTCAGAGGAGCCTTTGGGCTTGGAGGCAGCTGATCAGGCAGACTTACTCAGTAGGATCAGAGTGGCTCAGCAGGATGATCAGGGTTTGGTTGATGCATCGCGGGCAGCTAGTTCTGAGTATGAGGTTGATATACCTCTATTTTGTACCCTTTTTATATGGTTTTACTACGCTTTTTATAAGGTTTTTAAAGGCTTTTCGATCTAAAAAGGTAGTTTTTGTGGATTTATAGTACTAAGAGTCTAAACAGGTCGAAAGATGCATTTTGGAGCAAAACCGCAGGATTTGGACTTTACGCTGCTCCACGACACAGCATCAACTTTGAAAGAGCCCCAAAAACATTCTACTCAATGGATCTCACCAAAACTAGTTCGCCGCGATGGCTACATGAGTTAGCTTTCCACCGCAACTGGAATCATGCAATTTGGACGTGTAGAATGGAAGATATTATCATTTTAGTGAAGAGTGTCAAATCAGCCGAAAACCGGACGTCTACACCAGCCGCTCGACCGAGCCGGTCGGACAGGGCCTCCAAGGCCCCGTCCGACCCGACCGTCCTTAACTACACTTTGACGTCGGTCGACCGAGCCGGTCGGACAGAGCCTCCAAGGCTCCCGTCCGACCCGACCTCTTTTCGCCATCCCGTGCGCACCCGACCATCATCCCGTGCGACCGTTCGACCGCCAGCTCGACCCGAGCACCAGCCCGACCAACCGGTCGACCGCCCCGCTCGACCACGACACGCGCCGCTCGACCCGGCTCATTTCCGAAGCCCGTTTTGCACGTTTTCACGATTTACTCGGCCCATTTACCTAATCTCGACCCCTGGAAGACCTAGCACTATAAATACACCTTTTTAGCCTCTTTAGAAAGAAGAGAACAACAGAGCCGCATTGTATCACAGTTTTTATAGATCTACTTTTGTTCTAGAGATTTCAAGGAGAGGATCTCTCCTCCTCACTACAATTTGGAGAAGATTTCTGAACCTTTATCTATTATCATGCTTTCTCCATCTCTCTGTGTTGTTACTTTGATCATGTCTGAGTAATTCACTTGTTAGGTTGCTAGGGTTACTAATTCAATGAGTTGTTTGCTTGATCTATGATTTCGATGAACTGTTAGGGATATCATTAGAGTCTTTGTCTCGTTTTGTTCACTAATTAATGCTGATTGCTTTACCGCGCATCTAGCAATCCGATCCTAGGTTGATTTGAGCCACGGAAGTGCTGTATCATTCGCCGGACCTAATCTTTGACAAGCTAGGTTTCTTAGACTGCGGAAGTTGATTTACTAAGCTTAGTGAACTGTATCCAAACTTGATCGATTTAATGCTTGATTAACTATCTAAGGACATACCAAAAGTTTAGCGATTATATAAGTTATCATAGGAGTCGGAGCCACGGAAGTGGAAAAACTTATTTTCGTGTTTTGTGTTCTAGACGGATCTATCATCCCATCATCCCTAAATTGATTCATATCTATCATCGAACTGATCATTGCTTGCTTCTCTGCGAATTAGCCCCTAGAGACCTAACGCTTTTCCCTCATTGCTTTACAACTTCGATTTCTTAGCTTTAGTATTTAGATATTAGACAACCAACCAATCATCCTTTATCTTATTCTAGCTTGATCCGAACTCCATAGATTTAAAGTGTATTCATTTTAGCCAGTCCTTGTGTTCGATAACCCGTACTTCTACGATCTGTGCACTTGCAGGATTTTAAAAAAGTCGGTAAAACCTGACCACACATCAAGTTTTTGGCGCCGTTGCCGGGGGCTGCAGCAGTACCTTTGAATCTCGATTAGGATCTAGTCTACGATTTTATTGTTTTCTTGCATTTTCATTCTTTTTGCTTTTGGTTTTTCTAGTTTATTTTACTTTTCATTTGTTTTCTTCTTTTGTTTTTCAGGTGCATGACTAGACAGTCTAATAGGGACAATCTAGTTGAACCAGTTGCTGAAGTCGACCGACTTGAGAAGACACTTAGACGACAAAGAGCTCAAGAGATGGCCCAAGCCGCTCATGATGCAGCAGTAGCTAGAGCTGTAGCTGAAGGGAGAGATCCACCTCCACCCTTAGCACCACAACCTCCTGCTGGGGAAGTTGATGCACAACCTCAGGCTAACAACCAAACCATTGGAGACTATGACTCCGCTGATGCCTTCTTTACGGATCGAAATCCGATCAACCCACCTCCACCTCAGAGGAATGACTATGAGATCAAGCCTCAAATCATAGCATTGGTTAAGCAAAACCAGTTTCATGGCCTACCAGCTGAGCACCCGCTTGATCACATAGATAACTTTGAAGAGATTTGCAGCACCACCCGAGCCAATGGAGTCTCAGCCGACTACCTAAAGTGCAAACTTTTCTCATTTTCTCTTGGCGACAAAGCCCTTAGATGGTTAAAGTCTCTTCCTGCCCATTCGATCACCACTTGGGACGAATACAAGGCAGCATTCATCAACCATTTCTACACTAAGCAAAGATCGATTTCTGTTAGAAACAAGATCTCTGGATTTCGCCAAGGTGCAACCGAATCATTCTATGAGGCATTGGATCGATTCAAGGAATACATTAGGGACTGCCCTAACCACGGTTTCAAGGATGGGAACCTTTGGAACATTTTCTATCGTGGCATAGACCACAAGTATAAGCTATCCTTGGATACTGCAAGCAATGGAAACTTTATGACAAAGACTGTTGAGGAAGCCAAAGTCTTGATTGAGAACCTTGCAGCAAGTGATTGCAACAACTGCCCCGACTATGATAGATCACACCGCTCTACCAACACACCCCCTGATGCTACTCAGATGGCTGAACTGAAGAATATGATGGCTCAAGTTCTAAATGGACAGCAAAGACACATACATGCAGTTGAGGGCATAAATGATGTCAATGATGATCCTACAAGGGAATGCATGGGAGATTTCTCCAATGATCATCTTGAGGAAGAAGTTAACTACATTGGTAACTATGGAAACAGGGGATACAATCCCAACTACCGGTCTAACCCAAACCTTTCTTACCGCAGCACCAATGTGGAGAACCCACAAGACCAAATCTATCCCCCAAGATTCCAGCAGCAGAGACCACCCTTCCAACCCTATGGAGATCGTTTCTAGCAGAAAGGAAACCAGTTTCAACCTAGCACGAACTATGACCAAAGAGCACCATACCCACCAAAGGAACCATATGGTTTACCCACCAGCCAACCTCCTTTAGCCCAACCAAACAACAAGTTCGAGGGAATGTTTCAACAAATCATGGAAGGTCAAAAGAGGAACAACAAGGAGATGAATGAGAAGATGGACACTTTGTTCAATGATCTCCATGCTAAATATGATGCCATTGCCGCACATGTCAAGAAATTGGAAGTGCAAGCCGCTCAAACCGCAGAAGCAGTAAAAAAACAAGAAATGGAGTCCAAGAAATCTTTTTGCAACTCCGTTGCAATTGAAAAGAAGTTTGAGGATTCTATCCCCAAATGGAAGCTCTCCCCACCTAAGTATGATTGTATGACCTGGCCTGAAGAAATCTATCCCGAGAAAGAATCCAACCGCGCAAGGAAAAGACGCCTTTTCCCCAAGATCATCCCAAAGGCGGATAACTCTGGAAAGTTTGTAGTTCCATGTTCTATTAATGAAGTTAATCTCACCGATTCTCTTTGTGACACAGGAGCTAATGTCAACATCATGTCAAAGAAGATTGCAGACGAGATAGGCCTTACCAACATCCAACCTTCATCCATCTCCATCAACTATGCCGATTCATTCTCGCAAACGCCTTACGGTTTCATCCCGGACGTGATGGTACGACTTGGGAACTGTTCTATTCCTACTGACTTTCAAATAGTGGAAATGAGAGAAAGTAGCCATAGACCCATCATCCTTGGCACCCCTTTTCTATCAACCGTTGGAGCCATTTTCGATTTTCCCAACCGGAGGATCTCATTCAACAAGGTGAATAAAGAGATGTTTTTCCCCATGTGTTCAACAAAGAACCCATCAGTTGATATGGTGCAAGAGAATAAGATTATCCCCAAGTCTCCAGAAGAAGAGAAAATCCTGTCCAGCTTGCCCAGCAAAGATCTCGCCTACCAGCCCAAGCAACTTGCCCCGGCAGCAAGAAGTAAGACTACGGCATCTTACCAGCCCAAGCAACTTGCCCCGACAGCAAGAAGTAAGACTACGGCATCCTACCAGCCCAAGCAACTTGCCCCGGCATCAAGAAGTAAGACTACGACATCACCTAAACATCCATCAAAAGGGCCGATCAAGGAAAAGACCGGGACAGAGACCATTAAGAAGGTTAAGCAAACTAAAGGATTTGCAAAAGTTAGGATTCTCCTCCAGGAAAAGCTGAATGATGAAACTTTGGAAGAATTCAAGGAAAAGTTTGCTAACACTATGAAACTTTTTCCTATGGCTGAAGTGCCCCGGGACAAGCATGGAGAGATTGTCTATCCCGCCGTGAATCATCCTCCTGATATAAATCCCAAGAAGAAAGATCTTAATGGACAAAAAGTTCCAATGATCACTACCCTCTCTTAAATCCTAAAGAGCATTACGGTCAAGCTAAAGACCTTAAACAAGCGCTGTATGGGAGGCAACCCATAAGGTAACACCTTTAAATTTCAGTTTTTAGTTTTAGTTTTACTTTGTTTTCTTTGTTTTCTTTTAGCAGGATATGATAGAATGGATATCACAGTGGTGCAAGAGGAACATAGAAGTGGAACCGCCAAGCCGTTTGGGTCGACCAAACACGTTCGGGCAGGGACTCCAAGAGGTTCGGTCGACCGGTCGACCAAAACACTCCGGGTCGACCGAACCAATCGACCCAACAATAAAAAAAAAAAATCAAGATAAGCTTCTCCTTCTCCTTCCCACTTAAATTGAACCGGTTTTAACCAAACCAAACCGATTTTTCTAAACCAAAATCGATTTTAGGAAGGATTTTAAGAGATTTTGAGATTGAAAACATCACTTTTCATTCTCTTCTCCAAAGAAAAGCTTTTTAGAAACCCTAATCTCCATTGAAAGACCTTCATAAAAAAAAATTTCTTAAAACTTTGGTATTTCTTCAATTGGATTTCGAATTTTAGCTCTCCCAATCCCCAATCAATCTTTCCAACACAAGGTACCATGGCAAGAACAAAGCTAACAGAGGCAATAAGGAAGACGGATGTCGCTTTAGAGCCACCAAGGAAACAAATCAAGCTCAATGCAAATCCAAACCTCACGGAACGAGCAACCACATCGAAATCAGCAATCAAAACCAACGAAAAAGGCAAGGAAATCGAGGAGCATTCAAGTGATTCTGATAATCAACCCCTTGTCAACTTTATAAACCATCCTATTCAATGCAATGGAGAGTATGGAACGGCAATGGAAAGAGTCATCATTGAACCATGTGTGACAATGGATATTCACACTCTTGATCTCCTCAACATGAGGAGTGATGTCATATGGTACCTAAAGAAGTTAGGAATGCACAAGTTTTTCAAGATAGATTGCAAGGAGTACACTGAACTTACACGCGACTTCCTCTCCACCGTCACTCTAGCCTTCCCCAACAACAATGATGGCCAGCCCGCCGGCAATGGGATACTTTTCTTCAAGATTGGCGCTCAAATTGGTCGGATATCCATCGCCACCATTTGCAAGCTCTTTGGTTTCGCCAATGAGACCTCTCATGACTTCAAGGAGAACCACCTCACTCGTGATGATGATTTCTCCAACTGGACCCACTTCGCTGATGAACCGTTCCTCGCTTCTCGATCAAAGGTTTCACGAATCTCTCATCCGGCAATCCGCTATGTGCACCGCCTAATTACCACCACTCTACAGTGCAAACCGGAAACCAGCAAAGTCACAGCAGACGAGTTCTACATCCTGACAACGCCTTTCTTCCGCTACAAATACAATGCAAACCTTGGCCTTTTGTTTGCAAAAACACTTGTCAATGTGAAGCTTTTGGCACGGCACACCAACAACAAGAAGGTTGTTGTGCGTTTTGGGAGACTTATCACCGCAATTGTCAACCATTGCAAGATTGACATCTCACAATACCGACCCAGTCACAACACCGCTCCTTTAGACCTCACAGCCCTTCAACATATTCGTTTCCTAAATGGCTGGACCAAGAACCCAACCCAGTTTTGCTATGTATGCCCCATTGGAACGTCTGACACCACGCTTGTGCAACTGCCTTGTGACGACCTCCCACTCCTCAACTCCGGTGCTGTTACATTCTCACCACCACCAGAGAAGCACTTCATTGAAACCCCTGACTCGCCGCGCTTCCAGATCAACACCTACTATCTCACGCAAAGGACCATGAGGGCAAGGCGCCCCATTCGGAACATCAACGTCATGACAGCCAGCCAAGCTGCCAACCAGGCTTTAGACCGCCTTGGCCATCTGGAGAAAACCGTCCAATGCCAATCCTGCTTCATCTCGCGCCTCATCCGTGTTGTTCGCCACATCGCTCCAGATCGCCTTTTCCGCCCTTCCACATCAACCCATGAGCCAGACCTTGGAGAATTCTCACTCGCCTCTGCACTTGGCTCTGATGAAGACTCTACCGATGAAGAGGAGAGCGCGACCAGCCCCTACACCTCCACCTAGGCACCCACACTTTACTCGGTATCCGGTGCAATGGACACCTAACTCCATTTTCTATCCTTATCTTATTTTAATGAATTTCTTTTTATCTTTATTGAGTCTGTTTCCTCTCACCCTTAATTTGATTTGCTTTCACCGGGACGGTGCAAGTTAAGTCTGGGGGGAGTTTTATCCTTTACTAATGTACTCTTTTTCTTTTCTTATATTTTTCATTTCTCTTATGTTTTCATGTTTTATTGAGTCAAAACTTTAGTTGGAAATTATGATTTATCTCTATGATTCTCCGGTGTTGTGCTAACAATCTATGACCCTAGAGCGGACATCAGTTGCAGACATAAGCCTAACAGAACCTCTAATGGTGGATCGACCGACTGACTTGGCGACATTTCTAAGGTACCCGGACAATCTAACGTTAACTCCACCCTAATCAATCTAGTTTTTCTTGTCAAGGGACTTGGCATACATATGAGTCGTTCCTCACTTGATCTCAAAAGGGTGTGTCCAATACAAAGTGCAGTTCTCCTCTCTCTCAGAAAAATGAAAATCAAAAGCTTTTAAGCACAAGGAAAACATGTAAGCAAGAGGAATGCATACGTCTGCACCTTGTTGTCTTATGGAGACCTACCAAAAACAAGGAAAAAGCAAAATAGTATCTTATGTTATTCCCCAAAAGAAAAGAAAGGGAAGAAGGATCAATAGAAAAAATAAAATGATACCCTAGAAAAGTAGGGAAAGATCGATCCTTCAAAAGAAAAGAGAGAGGAAAAGAACTCAAAAGCTTAAAAAAGAGGACTATCCTGGAGAGACTCGAGTGGGTAAGAACAAGTGCTTAATGATCGATATTCCCTTGATAAAGACCGCACGTTTTAAATTTATGCAAGGAGTTAACAATGGAAAGTCTGGAATGCTGGATGAGACTAGTTGAGTTTGGTATGGTTCGCTAAGCTTGCCGAGCATTATGTGAAGCTAGTCTAACATTGGTTATGTTTTTAGTGGAATACAGGAGAGGAAGCCGCCACAGGTTTCTCAAAATGATAAGGAGTTTCTACGTTTTCAAACCTCTTTCTCTGATTTGGATTCTATTTGCTTGAGGACAAGCAAAGATCTAAGTCTGGGGGAGTTGATATACCTCTATTTTGTACCCTTTTTATATGGTTTTACTACACTTTTTATAAGGTTTTTAAAGGCTTTTCGATCTAAAAAGGTAGTCTAAACAGGTCGAAAGATGCATTTTGGAGCAAAACCGCAGGATTTGGACTTTATGCCGCTCCACGACACAGCATCAACTTTGAAAGAGCCCCAAAAACATTCTACTCAATGGATCTCACCAAAACCAGTTCGCCGCGATGCCTACATGAGTTAGATTTCCACCGCAACTGGAATCATGCAATTTGGACGTGTAGAATGGAAGGTATTATCATTTTAGTGAAGAGTGTCAAATCAGCCGAAAACCGGACGTCTACACCAGCCGTTCGACCGAGCCGGTCGGACAGGGCCTCCAAGGCCCCCGTCCGACCCGACCGTCCTTAACTACACATTGACGTCGGTCGACCGAGCCGGTCGGACAGGGCCTCCAAGGCTCCCGTCCGACCCGACCTCTTTTCGCCATCCCGTGCGCGCCCGACCATCATACCGTGCGACCGTTCGACCGCCAGCTCGACCCGAGCACCAGCCCGACCGACCGGTCGACCGCCCCGCTCGACCACGACACGCCCCGCTCGACCCGGCTCGTTTCCGAAGCCCGTTTTGTACGTTTTCACAATTTACTCGGCCCATTTACCTAATCTCGACCCCTGGAAGACCTAGCACTATAAATACACCTTTTTAGCCTCTTTAGAAAGAAGAGAACAACAGAGCCGCATTGTATCACAGTTTTTGTAGATCTACTTTTGTTCTAGAGATTTCAAGGAGAGGATCTCTCCTCCTCACTACAATTTGGAGAAGATTTTTGAACCTTTATCTATTATCATGCTTTCTCCATCTCTCTGTGTTGTTACTTTGATCATGTCTGAGTAATTCACTTGTTAGGTTGCTAGGGTTACTAATTCAATGAGTACTTTGCTTGATCTATGATTCGATGAACTGTTAGGGATATCATTAGAGTCTTTGTCTCGTTTTGTTCACTAATTAATGCTGATTGCTTTACCGCGCATCTAGCAATCCGATCCTAGGTTGATTTGAGCCACGGAAGTGCTGTATCATTCGCCGGACCTAATCTTTGACAAGCTAGGTTTCTTATACTGCGGAAGTTGATTTACTAAGCCTAGTGAACTGTATCCGAACTTGATCGATTTAATGCTTGATTACCTATCTAAGGACATACCAAAAGTTTAGCGATTAGATAAGTTATCATAGGAGTCGGAGCCACGGAAGTGGAAAGACTTATTTTCGTGTTTTGTGTTCTAGACGGATATATCATCCCATCATCCCTAAATTGATTCATATCTATCATCGAACTGATCATTGCTTGCTTCTCTGCAAATTAGCCCCTAGAGACCTAACGCTTTTCCCTCATTGCTTTACAACTTCGATTTCTTAGCTTTAGTATTTAGATATTAGACAACCAACCAATCATCCTTTATCTTATTCTAGCTTGATCCGAACTCCATAGATTTAAAGTGTATTCATTTTAGCCAGTCCTTGTGTTCGATAACCCGTACTTCTACGATCTGTGCACTTGCAGGATTTTTAAAAAGTCGGTAAAACCTGACCACACATCAGAGGTCTCGGCGAATGGGACAATTTTGGTTCGTGGGCGGGTTTGTGTGCCCAAGAATGAGGAGTTGAGACGAGAGGTCTTGAGAGAGGCTCATTCGAGCAAGTTTTCGATTCATCCAAGTGCGACCAAGATGTACCGTGACCTCAAACGGTATTATCACTGGGTCGGGATGAAGAGAGATGTGGCAGATTGGGTTGCGAGGTGCAACACGTGTTCGTTGGTCAAGGCAGAGCATCAGGTTCCAGGTGGACTTTTGCAGAGCTTACCCATTCCAGAGTGGAAGTGGGATATGATCACGATGGATTTTGTGGTGGGATTACCTATGTCACGGACGTTTGATGCGATTTGGGTCATTGTGGATCATTTGACCAAGTCCGCGCATTTCTTGGCCATCAAGAAGACAGATGGAGCTGCTGTCTTGGCTAGGAAGTTTGTGCGAGAGGTTGTGAGGTTGCATGGTCTGCCAGCTAGTATTGTGTCGGATAGAAATCCGAGATTTGCCTCAGAGTTTAGGAGGGCATTTCAGACAGAGATGGGCACCAAGGTACATATGAGTACAGCGTATCATCCGCAGACATATGGGCAGTCAGAGAGGACTATTCAGACTTTGGAGGATCTGCTGAGGATGTGTGTGTTGGATTGGGGTGGCTATTGGGCTGATCATCTGTGTTTGGCGGAGTTTGCCTATAACAACAGTTTTCAGTCTAGTATTGGCATGGCTCCTTATGAGGCTTTGTATGGGAGGCCATGTAGGACACCCTTATGCTGGACCCAAGTGGGGGAGCGCAGCATGTTTGGAGCTACCTTTGTTCAGGAAACGACGGAGAAGATCCGTGTTTTGAGGCTGAACATGAAGGAGGCTCAGGATAGACAGAGGAGTACTTATGCAGATAGGCGGAGGCGTGAGCTTGAGTTTCAGGTGGGAGATAGAGTGTATCTCAAGATGGCTATGTTGAGAGGCCCTAACAGGTCCATAGCAGAGAACAAGCTCAGTCCGCGGTTTATGGGTCCGTTCCCGGTGGTGGAGCGAGTTGGGCCAGTGGCTTATCGGTTGGAGCTGCCACCGATTATGAGCGCCTTTCACAAGGTGTTTCATGTGTCTATGTTGCGGAGGTGTCTGCATCCTTCAGAGGAGTTGGTGGCTGAGATTCCAGAGGATCTTCAGCCAGATATGACAGTTCCGGCGGTTCCTGTGAGGATTCTCGAAAGGAGGGTCAAGGTTCTGCGGAACAAGAGGGTGCCATTGTTGAGAGTCTTGTGGGACTGTAGTGGCACAGAGGAGGAGACTTGGGAGCCAGAGGCAAAGATGAGGCTGAAGTTCAGGAAGTGGTTCGACAAGCAGGTCATCGAGTGAGCTTCTTCATCTTTGTGGTTCTAGTGTGATAGCGTGGTGCTATGTTTTTGTTGTTGTCTTTGGACTTATGTATTTTCGTTTTTCGTGTTGTAACGATATACATTTTTGGAGTTATATGAGATGGTGTTTTCTTCATTTTTTTGGTTTTGTGGTTTGGATGTTACAAGTGTGATGACCAGTGGGTCGTGAGACAATCTTTTCAGTTATGTCGTAAACATTTTCGAATTTTTACTCTAAGGGCGTGGTGTCCCCGAATAACTCATTGCCAAGAGATAGTGTTCTCTGATAGACTTATACGAGAGGGTCGCTACCTCAAGTATAGGTGATAAGTTTACTTACTAGTAACTAGTGTGTCGCGTAGTAAGTAACAAGAGGATAGTGTTCCTCTTGAGGAGATAGTGTTCCCCGGCAGAGTTGAGTTAAGGGTAAAGGCGTCTGAAAATGTACGTATGACATAGAAATAGATGTGAGTCTCAGGGATCAAGTGAGGATCTCGTGTATTTGGCCATGTGGGCCGGTATGTCGTCTGTGGTAGACGAGTTGGTCGTCTGTGGTAGACGAGTTGGACGTCTGTGGTAGACGAGTTTGTCGTCTGTGGTAGACGAGTTGCGTCTGTGGTAGACGTGTTGTGTTGGGATTCGAGGTCGAATCCAGTTTAGTGGGGGAGAATTGTAACATCCGTAAACCAGGAAGTGTGATTTTTGTGTGGTGTCGAGCGACACCAAGGGTGGTGTCGATCGACACCGGTCCGAATTTGGAATTTCGGTTTGTTTTTTTATTCGCTCGGTTTGGCCGGTTAAGGGGTGGAAACCCTTGAGTTGCGAAATAAAAAGGCAGAGCCTCTTTTCTTTTGTCCTTTTCGTGAAAAACAAAAGAGGAAAAGAGGCAGAGAGCTGGGAAGAGATTTTGGGTGATTTTGGTGTGTTCTGGATTGTTTTGCTGCTGTTCTTCATCTCCTTCCTCTTATCAATCCGTTATCAAGGTAAGTGCATGACCGTAGGCTCGCATATAAGAGGATTTGTGGATGTGGATCATGATTTGGTAGAGTTATGTGGTTTTTCGTGTAGTTTTGTGTGATAATCGCGGGTTGAATCGCGGGTGATGTGTTGTTTTCGTGATTGGGTGTTTCTGTGTTACAAATTGGCTAAGGCGTCGATCTCCTAGATCGGTGTCGATCGACACCAAGCCGGTGTCGGTCGACACCAAACGGGCAAGGCGTCGACCGACACAAGTGTGTGTTGATCGACACCGTCCGGTTTAATCCGGTTATCTGGCGAATTAAGGAATTAATTGGATTAAGTGGTTTAATCCGGTTTAATGTGGTTTAATTGGTATTAAATGGTTTAATGCGAGAATTAATTAATAAATTGTGAAATTAATTAATTAAATGATTTAAAAATAATTGTGGAATTTATTTAAGTGTTTAAAAATTATTATTTAATTGTGGTAATTATTTAATAATTAAAGTGAAGGATTTAATAATTGTGGTAATTATTAATATTAATGAAAATTGTTAAAATTGCGTAACTGGCCTGTAGGCGGGGTGATTGCCTCACTAAGTATTTTATTAAATACTTATGCATCTCTTTTTCCCTAATGTGATGCAGGTAGAAAGAAAGTATGATCGCGAAATCGGGCCGAAGAGAGGATGATAGGATTGTCTTGGTGTTTTGAGTTATTTGTTTATTGCAAACCTGGTGTTTAGGTTGCTAGATATTTTTAATATTATTTCTGGAATTGAATTTGGTTGTTTGAATTAATTATTTATTGAAGTTAGTTTGATTGAGTTTTTCCGCACTTGATTAATTAAAAAAAAAAAAAAAAAAAAAGCTTGGTTGCTTCAGTTTCAATATATATAAAGTTTTACTCGGTTGAAATGGGATGAAATTAAGTTTGTTTATATAAAGTTCCAAAAATATTAAAAGATTTATAAAAAAAATATTAAAAATGGAAGATAGATTAATACACTTTTAATTTTTTTTTTAAATTAACATATATTTATCTGAAACAAATTATTATTAATTATATTATTTTCGAATTTCGTTTTTAATTTATAATAATTTATTAATGTTTTGTCTAAATAAGGTCAAAACAGTCTTTATACATTTCAAAAAGTGTATTTTTGAAAACAGAAAAAACAGGATATTTTAAACTTTTTAAACATAAATAGGATATTTTTCAAAGAATCCCTAAGATTGATCTTATATGCATTAGAGGGTGTCCATATGGCATTGAAAAAAAGGGTTCTTTCACTTTTAAACCACAATTTATGGTCAAATGCAAAACTAACGTCCTTAATTTTTTTTTTGTCCAATTATTTACGAGAATACCATTACTTTTTCGAGTGGTAGACCACTACTGAGGTCTACGAGAGCTACTTAAAGACCAAATACCCCTTATCTTCTACACTTAATTTCCAAAATGCCATATCATCAATGTTGCAAACCACCATTTTCACCCAATTTGGAGCTGTTAATGCTCCGAAAACTCACTTTTGAGCTACTATTGCTCATTCTCTCATCTCATAAACTCTTATTCTTCCATTTTCTCCCCATTTTCATCCCAAAAACTCTATAAGCAAATTCAAATTTTGGATCTTGGCATTTTCGATTGTTTAGCTTACGGTCTTGTTATTGAAGGCTTAAATAGAAGTTATCAGCCCTCGAATAGCCTTTCTCCGACGGCCATGTAACTTTTCTTCCAAAATCCTAAGAAACTAACCATTTTGCGGTCTACTTTTTGCGGTAGACTTACAACGTAGATCTCGTTATGCTTTGTAGACCAATTCAGAGGTCTATTAATCAAAACGAGGTCTACCGCCGAAAATTTTTACCTCGATCAATTGCAAAACTAACTTCCACGTGTAGTAGACCTCCAGAGTAGACCTCCAAAAAGAAAGATTTTTCTCGATCAATTGCAAAACTAACCTCCACGTGTAGTAGACCTCCATAGAGATCTACATTGTAGGCTTAATCGCGGTTTACTAAGTAGGTCTACCTATTAGGTCTATTATTATGTGTTTTTTTGTAAATCATTTTTTTGGGTCAGTATATCAAGTATTTTGAAATTTTTCTTGGACAGTTGGTTGTTTTTACTTGTTTACTTGCTTATATATGAGTTTCAAATGTTCATTCGGTGTAATTAAGGCTCTCTTCGGTTTTCTTTTCAATTAGTTAACTAGCTTAATTTATTTGTAGACCGATGTGGAGGTCTATGATATATCATGGTTTTTATGGGTTTTCACCATGATATAAGTCTTGTATATAGAGTCTTTTTCGTGTTTGGAGTCTTTTCTAGTGTTTACAGGTCCTAGGTACATTTGGAGCCATTTTGAGCTTATTTGGGGATTTCTGCTGGAAAATAAGGCAATTTGGCGTTCACAGACATTGGTGTCGGTCGACACCACTACAGGACGAAAATACAGACACTTTGCTTCCTCTTGATAACTGTTATCAAATCGATGCCAACAACGCAAAGCTGCATGACCAGTTCTGCCGCAAATTTGACAAACAGGTCTTGTATCAGTACCAGATTGAGTGTTGTTACGAGGAGAGGTGATAAACTGTTGATGAAAGCCTCTGCCACGAGTGGAGAATGATCCTCTTCCTCTGTAACCTCTGCCACGAGCACCAGAGTATTGTCCACGACCTCTTGTGAAGAACCTAGGAGACTGATCTGTCTGAACAATATTAAATGCCAGATGTGGAGAGACTGGCTCTGTCATATAACTCTGCAGTCTGTCATCAAAAGCAGTCAACCGTGGAACAATATCATCAAAAGTGAGCTGAGAGACACCATCGATTGAACCTTCAATGCTTGTCTTAATGGGTTCATAGTCTTTTCCCAGACCATGAAGAGCTGTGAAGATCTTCATTCTCTCAGGAACAGGACTACCTATAGACGCAAGTTGATCACAGAGAGCCTTTATCTCTTTGAGATAATCAATCATTGGTTTATCCATCTTCGTGATAGTCTGAATCTTGCGTTGGAGCTCAAACAAGCGAGAAGAGGACTGGCGATTGAAGTGATTGGCCAGAGTAAGCCAAACCTCATGATAAGTAGTGCAGCTAACAACAATACTCAAAATATCTTCAGAAAATGAGCCAACCAACCAAGATTTAACAACCTGATCAGTTTGGAACCAAGTTTGATAATCTGGATTTGGGATTGAAGCTTCAGAATCGTTGATTGCTGGGACTGAAATCAGCTGTACGGGAGGAGGTGTAGAACCAGTGACAAAGCCAAGAAGACCTTGCCCATTTTGAAAAGCTTCAAACTGAAACTTCCAGAGAATGTAGTTTTTCTCTGTAAGTTTCACAGTCACTGAATTCGTGATGGTCAGAGAAGGAGGTGTGGAAGGAGGTGTGTAAAGGTCCACGGATCTATCTTCCATGGCTCTGATACCATAAAGAAGTTTCGCACTTGTAAGAATTGAAGAGAGATTTGGATACTTTTAGAATTTCATTCCTTTTTCCATTACCCACAACCATCCACCTCTCAGCTTACTTATACATCGAATCCCTAGAGATGAGATCCACCCTAGAGTTCTCTAGAACATGCCTTCATCCTGTTTCACATATGGATCCTAGGGCCTCAAATCTATTGGACAACTTAATAGTACAACCTTTGTTCATCTTCTTTGTCTCCTCTATTTCGTTGGGCTTGTTTCCTCTAGAGCTGGGCTTAGTCTTCTCCTTATGATCCATATGTGAAACAGTAGTAGTCTCTGTTTCTTGAACTCTATTCTTAATAGAGGAGAGAGTCTACAAGCCTAAGATACCTTTTCCTAAGCCTCCTAGGAAGTCCAAACAAGAGCTGGAAGATGCTAAATGCAAAGCTATTATGGACAAGCTGATGGTTGAGATTCCTCTAGTTGATGCAGTCACTCTTTCACCTGCATTAAAAAGATATGTTTAGAAAATGGTTATGAATGGTGTGAGTCCTGAAGAAGGAGCATTGCTTACCAGAGACATTAGTGCAATTCTCTTGAACACATTGCCACAGAAGAAGAAGAAGGTGATAGTCTCAGAACAAGTTAGTGCAGTGATTCAGAATAAGACTCCAGAGAAGCTCCACGACCCAGGAAACTTTGTGCTAGATTGCTCAATCTCAACAAGAAAGTTTCCTCATTCTCTTTGTGATCTAGGTTCAGGTATCAACCTAATGCCTTCCTCAGTTGATCGATCCAAGCGAATCCCAGAAGCAACTACAACACGAGCGAGCCTACTCTTTCCGGAAACGCAGGTCTCGTGGCTGCTCTTGTTTCTTTAACCAGTAGTGGTGGCTACAAAATCGATAAGAATATGATGTTCAATGGTGTTCCTCCTCTCTATCCTCCAACCCCACCACCTCCTAAAGCTTGGAGGCCTTAAAAAGAAAAAAAGATCCATGATATATATATTTCATCTATATTTTGTTACATTGACACTTTCATTCACTTGGTTACTTAAATTTTCAATTTTATTGTGCCTTTTTTGAATTAAATTATAATGTTGTTGAAATGGATCAGTTACTAGCATCTATCTCAGAGTCAGAAATCATATATATCAGTATATTTGAAATCACACTACAAAAAAAGCTCACATTGTTAGCGGGGAAAAAAAACTATATTATGTAATACATAGCGTTTTAATAAATGCTATATCCGCCGCTGCTATGGTAGGTGCGACCCATACGATAGCACTATTTTTGTATGCTGTGATATGTTCTTATATCATAGCAATAACTAACCGTTCTTATTTGTTTGTAATACCGTACTTATCTATAATATATATGTGCGTACAATAACTCTCTAAAAACGCTATACTTTGTTTTCTATAGCGTTTAATTATGTTGTTTAAACATTAATCCATTGCTAATGTAAATTGCTATGGTATATTTAGTTTTCTATAGCTTTTTTTCTTTTAGTGAAACATAATTTAATGGCTAATTTAAATTGCTATGGTATTCGAATATAACATTTTTTTTTTGCTATTATATATTTTTCAATAAGCTATCTATTCTTTTGTCATAATACACTTTTCTTTTACCAAAATACACTATTCTGCATATATAATGTAAAAACAGAAACCTGTTATATAGAAATTAAGTAATTCATAACATAAGTCTGAGATTAACCACCAAACATATCAGTTAAGTGTACAGATTCATCCAGCATACATAACAAAGTCTCAAAGCATGAAAATACAACAAGCTAGTTAATAAAAACTAGCTAACCTGGACCAAAGTTTCTTCATTCCCTGCAACAATCAACACTTTTTACATCAGTTTCTGATAACCGCAGTAAAATCTAATACAAAAGCACCAGCATTATATACAACACTTACCTCAGTTGTGATAAATTTCAATAGAAGACCAATTAATCCAATGGCCATGCAATAGGTGAACCATGTGCATCTTTAATAATCGCCATTTCATCTGATTGCCTCCAAACTACTGCATCATCTACCTTCACTACATCAACCCACACACTAGCTGCATTAGGCCCCAAGGGAACACAGTGGACCATTTTTCGTGGATCGGTTGAATGCACACGTCCTTCTGCAACAACCCGCTTCCCTCCTTTGATATCCATGAACATGCACTTCTGATTTTCCTTGATAACTTCTTGGCCATGTTTACGCTGCCATGTTTACAATTGAATACATAGATAATTAAAATCAGAAGCAACTTCATAACCATCTTAAAGCATTTCATACAGATAGAATTAATCCAGAAACAACTATATAACCAATTGAAAACAATTACCGGAGATCTTCGAGTAGGGGACTGCGAAGGTAGTTGAGTTTTCTTTTTTGGGAGATTTTTCCACTGCTATTTGAGACTTCTCAACTTGCGTTTTTGAAACTGCAGCTACAGTTGAGTTTCTTGAACCTGTTGCTGGAGATGTGGCATCTCGAGATTTAGATCCCTTTGCAGTAGATTGTTGATCTGTTGCTGCTGATTTTCCTAGTGAAATTTGCTGAGACGTCGATGCAGAATTACGGAAATGAGTTTTCTGACTTGTTGCATCAGTGGCGTCTTCGAAGACAATTTTGTTGCATCAAACAATCTTCCAAGTGTGACTTCTCCATTGTAGGCTTCCATACAAATGTCTCAGGTAAATGAACCACTTCCAGAAATACTTTAACTCCCTTTGATCCGATTGGAATTCCATTAACCAAAGCTTTTGGATCTTTCGACTCCCAACGTCCTTCAACGACAATTACACTATCTGTAGACAAATCTAGCAGTTTGCATTTGTTCATGTTATGATCTGAGCTCTGATCCTGTCAAACACAGTCATATAACAATATAACTTATATTCACCAATGCATGACCAGCTTATAAATCTAACTGATATGAGACAGAGAAGTAAACTTTACCAGGGTATTGTCTCGTGGTTCTTGCCCACTTTCAAGGTTAATCACCTTTTTTGCTGGCCATGCAACCATATGTCCAACAGCATCCTCGATGGTGAACATCTTAGTCGTTGATCTCCATAGATCTGCTTCTGGTACTATAGCAGTTTCAACCAATACTTTTAAATCGGATGGGCCTAATGGACTGTCATTCACCAATTCCAACGGATCAGTATAATATATACGCCCCTCAGCAACGTTTGTTGAAGAACCATCCTCAAACCAATCAACCAAGAGACACTTTGGCTGTGCTTTCTTGTTCACACTCTACAAAATGTATGTTAGGCAAAAAAATGTCAAACTGTAAATTAAGAAAGAACACTTACTAAATGAATGTCAAACTGTTAATTAATAGATAAGACTTCGTACTCTCGCTGCTGAGTTTTCACCAACTTCAGGCTCTTGTCTCTGTAAAATGCATAAAATTAAAATCACAAAATCATATACTACTTCAGGATTACTCATGTTCTTATTATTAAATAGACAAGTGAGTTACCTGGTCCTTGTATTTGGCAAGTTCAGATCTTAACTCATTGACCTCTTGTACTAACTTAACTTGCTGATCTTGCATGTCATTCATACACTTTAGATTTACTTGCAAACAAGCTAATTTGGTCTTCGTTATGTTTCTGCCCATTGCCCTCATTCGTCCGGGATTATCCTGGCCTAAGAGTCGTGTTATGCACCTGGATTTGTTGTACTCGATGGAGAGTCACTATTAACAATCTCAGTTGCCTTCTTCTGCAGATCATAAGATATATATTCAAATTATTCAACTTGACAGAACAACGCAAAAAAAAAACAAATCATTACAAAATTGAGAACTTACAATCTTATCAGCAGCCTGATTATTCAATGGAGTTCCATCCTTTTTGGTACGTGACTTGATCCAAACCTGTAACCTATCTACTTCTGATGGGTCTTTACTCTCACTTTTCTATGATATTCACATAAATATTCAAATATAAAGTGTCAGTATTTGACATTAGCTAGGCTAGAAGCAGAATAAGTAAACAAATCTAAATTGTAGTATCTTTACCATTTGTTGTGTAAGCCTAACCATTCCTTTGCGACTACAGGTATGAGGAATCTGCTTGTTCCTTCTCTCCTTGTAGCTATCACTTACAACCTAATAGACGAATGTTAATATGTAAACTAATGTCTCATATCTATTATATCACAATTCGAAAATGTTACCTTAAACTCGGGGCTGGTTTTTTTCTTCACAAATCTACGCCACTCAAATGGAGAAACATTAGTAGGGCGAAGATTCATCCTTTGTTGGGTATTCTCAGCTTCAAGAATCTCTTTCACAGTGCGTGATTTTGATGACCTCCACAAACCTCCAATCTGCGTAAGGAGTGCATTCCTATGGACGTCTACATCTACGTCAAACCTAGCCTATAATATCTCACAAAAACAAACAGTAAATTGAAATGTAAATAGATGGATACAATATTTAAATTAGCGAACAGAAAACTAAAAGAATCTATCACCTGGATGGATTTCATGAGAAGTGTCTTCGACTCTTTAGGAAGTTTTGTCCAACGCTCAAGTGTGATAGGAACGTGTTTCCGTGCCAATATACCTAGGTATGATGACAGCTTCACATAACCATCACCATAAGGATCTCCCATGGCAGTATAATCTACATGAATTCTCATGTTTGGATCCTTGTTAATGTAGTTCATCTTGGTTGGTCCTCGCTTTCTCTTACGATTATGCTTGTCTGCATTTGAATTTTTTTTCGAGTAATTCAAGCTCGCCTTCAGGCTCCTCATCATCAACCACTTTCTCCTTCGACATTTGACCTGTATCTGATTGAGATTGATGCTGCTGGTCTTCTTTTTCATGGTCATCTTGTAATTGGAGTTCTGGTTCTATCTGTGGTGGCTCAACAGTACCCACATATTCTGGCTCATCATCACTCTTCTTTTTTGTTTTTCTGCTTCCTCCCTTTTTATTTCCACCACGAACCATCCTAATTCACCTGAAACAAATTAACATTCATGAGTTGTAAAACTTAAATTCTGTAATGATCAAGAAGCATTCACACATATATTCACACATATATTCCTTGACAATCAGTCTGAGCATTTTCAGCTTCATCTATGTCAATATCCAGTTGAAGATTTGATGCCAGTGGACAAATTTCTGCATTCCTGTCTTCATCAGAATATCTTCTTGAAGACCATCTCATGACAACATGCCAACTTGATGACTCGTCCTCCCTAGAGTAAAAGATTTGCTTGGCTTGGGAGGCTAATATGTATGGGTCCTTTAGAAACGAAACTTGACTATGATTTAAATTAACTAGTGTGAAACCATCGTCTATCTTCACTCCATTTCCCAACACTGCCCATTGACACCGGAATAACGGAACATAAAAGACATTGTAATCCAATAATACAATGTCAGTTATCATGCCATAGTAGGATACTACAGCAGAAACTTTGTTACTGTCTTTCACACTAGATCTACAAACTGCTATTGCCTCATATAACACCCCACTATTCTGACTTTTCCTATCTACTGAGATTGTTCGAAACCTCTGGTCATTCACTATGTAACCTGTATATCTCACAAAAACAAACAGTAAATTGAAATGTAAATAGATGGATACAATATTTAAATTAGCGAACAGAAAACTAAAAGAATCTATCACCTGGATGGATTTCATGAGAAGTGTCTTCGACTCTTTAGGAAGTTTTGTCCAACGCTCAAGTGTGATAGGAACGTGTTTCCGTGCCAATATACCTAGGTATGATGACAGCTTCACATAACCATCACCATAAGGATCTCCCATGGCAGTATAATCTACATGAATTCTCATGTTTGGATCCTTGTTAATGTAGTTCATCTTGGTTGGTCCTCGCTTTCTCTTACGATTATGCTTGTCTGCATTTGAATTTTTTTTCGAGTAATTCAAGCTCGCCTTCAGGCTCCTCATCATCAACCACTTTCTCCTTCGACATTTGACCTGTATCTGATTGAGATTGATGCTGCTGGTCTTCTTTTTCATGGTCATCTTGTAATTGGAGTTCTGGTTCTATCTGTGGTGGCTCAACAGTACCCACATATTCTGGCTCATCATCACTCTTCTTTTTTGTTTTTCTGCTTCCTCCCTTTTTATTTCCACCACGAACCATCCTAATTCACCTGAAACAAATTAACATTCATGAGTTGTAAAACTTAAATTCTGTAATGATCAAGAAGCATTCACACATATATTCACACATATATTCCTTGACAATCAGTCTGAGCATTTTCAGCTTCATCTATGTCAATATCCAGTTGAAGATTTGATGCCAGTGGACCAATTTCTGCATTCCTGTCTTCATCAGAATATCTTCTTGAAGACCATCTCATGACAACATGCCAACTTGATGACTCGTCCTCCCTAGAGTAAAAGATTTGCTTGGCTTGGGAGGCTAATATGTATGGGTCCTTTAGAAACGAAACTTGACTATGATTTAAATTAACTAGTGTGAAACCATCGTCTATCTTCACTCCATTTCCCAACACTGCCCATTGACACCGGAATAACGGAACATAAAAGACATTGTAATCCAATAATACAATGTCAGTTATCATGCCATAGTAGGATACTACAGCAGAAACTTTGTTACTGTCTTTCACACTAGATCTACAAACTGCTATTGCCTCATATAACACCCCACTATTCTGACTTTTCCTATCTACTGAGATTGTTCGAAACCTCTGGTCATTCACTATGTAACCTGTATATGACCTAGCAGAGCTACGTGGACCATATGCAATCCACTTAAGCGTTTCCCCATGTTGTGTTGAATCAAGAGGTATCTTCAAAAAAAAAAAAAAAATTATAAGTCAGAGACATATATGTATGCATAAACGTATCATTATAAGTAAATTCAGAATGATTTGAAACTTTACTAGCCTGTTCTTTTAGCCAAGCCGCAAAATTCTGAGTATGCATACTCCATAAGAATGATGCATCTCGTCTACATCTTCCATTGGTTGCCTGAAGATACTGCAGGTGCTCACTTGTAAATGCCAAAAAAAAATGAAAGGATTCAGTATGTTACTAACTTTACTAGTAATCAGAAGTAAAAATATTTAACTCTTGTGACTTACTCTACAAACGGTTCTACAACAGCCAAATTCTGGATGACAGCAAGATGGGCAATTTTTTACTCCATTTCAGTTAGATTAATTGACTTGCCTACAGAGATTGGACGTCCCTCCAAGATTGCGTTGTTCTCATACTCAGTGTTTCTATCCAGTTTTTCCTCCACACTTGTTGTTTTTTTCAAAAAATCAGCACAAAACTTCATGCATTCATCAGCTAGGTATGACTCAGCAATACAACCTTCAGGCTTTGCATGATCTTTTAGAACTTTCATGTACCTGACAAGTGTGTATCAATTAGCCAAAAAAGAAAAAGTTAGTAAATATTGAACAATGTAATAAAGACAAACATAAATATAATACCTTTCAAATGGGTACATCCATCTAAAATGGACTGGTCCACCTAGCCGAGCTTCCCGTCCTAGATGCATTGTCAAATGAATCATGATGTCAAAGAAGGTTGGAGGGAAATATCTTTCAAACAGACATAGAGTTTCGACGATCTCAGCCTCCATTCCTAGGATCTGCTCCATATCAATTACACGCTGACATAAGTGGTTGAAAAATGCACATAGTCGTGTGATTGCCACTCTACGACCTTTTGGTAATAGACCTCTAAGCGCAATTGGCAGGAGCTGCTGCATCAACACATGATAGTCATGTGATTTTAACCCTCCAATCTTACAGTCCTCTAATGATACACATCTCGAAATGTTTGAGCAGTATCCATCTGGCCTTTGAAGTCATACAATCGCTTACAGAAAATATTCTTCTCACTCTTGGACAAGTTGCAAGGTGATGGAGAAAGGTATGTTCGTTTCCCAATAAGTCTAGGGTGTAAATCCTTCCTCAGACCAAGCGCCTCCAAATCTTTACGAGCAGCCAAACCGTCTTTTGACTTCCCACCTTGCAATAAAGTAGCTACAATACTTGCAGCCACATTTCTCTCCACATGCATTACATCTAGGTTATGCCTTACTGGAAGCTCCTAACCAACACACATAGTAAACAAAACTAAAATTAAACAGAGCCTGATTGATATAATATAAAAATATATGAGACAATAGATTATACCTCCCAATATGGTAGACTGAAAAAAATTGATCTTTTCTTCCATCTGGATAACTCCTCCATAACCACTTCCACTTCCACTTCTTCCTCTTCCTCATCTTCTGATTCACTGTATTCATCCTCATTATCAGAGCATACTTCAGTACAATCAGACATTTTTCTCTTCCTTGCAGATTTTTTCAAATTTCCAAAGTCATTTCTGAAATTCCTAAGGTTTTGATAAATTTCTTGACCTGTTAAAATTCGACTCTTTCTCCTATTCTCAACCTTTCCATCAAACCACGCCTTCTTTCCACGGAAAGTATGATCTGGTGGTAGATGTTTTCTGTGACACATATAGACATGCTTTCTGCTATGCTTAAGCCACATATTGTCGGTGTTTTTTCCACATAATGGACAACCCAACTTGCCCTTCACTTTGCATCCAGCTAGATTCCCATAGGCTGGAAAGTCACTGATCGTCCCAAGCAACATTGCTCTAAGAGTAAAAGTTGATTTACTGTACGCGTCATACACTAACTCTCCCTTCATCCACAGCTGGTTGAGATCATCTATCAATGGTTCTAAGTAGATATCTATGATATTCCCTGGCTGTTGTGGACCAGGTATCAACAGGGAAAGCATTATGTTATCTTTCCTCATACATAAATGAGGAGGCAAGTTATAATTGACTAACAGAACGGGCCAGCAGCTGTAATTGGTATTTTTCATATTGAATGGATTGAATCCATCTGTTGAGTGTCCCAGACGCATGTTCCTCTCTTCAGCTGCAAAGGATGGGTATTTGTCATCCATCTGAGACCATGTGACAGAATCTACAGGGTGTCTCAGCTTTCCATCAGTGCTTTTGTTGTTGAAATGCCATCTTAGATCTTTTGCCATTTGCTCGGATCGGAACATCCTCTTCAGTCGAGGGATTACCGGAAAATACCGCAATATCTTCTGTGGCACACCTTTTTTTACTACACCAGTTTGCATGTTGGTCTTCCATCTTGGGGCTTTGCATTTGGGACACTTATCAAGCTTCTTGTACTTGTTTCTAAACAAGCAGCAGTCATTTACACATGCGTGAATCCTTTGATAACCCATATCAAAGGATTTGAAAAACTTCTTCACATCGTACAGTGAGGAGATAAGCACGTTCTCACTGGGTAACATGTCCTTCAATGTTGCTAGCAGATCGTTGAAGCTCTTGTCTGACCATCCATTCTGAGTCTTAAGTCTGAACAAAGTTACTATAGCTGACAACTTGCTATGATTTGCACATCCTGAGTACAGTGCTTGTTCAGCATCCGCTAGTCTTGCTAAGAAGTCATCTCCCTTCTTACCATCATCATCCTCGTCGATCTCATCCCAATCACCCTTAAAATCTTGATCCAAACAAGCCGCAGCTTCATACAATTCAAAAACCTCATCAGTCCACTGTTTCTCTTTCCTTTCACCTTCAGCTGCTGAGTTAATTACTTCATGGTAAAACCAATCAGTTCTAATCTTGTAAGCCTCATCCATGCCCTTCATTACGAGATGATCGACTACAGTACTGCCTAAGTGACGAGCTAGGTTGGGACAGTCAACACAAGGACATATAATCAAATTGGTATCTCCCAAAGCTGCACTAACAACTCTCACAAAATCTGTAGCCCCTTTCTTATAGGCAGGATCCGCTCTTCATAGCATAATAACAACGAAAACTTAATTTGATAGACTCCATAAACTAACTGATACCTAACTAACATGCACAGAAAATTCATACCTGCGAAGATGCACCCAGTCCTTTGCCAATACCATTTTTTCTAACCTTATATAACCTTAATTTATCATAATAAAAGCCGTTCAGGACTATATCAGAATTAAAAAAAAAAAAATACATCGGATAATATCAGACAATCAATCACATAAAAGATAAAGAGTGATAATATAAGCCAACTTAGTTCATTTTATGACAATAACAGTTGCTGTTTGATGCTGATTATATCACTAACTAGCATTCTAGATAGCTTGAAACTTTAGATTAACCAATTTAAAACAAACACCATCAATTCAGAACACAGTTACCGAAAACATAGAAAAGGATGAATATAACAGAAAAGAAGCATTGCATATCAGAACCAAAGAGAGATTGATGTGATATAGAAATGTTGTTAAGATTAACACCGAAACCAAATTCATGCAGGTAAGGACGAGATCACACAGACAGAAATGTTAAATTCTTCAAAATTGAACATGCAGCTAAGGACAATCACACAGACAGAAATATTGGTTATAATCATGGCAGCTCGGGAAGTTAAAATCAAAATCATGTAAACTACTGCATTCGCAAAGATACACCCTAAATCGAACATCCAGCTAACGACAATCACTTAGAATGTTGTTTATAATCAAGCCAGCTCGAGAAAAGAAATGAAAATCTGGGAAAACGATTAGACAAATCGACCAAGTAAAAACCATATACAATCAATAAATTTAGGGTACAATCGCACAGAGAGGTTGTTTACATTCATCAATCAGGTCAATTCGAAGAAAAGAAATCAGGTTAAGGAATACTTGCCTTCGATTTGACTCAATGTCGACAGAGAACGGCGAAATTATGGTCGCCGACGGATGCAGAGCTCGACCCTTACTTATACGGCGGCGACAACGAGGCTAATTGATGTCTCGGTGAAGGGTTTATAGATTTTGTCGAAAATGGAGGTGTTAGGGTTTGAAAGGGTTTTCGATGAAAATGAGGGAAAGTGAGAATGAGGGAGAGTAAAGTGAAATTTTTGCTAAGTTATTGGCGGACTAAAGTGATTTTAGCTTCCCGCTTAATGTAATCATATCATAGCGTTTTACTATTATTAAGTAACTAAATTTTAAACACATCTACGATAGCAGTACAGTAAAACGAGCTATCATCTTATGCTATCAATGTGAACTTTTTTTGTAGTGTCTCCCCATTTTCATCCCAAAAACTCTATAAGCAAATTCAAATCTTGGATCTTGGCATTTTCGATTGTTTAGCTTACGGTCTTGTTATTGAAGGCTTAAATCGAAGTTATCAGCCCTCGAATAGCCTTTCTCCGACGGCCATGTAACTTTTCTTCCAAAATCCTAAGAATTTTAGTTTTTGTCCGCGAATGTAGACCTAACTGAATTTCAGTTTTTGTCCGCGAATTTCAGTTGAGGTCTACTGGTCAACGCAGAGTAGACCGCGCCATTTCCTTTGCAAACAAAAAAACTAGTCGTAGACCTCCATTTAGGTCTACTCCAGATGGAGGTTAGTTTTGCAATTGATAGAGAAAAATGTTTGTTTTGCAGGTCTACCTTGGAGGTCTACTCCACGTGGAGGTTAGTTTTGCAATTGATCGAGAAAAATGTTTTTTGGAGGTCTACGCCTTAGGTCTACCTACAAAAAAAAGTTAGTTTCGCAGTTGACAAAAGTTTGACTTTCGACATTGAGGTCTACGGTGCATGTAGACCTCAGTCGAGGTCTACTAAAATATCTGGTCAACGCAAAAAAATTGAGGTCTACCATCAAAGCCTACTTGAGGAAAGTCAAACTTGGGTCAACTGCAAAACTAACCATTTTGCGGTCTATTTTTTGCGGTAGACTTACAACGTAGATCTCGTTATGCTCTGTAGACCAATTCAGAGGTCTATTAATCAAAACGAGGTCTACCGCCGAAAAGTTTTACCTCGATCAATTGCAAAACTAACTTCCACGTGTAGTAGACCTCCATAGTAGACCTCCAAAAAGAAAGATTTTTCTCGATCAATTGCAAAACTAACCTCCACGTGTAGTAGACCTCCATAGAGATCTACATTGTAGGCTTAATCGCGGTCTACTAAGTAGGTCTACCTATTAGGTCTATTATTATGTGTTTTTTTGTAAATCATTTTTCGGGTCAATATATCAAGTATTTTGAAAATTTTCTTGAACAGTTGGTTGTTTTTACTTGTTTACTTGCTTATATATGAGTTTCAAATGTTCATTCGGTGTAATTAAGGCTCTCTTCGGTTTTCTTTTCAATTAGTTAACTAGCTTAATTTATTGGTAGACCGATGTGGAGGTCTATGATATATCATGGTTTTTATGGGTTTTCACCATGATATAAGTCTTGTATATAGATTCTTTTTAGTGTTTTTGGAGTCTTTTCTAGTGTTTACAGGTCCTATGTACATTTGGAGCCATTTGGAGCTTATTTGGGGATTTCTGCTGGAAAACAAGCCAATTTGGCGTTCACAGACATTGGTGTCGGGCGACATCAATCTGGTGTCAGTCGACACCACTACAGGACGAAAATACAGACACTTTGGAAGAATTACAGCTTTGGCCTAGAAGTTCTGTTTATTTGCAAAACTGCCCCAAATCGTGTTTTAGGATATTTTTAGGTTTATAAGCTATTATTTAGGCTTTTTCTACTTTAGGTTTAGAGATTTGTAGCAGAGCTTTGGAGAGACAAATCAGACTCCTTCAGAGAATATTTTGAACTCCTTTAATCTCTTATCTTATTTCTTTTATGCAATCTATTTTATTCATGATGTTTGCTTCAATCACCATGTATGAGTAGTTTGCTTGTTAGGTTAAGGGTTTTCAAGGGTTGAAGAAGAATTGCAATATTGTTAGGATAATCATTAAAGTTCTTCATCTGGATTGTGTTTATTGCTTATTCTTGCTTCGCGACCTAGAATTTGATCTTAGGTTAATTGGTAGACACGAAAGTGTTATTGATTTCCTGAACTATCTTAGATGAGCAAAATATCTATCTGCAAATAAATTTGGTTTAGAGATTTTGTGAACTTATCAAACCTTATCATTAATGCTTGTTTGAATTGTTGAATTTGCAAAGAAATTTGGAATTCTAAGTTTAGACATAGATAATCTCTGCAACGAAAGTTGATTGGTTTTACAATCGTGATTTGAGTTCTAGAACGGTACTTAATTAATATCCTGATAGATTTCACTCTGCAATTCGTATTCAACCTGAGAATTTCCCAAGGCCTAACATTTGTCTCTTGAATATAACCTCATCAATCGATCACTTGCTGCCTTTAGTTATTTTATTTGCATTACATTTACATTCTTTCTCTTAGCTTGATTTGAATCTAGGAATTTACTGTGCAATCGATAGACGTTTGGATTCGATACCCTATACACTACAACTCATTTGCTGTGCACTTACAGTTAATTTTAGGGAGAACTTTACAGCTATCAAGTTTTTACCACCGTTGCCAATCGTCTCTTTCGTTGCCGTTAAATTTTTAGTTTTAGAATTTTGTCTAAGATTTTCTTTTTCGTTTGTTACTCACGTGCTCTATAACTTTCTTTTTGGTGTTTCAGGTGTATGCCTAATCACAAAACCAGAAGCAACAAGGACAAAGAGCTAGTCAATCTCAGTAATCAAGAGCTAGCACACTTAGAGCGAACAAACAGAAAAGCGAAGAAGCCAGTTGAGATGAACGGGCCACTGATTTTGGTTCAACATGCTAATGGCAATCTGTTTGATAGCGAAGGAAACAGGCGCAATGCGCAAGGGCAGAAACTGGATGATGATGGGAATGTGATAGCTGAGGCACCCCCAGTTCAGCCTGCACTTAATGTTGCTGCGCACAATCAGGCTGTACCGAATTGCACTCTTGGAGACCACAACAGGCCTGATTTGTTCTATGCTAATCGGTCTGCGATTCGCCCTCCTTCGTTCCAGAGGAATGACTTTGCGCTGAAGCCTGCATTCTACACTCTTGTGGGTCAGCATCTCTTTCATGGTCTTCCTCATGAACATGGATCACATCGAGAGATTCGAAGATCTGGCCAACAGCATCAAGGCCAATGGAGTCACTAGTGACTACCTTTTCTGCAATCTATTTCCCTACTCTCTTTCTGGGGATGCAGCTTACTGGTTGAAGCAGTTGCAGCCAGGATCTTTGACAAACTGGTTGGACACCAATAAGGCATTTTTGAATAACTTCTATGATGATGCTAGGTCCGAGGAGCTGAGAAATAATATTTCACAATTTTCTCAAGGACCAACTGAGGCATTTAAGGCTTCTTGGGTGAGATTCAGGTCCTACCAGAGAGACTGTCCACACCATGGTTTCACTGAAGTTCAGCTGCTGGGCATTTTCTTCAGAGGAATTGATTGGAGGTATCAGATGGCTCTCGATGCTGCGAGCAATGGCAACTTCAACACCAGATATCCAGACGAAGCTTACCAGCTTATAGAGAACTTGGCATCTAGTAATAGTACCAAGAATGCTGATTTTGAGAGGAAGAAGCTTGGTGGAAATATGGATGGAAGCCAAATTGCTGAAGTTAAGGCTAAACTAGATTCGGTTCATAGCCTTCTTGTGGGGAAGAAGTCAGTTCAGTTTGCTGCAGAGGTGGAGTCTTTTGAGCCAGTGGAAGCAACAGAAGAAGAAGATGTTAACTACATCAATGGAGCTGGTTTTCAGGGTCAGCGATTTGGTGATCAGCAAGGTAATAGAGGCTACAATGGAAGCGGGCAGAAGAGTTCTTTTGCAGGAAATCATAGTTCTTCAGGGTTCACCAAGACACAGTATCAGAAGCCTCTTACTTCCAGCAGCTTCACAAGGAACTATGGTTCCTCTTCTTACCAATCACCTCCTGCACAATCACCAGACAGTGAGGTGAAGTCCATGCTTGAGCAGCTTCTAGAAGACCAACAGAAAATAAATGTGGACTTCAACGGCAAAATGGATGCTATGTATCAAGATCTGCACAGAAAAATTGAATCTTTGAGCACTCATGTCAAGAAATTAGATATTCAAGTGGCTCAAACTGCTGATTCTGTTAGAAGACAAGAAGGATTCCTCCCTGGAATAACTGACACAAATCCTAAGCTTCAGTGCAGTGCCATTACATTGGGGATTGAAAAAGAGCTGCATCCAGTGCTGAAGAAGGGCTTAATTTCGGAGCATATCATGGACTTGCAGGACTTTGAAGAAGCAACTTTCGCCACTGCAGAGCAAGTGTCGATCGACACCACTTATGGGTGTCGGTTGACACCAGAAGACGTATCGACGTTCGACGGACGTTTGTCGACCGAGCAGGTCGACACGAGCGAAAAGGTGTCGACACAAGACTCTAGTGTCGATCGACACCACCAGGGTGTCTGTCGACACCAGTCCCAGACGACTACAGGTCGTGTAAAAGTTGCAGACAGAGTCGAGGAGAGGGTCTACAAGCCTAAGATACCTTTTCCTAAGCCTCCTAGGAAGTCCAAACAAGAGCTGGAAGATGCTAAATGCAAAGCTATTATGGACAAGCTGATGGTTGAGATTCCTCTAGTTGATGCAGTCACTCTTTCACCTGCATTAAAAAGATATGTTAAGAGAATGGTTATGAATGGTGTGAGTCATGAAGAAGGAGCATTGCTTACCAGAGACATTAGTGCAGTTCTCTTGAACACAATGCCACAGAAGAAGAAGGTGATAGTCTCAGAACAAGTTAGTGCAGTGATTCAGAATAAGACTCCAGAGAAGCTCCACGACCCAGGAAACTTTGTGCTAGATTGCTCAATCTCAACAAGAAAGTTTCCTCATTCTCTTTGTGAACAAGTTAGTATCAACCTAATGCCTTCCTCAGTTGCTGCTAGCCTTGGAATGACCAATTTCAAGCCAACTATGATCTCTCTTATCCTAGCTGATCGATCCAAGCGAATCCCAGAAGGTGTTTTAGAGGATGTTCCACTGACAATTGAAGGCCACATTATTCCTACAGACTTTGTGGTTTTGGAATATGGTGAAGAACCTACAGATCCTCTTATTCTAGGACGATCATTCTTGGCTACGGCTGGTGCCATCATTGATGTGAAACAAGGGAGGATAGAGCTTGGTTTGGGTGATGTTGTCATGAATTTTGACATGGATAAGTTAAGGAGGAAATCCACCGTCGATGGTTAGACTTTTTCTGTAGAGACTTCTCCGGTTGAAGATCCATTCAGAGAGCATTCAGTTGATATTACTGCTGGGTATGTCAAAGAGCTGGATACTAGTAAGCAAGTGAACATGCCGGCATATAGGAGTGGGGACTTAGTTGATGATCATCTCACAGACCATAAGCCTCCATTACAGCAAAGGTATTCAAACCCTCCTGATCTCATCAATAAAAAGGAAAGAAGTGCAAAAGCTGTTTCACACTTACGCAAGCAACGAGATTCTCGTAGAAGGCTTGGTTTTTCTTTTTATGATTCTGCAGGAAAAATAAGTATCCCACCCATACTCAAATCCCACCCTGCTGATGTTCCTCACTTCCTTGGTCGATCTCATGCACCTAATGCTTATACACCACCATGGATGAGGAGACATTTTTCTCCGAGGCATTTGCTGCCACTATCTGATCCACCAGATTCCTAAGCCTCGACATAGTCCAGCTAATGACTGAAAACAAGCGCTTAGTGGGAGGCAACCCACTTGTAGGTGAAATTCCTTTGTGATTTTCTTTTCTTTTCACTAACTTTTGTTTTTGTTTTATTTTTGAAAAAAAATTAAAAAAAAAAAAAAAAAGAAACCAGAGTCGTGACAAGCCAGTGTCGATCGACACCATCTGGGTGTCGATCGACACCAGTTACGAGACGGATCAATATCGTGCAGGACTCGACACAAGAGTCGACACAAAACGTGAGTGTCGACCGACACCACTTAGGGTGTCGATCGACACCTTCAAAATCAAAACACGGTCGTTTTGATTTCTGCTAGGTAAGTCATTAACTCTTCTCCTTTCTTCCGCGCCCACTTCGTTCTTCGCGATCTCTACCTCCGAAAAATCGCCTCCCTGCTTAACTCTCTTGATTCTTAACTGATTTAAGTGATTCAAAGCTCTAATCTGTTCGGATTTTCATCCTCTATCTTTCTTTATCACTCATTCGTTCGATCTACAAGGTACGTGTTCTCAATCGCCACTTTTCGAATTCGGCCCTATGGTTTGTAAACTCGAAATTTACCTCTTATCTCTTGCTTTCAAGCTTAAATATTGCCTTCTTAGGTTGTTTTAGAGGATTTTCAACATACCCATGTGCTATTCATTGTTTTTCAAGCTTAAATATTGCCTTCTTAGGTTGTTTTAGAGGATTTTCAACATATCCATGTGCTGTTCATTGTTCAATTTCGCCACAATTGCGAATTTGGAATTTTGGTGACAACACTTGCGAAAATTGTTGATTAGAACCGGTTTAGGAGTTTCTTGGGACTGATTGCTGCGGTTTTTATTGTTTTCAAGCATGATATTGAAGTTCTACTCATACCTTTTTGATTTTAGAACTTTTGATTTTGAACTAATTTTCCCACAATTTGCTTGTTTGGTCTTTGGTTGATTTTGCTTGCAGATGCCTCCAAAGCAACCACCACGCCGCAGCAAGAAACGCCAACACTCATTATCCTCTTCTCCTCCTGATTCACCACCGACAAACCCAACAGCCCCTTGGCCTCGACAAGAATGCCTGCGAATTCGGACGAAGAAGGTTTGGGACAAGTCTGACAAAGAATAAGCACTGAGCGACGCTTGCCTCAACAGACCCATCTCCGAGACTTGGGATGATTACGACACTCTGTTCTACGATGCCTGGCCAAAGGTTGGGATTGCAGCCACTTGATTTGCTGATCCGGTTATTATGCGGAGGATGGGCATTCTGGATGATGTCCTTCGGATGTTAGAGAGGATTGGATTGGGTACCATGTGTACCAAGCACTACACCGTCTATCCAGATTTGGTTCGTCAGTTCCTTTCCACTGTTAGTGTCTACTACACCTCCCCTGCGAAGAGAGCCACCGAGGGTACCTTGACTTTCATGCTTCAAGGACAGAGGTACAGGCTGTCTATCCCTGATCTATGCGACATCTATGGTTTCGACATAATGTGGTATAGTGCTGCTTGGCCATCTGAGTTCACTGATCAGCAGCGGGTATGGTCTTCTTTTGAGACTGGGCGCTATGACAGCAAACATTCCACTCAGACCGATGTGCGACACCCAGTAGTGAGGTATGTGGCTAGGCTCATTGCTAACACTATCTTATGCAAGTCTGAGCCAGGTAAGATGAGGCACAGTGAGCTCATGCTTTTGAGATATGGCGTTGAGAATCTATATGAGCCGGGAGAGCCTGATTTGCAGAGGATTGGGCGGGTTAACCTTGGTGCGATTTTTGCACAACACTTAGTCTCCTTGAAGACTAAACCATTCTCTGGCACTCAATAGACGCCTGAAACGGTGGGGAGTCTTCTTACTCCCATTTTTCAGCATTTTGCCATCCCTTTGGACCATCTTCAGCGTATTTATGCACAGTCTCTTATGGATGAAGAGAACTTGAAGAGTGCTAAATGGCTAAAGGCGGATTTAATTACTTTGGTGTTACCGCGCTGCTTCAGGAGATCACATGGACCAGCTACCTAACCCCGACCTCACTACCATCACCGAGACACTGAGCTGCCTTCGCTTTCTCCCTGATCCTCCTACTCGTCTACCTGCCCTGCCGGCCCGTGCTGCTAGAGGATCGACTCGCCGCGCGCCTCAGTCTGCTGCAGAATTTACTTCCTCCTCTACTTTTGCACCTCCTGCGTATACACATCTCCCTACCACACTTCCACCAGACTTTGTACCTGACCCCTTTCAGCGATTCATGATCGAGAGTGTACACGCCATATGGGATAGGATATCTCGCTGCACCTGCATGCGCCCACCTACCACCTACCCTGATGCTGCACCAGAGGCTGACGACGACACCGATGAGGACTAGCTCCTTGTCCTGGTTTATCTTTCTTTTCTTTTGCATTTTCTCTTTTATTTTTCTCTAACTTTGAGTCAGTCCCTCAATTTCTTTTGATTTGGATTTGGAATTTGTGTTGAACTATGCTTTGATGATATCTATGATTGTTTCGGAATTGTGTTTGAGTAGTTTTACAGATTTATTGATGCGAAAAACGTGTAGACATCTGTCTATCCATTTTCTGGCCTTCATTCACATTCACAGAACTTATTGGCGATCTCTGTTACTGGTGTCGATCGACACCAGTCCGCCAGACAGGTACCACGCTCTATTTTTCAGTTTAACTCAATTCAAATTCTTTCTCTTTCCTTCCTCCGGCTGAATACCACTGGGGACAGTGTTGTTTAGGTCTGGGGGAGGTAGTTGCTGACATTGTGTTTGTTTTTGAGGGTTCTAAAAAAAAAGGTTTTTCAAAGTGTTTTATTGAGTCAAAATCAGTCACGAAATTAGGACCTTCTCTTGGAGCTTACCTTATCAACCAATGTTCTTGCAATCACAAGGGGCAGACATCAGTAGCGGACTTAGCCGAACAGAATGGCTCTAGCGGACCGATTGCCGGATCACAACCGTATCTTTAAGGTACTCAACTCTCTAAAGTTTAACTCCTCGCATAAACCTGACTTTTAAATTTCTTAGCAAGGGGTTTGGTATACATGAGTATGATTTCTCTTTCAGTCCAGTCAAGACAGGCTTATGCATTTACATCGTGTTTATTTATGGCTTTACATTTAGTTATATACTCTCTCTTTTCTTAACCCAAAGGGAAGTCTAACGACACCCTCGGGAAAACGAAGTGGATGAAGGTCAGTCCAACTGGTTTTCTTACTCCATGGAAACCCGCCGGATGAAAGTAATAAAAAAGACCGGGAATTGGTGGCTCCAACCATCACTACTCGCGCTCTAAATAAAAACTGATTCCAAATCATAAGAAAGAGAGAGAGAGAAAGAAAAAAAAAAAATATATATATATAAAATAAATAAAAAAACAAAACAAACGAAAAAAAAAACCAAAAAATGCATTCATGTTTTAGTTTTAGAAGTTTGTCTTGACTGTACTTGGAGGGGTAAAAATCAGAATGTTATTTGATCGATAACCCCTTGTTGAGAACTCACGCTTTTAATTTATTAAGGAGTTGGCTTTAGAGTTTTGAGTTATCTCATGAGATTTAGTGTTTGGTTTGGTTTGAATTGCAAGTTAGTGTCCACTATGTGAAACTGGTCTAATTTTGGTTATGTTCTGAGTGAGAGCAGGTGCAATGGTTGGTACAAGTTCTAAAGAGTAAGTGAGTTTCCGCTTTTCAAACCTCTTTCTCAAATGTCTTAGATTCGATTTACATGAGGACATGCAAAGATCTAAGTCTGGGGGAGTTGATATATCATGGTTTTTATGGGTTTTCACCATGATATAAGTCTTGTATATAGAGTCTTTTTAGTGTTTTTGTAGTCTTTTCTAGTGTTTACAGGTCCTAGGTACATTTGGAGCCATTTGGAGCTTATTTGAGGATTTCTGCTGGAAAACAAGGCAATTTGGCGTTCACGGACATTGGTGTCGGGCGACACCAATCTGGTGTCGGTCGACACCACTACAGGACGAAAATACAGACACTTTGGAAGAATTACAGCTTTGGCCCAGAAGTTCTGTTTATTTGCAAAACTGCCCCATATCGTGTTTTAGGAGATTTTTTTGTTTATAAGCTATTATTTAGGCTTTTTCTACTTTGGATCTTATTTTCTAATTGAGACTTAGAGAGAGATTTGTAGCAGAGCTTTGGAGAGACAAATCAGACTCCTTCAGAGAATATTTTGAACTACTTTAATCTCTTATCTTATTTCTTTTATGCAATCTATTTTATTCATGATGTTTGCTTCAATCACCATGTCTGAGTAGTTTGCTTGTTAGGTTAAGGGTTTTCAAGGGTTGAAGAAGAATTGCAATATTGTTAGGATAATCATTAGAGTTCTTCATCTGGATTGTGTTTATTGCTTATTCTAGCTTCGCGACCTAGAATTTGATCTTAGGTTAATTGGTAGACACGAAAGTATTATTGATTTCCTGAACTATCTTAGATGAGCAAAATATCTATCCGCAAATAAATTTGGTTTAGAGATTTTGTGAACTTATCAAACCTTATCATTAATGCTTGTTTGAATTGTTGAATTTGCAAAGAAATTTGGAATTCTAAGTTTAGACATAGATATCTCTGCAACAAAAGTTGATTGGTTTTACAATCGTGATTTGAGGTCTAGAACGGTACTTAATTAATATTCTGATAGATTTCACTCTGCAATTCGGATTCAACCTGAGAATTTCCCAAGGCCTAACCTTTGTCTCTTGAATATAACCTCATCAATCGATCAGTTGCTGCCTTTAGTTATTTTATTTGCATTACATTTACATTCTTTCTCTTAGCTTGATTTGAATCTAGGAATTTACTGTGCAATCGATAGACGTTTGGATTCGATACCCTATACACTACAACGCATGAGGTCTATCACTGAGATCTACGTAGAAGGTCTACTTCGTAATGTTTTCAAATTTTTATGTAAGTTACGAGTCGCAGCCTATGTCTCGTAAAACTTGCATTAATTCGAGATGTTACTCATGTTGAAGTAGCACAAAATGACTTTCGTAGTTATTCTTGAAGTTGTGGTGGATGTAAGAAGATTATGTTATATCCTAGTTACCTTTTGTAATTTTTGCCACAATGTCATTAAGAGTACATAAAGTGATTTGATCTGTTTGATTTGTATTGATGATAAGTGCAATTGCCAATAAAAACCATGAAAATAATACGGAAAATCTTTTAATTTGAGAACAAAGTCTTACAATGAAAACTGAAACTAAAAGCAACAAGTGTTTAAACTGAGAAAAGCAACAATTTTCTCTCATTTCAATATAAGATGAGAGAAAATTATGAATTGATAAGCAAATATGGAGATTAAAGTAGTGTGCAGTCTCCGAGGAAGCCTATTTGATTGATTCCATGTGAGCGAGAATTCCATCTACTGACCAATCCGAAACAGATTCGGGTTTTGTTGTCAACGGAAAGAGGATCTCAATAACCTTTCTGTTCTATCTTGCAACCGCCACTTCCAATAGCCTATTTCCTTCCTACAGAATAAGCTTGTTAAGAAATAGTATCCAAAACTATATCACACAGACCAATAGATCAAGATCTATAAAAAGAACCTACTTATGTCAAACAGAGAAAACTAACTAACTGAGGATAAAAAAGCATCACTGAGACCAGCTTCTAAATTGAAAAACCTTCACAAACAACAGAAATTTTCAATCTTGTTTTCAGAGAAGACAAACTATGGAAGATCCAAGCAAATAACGGGTTTTACCCATAATCTCTACCACAGAGGTCTACCACAGAGGTCTACAACAGAGGCCTACCACAGAGGTCTACCACAGAGGTCTACCACAAACGGAGCTTTCTTCCACAAGATGCAGGAGCTGATTTTCTCTGTAGCTTTCTTGCAAAATTCCTCAAAAATCGAATTTTCTCATTTTAATCAACTTTATTTTTCATTTCAACTCCGAAAAATACACAACGAGCTGATAAGAAGAGAAATAGTTGAAGTTGGAGAAGAAGAGGAGAGACTTACGGCAGCAAAACTTTTGATCAAAAGGATTTCAGAGTAGATCTGAGAAAATAGAACCTCCATCTATCACAGATCGAGAGAGAAAAACTTTCAGATGATGAATAAGAGATAAGAAAAAGCCATGGAAGGACCTTCAAGAACGAGATTAACGGCGGTGGTAGTTGTGGGTTTTACGGCGGCGGTGACGGTGGCGATCGGAGAAGGAGATGTAGGCTGAGGAGGAAGAAAAATTGCAGATTCCCATCTCATCTGTGCTCGGACCCTCCTTCCTCTAAAGCTTTTTTGGTGCTCAGATCTATAAAAATAAGCCAATGCATTATGTTGCAGCTCATATTTGATTTAGATTTGTTCTGGAGAGAAGATAAATGACTTACCAGAGCATAAGACGACGGCTAGAGACTGGTGGTGGAGAAAGATCCGGTGAGAAAGCTGTTTGAACAGTGACAGAGATTAAGAACAAGATGGGCGGAGGTTTAAGGAGAGAGAGGAGTGGGAAGCGCCGTTTTAGAGAGAAGAGATATTTTATTTTTAACACAATTAGGTTAACTATTTCTTTATATAAGAAGGTCGATTTTCCGGTTCAGACGTTCAATTTACGGTTCATCGCGAACAATTGAGCCGGTTATTTCCGGCTATTTTTCTAAATGAGGTCTACCGCTACGGTCTACCACGAAATTATCGAAAAGTTTCAATTCCAGCCGTCGGTTTGAAATTTTGGGATTCCCGCTAGGTTAAAACGGTTGGTAGACCTCTATTGCGGTCTACCACTGCTTTCAGTAGACCTCTATTGCGGTCTACTAGGTTATTTTACGTGTTAGGTCTACTTTACCCAAAACCCTAAATCGAATAATTTAGGTAAAATTTTGCAACAATTTGCTTGCCATATTGTCATTTTACAGTTTAGATAACAAATAATCGAACATTGAATCTTATAACTAACCAAAAACAACAATTGATCTAGAAATTTTCTAAACCCTACAACTTACACCATTCAACCCTAAATAATCTACTCCAACTCTTATCCTTATGAACTATATATTCATGATATTTATAGATTCATGCATTTTTCTGAGATTTTATTTTTAATAGATGTTAAATGTCTATTATTTCGTTATTTGTGAAAAAAATATTTCAAATTTGTTTTTAAAAAATTTCTTAATTTAAATTTAAGATTTAATGATTTGGTAGACCTCCTTGGTAGACCTCTCATGGTTTTAACCTAATTTGTTTTTTTCTTACTTAAATTGGTCAAATTATATGAAATTATATTTTGTATAAATGCAAATTGTATGTATTGTATTTATGTTTAAAAAAGTTTCATCAAAATATTTTTTACAATTTATATAATTAAAATTAAGATTTAATGACACAGTAAACTTACTCGGTAGACCTCACAGTTTTTATAGGTTTTAACCTAAATGTCTTTGCTTAGTTATAAATGATTCATTTGTATGCATTCATATTTTTGGTAGATGATAATATCTATGTTTTAATTATTCATACAGGTTTTGTTGTCAAATTATTTTTTATTTAATTGTTAATTAAAATTTAAGATGTTATTACGAGGTAGATCTCCAAATTTGTCTATCAGGTAGACCTCACCGGTAGACCATATCGTCTGGAGGTTAAAATCGTAATCGAGGCATGCGTTTTTTTGTTGGTAGAGGTAAGCTTCGTTACGTTTGTCATATTGACATGGAGAAGAGTTTGAGTAGAGGAGATCAACAATGGTCTTGTTAGTTGTGACCGTAGTAGCCATGACTGTAACATCCGTAAACCAAGAAGTTGAGTTTTTGCCTGGTGTCGAGCGACACCAAGGCTGGTGTCGATCGACACCGGCCAAATCGCAAATTCCCGGTTTGTTTCTATTTTGTTCGGTTCGCGTCGGTTAAGGGTGGAAACCCTAAGAAACGAAATAAAAAGGCTTTTGTCGTCGAGTGGTTGTCACTTTTTGGAGGCAGAGAGTTTAGGAGGAGATGTTGGAGTGTTCTTGAGCGATTTTGGAGCTTTTGGTGGTGTCTGATTGCTGTTCTTCCCTGTTCATCTCCCTTTCTCCCTTTCAATCCAAATCCAAGGTGAGTGCGTGACTGTGGGCTCGGGATTTCCGGATTTAGGTTGCTAGATGAATGAATAGATGAGTTTCTGTTGTTTTTCGTGATGTGTATGTGTTGATTGTGGTGTTGAATCGTGTTGGATTGATGATTGTGATAATTTGGCGTTTTCTGTGTGTTTCATTGCTTCTGGTGTCGTCCTGTCGAGCGGGTGTCGATCGACACCAAGCTGGTGTCGGTCGACACCAATGTTGGTTCAGGATGGTTAACCGGTTTGAGCGAATTAAATTGGTTATTGAATTAAAATTGAATTAAAAATGGTTTAATCCGGTTTAATGTATTTAATTAGTTTTGATGGTTAATTGGTTTGATTTAATTAATTATTTTTGGATTAATAACTAATTAAGATTATTATTCAATTATGAGAATTATTTAATAATTATTTGGAATTATTTTAATGGTGGAAAAATATTTAATAATTGTGGAAATTATTTAAAATACTTTAATTATCTGGAAATTGCGTAATTGGCCCGTGGGCAGAGTGATCGCTTCACTAAGTATTTATGATAATACTTACGCATCTCCTTTCCTGTGATGCAGGTGGTAGAAATGTCTAAACGCGGAATCAAGGCCGAAGAAGAGGATGATAGGATTTATGTTTTATTTCTTTTGCTTAAGTTGTTAGAATTATTTGATATTTGATTTATTTGATTTATTGATTATTGACTTCATTGTTGAATTGGTTGATTTATTTATTTAAAGATTTTTAAGACTTCCGCTAGAATTGTTTAAGTATAAAAAAAAAAAAAAATGTTGGTTGTTTCATTTTGGTATCAGAGCCTAGACGGTTTTAGGACGTGCTAGGTTGATAGTTTTAGTATCATCCTCTTCGGGCTTCAGGAGATTCTGCGGTGAGTTTTGTTTGTGTTGTTGGTTTTGTGTTTTGTATCTCACCTCTTTGTTCCATACAGTGAGATGGACGGTGGTGCTCGAGGTAGAGGTAGAGGCCGAGGTGCAGGCCGCGGTCGAGGCCGTGGCAGAGGTCGTGGAGGTCGTGGAGGTCGGGGTCGTGGCGAGCCAGAGGATTCGGGCGAGAGTGTTGCGCCGAGTGTGGCGACTGCGTCGGTGACCCAGTCTATTTCAGCGGCGAGTGAGGCCGGTGTGGGCGTCGGTGGTGGCGCGGGGGTTGGAGCGGCCCCAGGTGGGGGTGCGGCTCCGGCTCAGGGTCGAGATGACCTGTTGTGGGGTTACTGACACAGTTGCTGGCACATTTTCCGCCAGTGCTTCCTCAGAAGGCTCCGGGTGTTCTCCGATGGCCGGTGTACCGCAGGGTGCGCCAGTGTTTGGGCAGCAGGATGCTGCAGTGCTTGGTCAGCCGGGTGCGGCTTTTGTTGGGCAGCAGGGAGCTGCGGTGGTTGGTCATCCGTCCTATTTAGAGATGATGGGACAGATGCAGCGTATTGGGACGCCTTTCTTCGAGGGCGGAGTGGGTCCAGAGGTGGCCGATGAGTGGAGGTCGAGAGTGGAGCGGAACTTCCAGTCGATCAGGTGTCCGGTTCAGTATCAGGTTGAGTTAGCGGTCCACTATCTGAGTGGTGACGCACATTTGTGGTGGCGGGCTGTTCAGGGCAGGAGAGCTGTCTGGACTTGGGGAGAGTTTGTGGCGGAGTTTGACGCCAAGTACTTTCCTAAGGAGGCTCGAGATAGACTTCATCTGCGGTTTATCGCTTTGACGCAGGGAGACCGTTCAGTGCGTGAGTACGACGCAGAGTTTAGCAGGCTAGTGGTGCATACTGGTCCCGGTGTAGGCGGCGAGCGCAGTGTTATGCAGAGGTTCCTTCAGGGACTTCGTCCGAGCATCAGGACTCAGTGCCGAGGTCATGACTATACCGTGAGAGCTGAGCTAGTGGAGCTGGCAGCTTCTATTGAGGAGGACCTTCGTGAGCAGGCTGGTCCGGTGGTGGTGCCGTCTGCGGATGCTCCTGCTATCCAGCCTCGGAGTCAGCAGCAGCAGTCGCAGCAGCGCCGTAGTTCGAGTGTTGGTTCTGGTTCTGGCAAGGGCAGCAGGCCTGCACAGGGTCAAAAGAGGAGTCGGGGGGAGTCTTCTTCCGGCAGCCGTTTTCCTCGTGGTTCGTATTACGGGTGCGGCAGTACGGAGCACCGAGTGTATAGTTGTCCCAAGAAGGATATGCCTCGGGATACTAGGGACACTAGGGCGTGTTTCCATTGCGGAGAGTCGGGACATATTAGGCCGAGGTGTCCCAAGTTGCAGAGTTTAACAGTGGCAGCAGTTCAGCCGATAGCGGCTCGACCAGTGACTCAGGTGGCAGCGGTTCAGCCAGTGGGCCAGTTGGGGGCGGGACCGAGAGTCTACTCTTCTACAGAGGTTGGCCAGTCGAGTCAGGGCGGACAGATCACAGGTACATTTATTGACTCAGACTTCGTAAATTCCCTAAGTTATTTTGTGGTTATAGTTTGTTTGCAATATTTTGCCTGTGATGGGATTAGCAGGGTCTCATAGTTTTAAATGTGTAGGGACCTTGTTAGTCGGTGGCGTTCAGTCACACGTTTTATTCGATTCTGGAGCATCTAATTGCTTCATCACTCCGGAGTGGGCCGAGAGTAGTGGCATCCGGAGCAGCGCGGGTGAGCGTGCAGGCATGGTCAAGGTGGCTGGAGGTGGTTTCCTGGCTACTTCGGGCCGTGCTAGAGGCGTTGATATTCAGATTGCGGGGCAGTCGATGCCAGCGGATTTGGTGATTAGTCCGGTGGAGTTATATGACGTCATTCTGGGGATGGACTGGTTATATTTTTACCGGGTTCATCTGGATTGTTACAGAGGCAGAGTGGTTTTTGAGCGTGATGGCGGGAGATTAGTGTTTCAGGGTGTGAGACCGACTTCCGGGAGCATAGTGATCTCGGCGATTCAGGCAGAGCAGTTGATTGAGCGAGGCTGTGAGGCCTATTTGGCGACGATCTCTATGGCGGAGTCCAGTGGTGAGGTGGTTTTCGAGGATATTCGGGTGGTTCGAGAGTTTCCAGAGGTTTTTCAGTCGTTGACGGGGTTGCCACCTTCGCGGTCAAATCCTTTCACGATTGAGTTAGAGCCGGGGACAGCGCCGATATCCAAGACGCCTTACAGGATGGCTCCAGCAGAGTTGGCAGAGCTGAAGAAGCAGCTAGAGGACCTTTTGAGCAAAGGGTTCATTCGACCGAGTGTTTCACCGTGGGGAGCACCAGTTCTGTTTGTGAAGAAGAAGGATGGGAGTTTCCGGCTGTGTATTGATTACCGGGGACTGAACCGAGTTACTGTGAAGAACAGGTACCCTCTCCCGAGGATTGACGAGTTGTTGGATCAGTTGAGGGGTGCTACTTGGTTCTCCAAGATAGATTTGGCATCGGGTTACCATCAGATCCCGATAGACGAGGCGGATATCCGCAAGACTGCTTTCAGGACACGTTATGGGCATTTCGAGTTTGTGGTTATGCCTTTCGGTTTGACGAATGCGCCTGCGGCATTCATGAGGTTGATGAACGACGTATTCAGGGAGTATTTGGATGTGTTTGTCATCATCTTCATCGACGACATTTTGGTTTATTCGAGGAGTCCTGAGGAGCATGAGACTCATTTGAGGTTGGTTCTAGAGAAGCTTCGAGAGCAGAAGCTGTATGCTAAGTTGAGCAAGTGCAGTTTCTGGCAGCGAGAGATGGGTTTTCTCGGACATATTGTTTCTGCGGAGGGTGTGTCAGTAGATCCGGCGAAGATAGAGGCCATCAGAGATTGGCCTAGACCTAGTAGCGCTACCGAGATTAGGAGCTTTCTTGGGTTAGCAGGCTATTACAGGAGATTCGTCAGGGGCTTTGCGAGTATGGCGCAGCCGATGACGCAGTTGACTAGGAAGGATGTTCCTTTTGTGTGGACGCCTTAGTGTGAGGAGAGCTTTGAGAAGCTCAAGGAGTATTTGACTAGTACACCTGTCTTGGCGTTACCCGAGCCAGGGAAGCCTTATGCAGTGTACACTGATGCTTCAGGTATTGGTCTGGGTTGTGTGCTGATGCAGGAGGGCAGAGTTATTGCTTACGCTTCGAGACAGTGGCAGGGGAGCGAGCGTAACCGTCCTACCCATGATCTAGAGTTGGGAGCGGTGGTCTTTGCGCTTAAGATCTGGAGGTCTTATTTGTATGGTGGTTCAGTTCAGATCTTCACTGACCACAAGAGTCTTAAGCACATTTTTACTCAGCCGATGCTGAATGCGAGACAGACGCGCTGGGTTGAGTTCTTAGCGGATTATGACTTGGAGATTATCTATCATCCGGGCAAGGCTAACCTAGTGGCAGATGCTTTGAGTCGACGGACGTGTGATTCGGTTTTAGAGCAGGATGTTGAGGCGTTGGTAGGCGAGATTAGCACTTTGCGCCTTTGTGCTATTTCTCAGGAGCCTTTGGGCTTAGAGGCAGTTGATCAGGCAGATTTGTTGAGCCGGATCAGGGTGGCGCAGCAGAGTGATCAGAGTTTGATTGATGCGTCACATGTGCCGAGTTCCGAGTATCAGGTTGCTGAGAACGGGACTATTCTGGTTCGTGGTCGGGTTTGTGTACCCAAGGTTGATGAGTTGAGACAGCAGATTCTGAGAGAGGCTCATTCGAGCAAGTTCTCGATTCATCCAGGAGCGACCAAGATGTACCGTGATCTCAAGAGGTACTACCATTGGGTTGGGATGAAGAGAGATGTGGCTGATTGGGGTGCGAGGTGCAACACTTGTTCCTTAGTGAAGGCTGAGCATCAGGTTCCAGGTGGTCTATTACAGAGTTTACCCATTCCAGAGTGGAAGTGGGACATGATTACGATGGATTTCGTGGTTGGGCTACCTATTTTGAGGACACATGATGCTATTTGGGTTATCGTGGATCGGTTGACTAAGTCAGCACATTTCTTGGCCATCAAGAAAACAGATGGAGCAGCTGTTTTGGCTAGGAAGTTTGTGCGTGAGATTGTGAGGCTGCATGGTGTGCCAGCCAGTATAGTGTCAGACCGAGATCCGAGATTTGCCTCAGAGTTTTGGAGTGCATTTCAGGCTGAGATGGGCACTAAGGTGCATATGAGTACGGCATATCATCCACAGACAGATGGGGAGTCAGAGAGGACGATTCAGAGTTTAGAGGATCTGTTGAGGATGTGTGTGCTAGATTGGGGTAGTCATTGGGCAGATCATTTGAGCTTGGTTGAGTTTGCTTACAACAACAGCTTCCAGGCGAGTATTGGCATGGCTCCTTTTGAGGCTTTGTATGGGAGGCCATGTAGGACACCCTTATGCTGGACCCAAGTGGGGGAGCGCAACATTTATGGAGCTACTTATGTTCAGGAGACGACTGAGAAGGTTTGTGTTGTGCGACTGAACATGAAGGAAGCTCAGGATAGACAGAAGAGTTACGCAGATAGACGCAGACGAGAGCTTGAGTTTCAGGTTGGAGATAGAGTGTATCTCAAGATGGCGATGTTGAGGGGTCCTAACAGATCCATCGCAGAGAACAAGCTGAGTCCGCGTTTCATGGGTCCGTTTCCAGTTGTGGAGCGAGTGGGGCCGTTGGCGTACAGGTTGGAGTTACCTCCGATTATGAGAGCCTTTCACAAGGTGTTTCATGTGTCGATGCTGAGGAAGTGTCTTCATCCTTCTGAGGAGATAGTGGCTCAGATTCCAGAGGATCTTCAGCCAGATTTGACAATTTCGGCAGTGCCTGTGAGGATTCTTGAGAGGAGGGTCAAGGTTCTGCGGAACAAGAGGATACCGTTATTGAGAGTTTTGTGGGCTTGTGGCGGTATTGAGGAGGAGACTTGGGAGCCAGAGGCAAAGATGAAGTTGAAGTTCAGGAAGTGGTTCGACAAGCAGAGTGTGGAGTGAGCTTCTTTCGTCTTTGTGGCTTTGTTTTTTTTGTTTAGCTTGCGAGCTTTTGTTGTTGTTGTGTTGGTTTACGTTGTAAGACATACATTTTTGAGATTTATGAGATGGAGTTTTGCCTCATTATCTTTGTTATTTAATGTTGTCTTGGATGTTACACTTGTTGACCGGTTGGGTCGTGAGACGTTTCAATCTTTTTGTTACAAGCGTTTTAAGAATTTTTCTCTAAGGGCTGCGGTCCTGAATAACTCATTACGTTTTGGAGACTTTGGTTCTCTGGCAGACTTACCTGAGTGCCGTGGCTTCAGTGTGAGTAGCTTATCCGAGTGCCGTGGCTTCGGTATGAGCTTTGGCTGGCCCATCTGGGAGGCCGTGGCCCCAGTTTGGGTAGTTGCAGACTTGTTTGGGAGGCCGTGGCCCCAATACAAGTGGTTTGATTGAGACTCATTTGGGAGGCCGTGGCCCCAAATTGAGTGTTTGGATAATGAGTTAAGAGGAAAATGTCTTGGAACGTGCGTAGGCATAAGATTGAGTGTGAGTCTCGGGGATCAGTTGAGGATCTCCAGTGTTGTGACCTTGCGAGGTCGGATTGTTGGTCTTGCGAGACGTGTTTTGAGTTAGGATTCGAGGACGAATCCAGTTTAGTGGGGGAGAGTTGTAACATCCGTAAACCAAGAAGTGGAGTTTTGCCTGGTGTCGAGCGACACCAAGGCTGGTGTCGATCGACACCGGCCAAATCGCAAATTCCCGGTTTGTTTCTATTTTGTTCGGTTCGCGTCGGTTAAGGGTGGAAACCCTAAGAAACGAAATAAAAAGGCTTTTGTCGTCGAGTGGTTGTCACTTTTTGGAGGCAGAGAGTTTAGGAGGAGATTTTGGAGTGTTCTTGAGCGATTTTGGAGCTTTTGGTGGTGTCTGATTGCTGTTCTTCCCTGTTCATCTCCCTTTCTCCCTTTCAATCCAAATCCAAGGTGAGTGCGTGACTGTGGGCTCGGGATTTCCGGATTTAGGTTGCTAGATGAATGAATAGATGAGTTTCTGTTGTTTTTCGTGATGTGTATGTGTTGATTGTGGTGTTGAATCGTGTTGGATTGATGATTGTGATAATTTGGCGTTTTCTGTGTGTTTCATTGCTTCTGGTGTCGTCCTGTCGAGCGGGTGTCGATCGACACCAAGCTGGTGTCGGTCGACACCAATGTTGGTTCAGGATGGTTAACCAGTTTGAGCGAATTAAATTGGTTATTGAATTAAAATTGAATTAAAAATGGTTTAATCCGGTTTAATGTATTTAATTGGTTTTGATGGTTAATTGGTTTGATTTAATTAATTATTTTCGGATTAATAATTAATTAAGATTATTATTTAATTATGAGAATTATTTAATAATTATTTGGAATTATTTTAATGGTGGAAAAATATTTAATAATTGTGGAAATTATTTAAAAGACTTTAATTATCTGGAAATTGCTTAATTGGCCCGTGGGCAGAGTGATCGCTTCACTAAGTATTTATGATAATACTTACGCATCTCCTTTCCTGTGATGCAGGTGGAAGAAATGTCTAAACGCGGAATCAAGGCCGAAGAAGAGGATGATAGGATTTATGTTTTATTTCTTTTGCTTAAGTTGTTAGAATTATTTGATATTTGATTTATTTGATTTATTGATTATTGACTTCATTGTTGAATTGGTTGATTTATTTATTTAAAGATTTTTAAAACTTCCGCTAGAATTGTTTAAGTATAAAAAAAAAAAATGTTGGTTGTTTCAATGACAATCGAAGACATGACAATCTCGAAGAGATTAAAATGGAGAAAAAGAAGGAGAAAAATTGATAGAAGAAAGGAGGCGGCCAAAGAAATAATTAGATCACTATAAAATCTTGCGCTTGCGCTGATTCCATATAGGATTGTGAACTGAATGATTCATTAGATGATTGTTTTACAGACTATATACACTAATTACATAGGGCGAACTAGGTATTAAGTAATTACAAATGTGACATCAACTTATATAATCTACAAATTCAAGATGGTTATGGTATTATCAGTGTTAGCATCTAACATCTAAACCAAAAATAAAAATTATTAGAGACAAAATATTAATAAAAAAAAAATTATTAATTAAAATATTAATTAATCATACCTTTGGTCTGAACGGCTAAAAGCCCACAACAAAAGCATCGGAAAGAGAATGTACGACGTGTCTCGTCTTTATCTTCCACTTCCCACTTCCACTTACAATGGGTGAGTTGGAAAAAAAATTCAACAGTTTAAATACTACAATGATGAGTTGAATCGAGTGTTGAAAAGGAGGTGGAATAATTGAAGTTGAAAGACTTCAACTCCGTTGAATAAGAAAAAGGAGTGACAGCTCTGCCACGTGGCAAATTCTTATTGATCGAAAAAATAATAATAAATATTAATATATAATAAATATAAGTGTTGTGTTTTCATTGGTTGATTAGATTCTTGGTTTGTTTTTATCCACCAAAAGATAGAAAATTGATTATCTCATAATAAATTAAATATATATAAAAAATATTTATACCAAAATTCATCATTTTTCATTCTCTATAAATAGAGACTTGTTTCAATTGATTTGGACACAAAAAAAAACTCATCTTATTTTCTTTGGTTTCCATATTAGCCTCAAATAAATTTTGGTATTTTGCTTTAAACATTTTTTTAGTGCAATGGATCCCAACAATAACCCTTTTAATACCCAAAATTCTGCAAATCATCCTTTCAATTACCCAACAATGAGTTTGTTGTATTAATTAAGTTATGTGTTTTTTGTTGTATTGTGTGTTTATTAAAATGTATTGTGTTCTAATTTTTTCTGTTTTAATAATGTTTATATCTTGTGTTTAAAACTTGCAAGAAAATAAAAGTAAAATTGATGTTATAAAAATTAAAATAATAATATTTTCCATGAAAATAATAATTATTATTTTTAATTATATTAATTTAATTTAAATCGAAAATTATTATTAATATGTAGTTATATAACTTTTACAAAATAATAAAAATAATTGAATAGTGTGTTGAATTTTTTATTAAATAAAACCATTGTAAATGAAGATAGTTGAATAAATGTTGAATGATTATGTGGAAGAAAAAGAATATGATGTGGAAGTGAAAAAGTGGTGTTGAGTGTTGAAACCATTGTACATAGTCTTACAGTTCGCGTTGCTTCACACCCTCCATTGCAAAGAGAGCTCGATGCCCTTTCTGTAATTCACCCTTAAAACCTTGTAAATTTACTTCCACTGCCACTATCACCAATCGACTTCATCTTCTTCTCTGAGCTATGATGAGGATTACAGATTTTACCCTCTTCTTCTTCTTCTTCTTCGTTTCGTCTCCTTTGTTGCTTCTAGCTCAATCACAGCCTCGAGAAATCGACCCACAAGACAAATCCTCTCTACTGATATTCAAAGTTTCGATTCACGACCTGAATCGAAGCTTATCGACGTGGTACGGCTCAACGTGTTCTAACTGGACCGGTCTAGCTTGCCAGGATCCGACCGGAAAAGTACTCTCCCTCGCTTTATCCGGTACGAATTTGTCCGGTCAGATTCACCCATCTCTCTGTAAGCTCACTTCTCTTCAAAGCTTGGACCTTTCTCGGAACAATTTCTCTGGAAACATCCCTTCTTGCTTCGGTGCGTTGCGTAATCTTAGGACACTGAATCTTAGTCAGAACAGATTGGTCGGTTCGATTCCTGGAACGTTTGGCAACCTTGAGGAGCTTAGAGAACTCGTTCTAAGCGAGAATAGAGATTTAACCGGATTGATTCCTGACTTGGTTGGAGATTTGATGAATCTTGAGAAAATCGATCTAAGTTTCTGCTCGTTTCTTGGCGAATTACCTGAGAGTTTTCTCTATTTGGAAACTCTCAAGTACTTGAATCTTGAGAACAATAACTTGACAGGCACACTTAGAGATTTTCAGCAGCCGTTGGTGGTTCTTAATCTTTCTTCGAATCGGTTTTCCGGTACACTGCCTTGTTTCTACGCCTCTCGTCCGTCTCTCAGTGTACTGAATCTTGCTGAGAACTCTCTCGTTGGTGGTTTGCCTTCTTGTTTGGGTTCTTTAAAAGAGCTGAGCCATTTGAATCTATCTTCCAATGAGTTTAGTTACCAGATATCACCTAGGCTCGTGTTTTCGGAGAAGCTCTCGATGCTTGACTTGAGCCACAACGGGTTTTCGGGTCCTCTCCCTGCAAGAATCTCCGAAACAAGTGAGAAACTAGGTCTTGTTCTTCTTGATCTCTCTCACAATAGGTTCTCTGGTTACATCCCGTTGCGGATCACCGAGCTAACGAGTTTACAAGCATTGTGTCTCTCTCACAATCTCTTAACCGGAGATATCCCCGCTCGGATCGGGAACCTGACTTATCTCCAAGTCATCGATCTTTCGCACAACGCGTTAACCGGCTCTATACCTCTCAACATCGTCGGCTGCTTTCAGCTGCTTGCTCTGGTGATCAGCAACAACAATCTCTCTGGCGAAATCCAACCGGAGCTCGATGCCTTAGACAGTCTCAAGATACTAGACATAAGCAAGAACGAGATCTCGGGCGAGATCCCGCTTACTTTAGCCGGCCTCAAGTCGCTCGAAATCGTCGATATAAGCTCCAACAACCTCTCGGGAAACTTGAACGAAGCCATTTCCAAATGGTCTAATCTCAAGTATCTTTCTCTCGCTCAGAACAAGTTCACCGGAACTCTTCCTTCTTGGTTGTTCAAGTTCGACAAAATCCAAATGATCGACTACTCTAGCAATAGATTCTCTTGGTTTATACCGGACGATAACTTGAACAGCACTCGATTCAAGGGTTTTCAAGACTCTTCTTCAGAGACGCCTAGGGAAGTAGAGATCAAGATATCAGCAACTGTGGTTGCTAAAGATGAGCTAAGCTTCAGCTACAGTCTCTTGTCAATGGTGGGGATTGATCTTTCTGATAATCTATTACACGGAGAGATACCTGAAGCTTTGTTCAGACAGAAGAACATCGAATACTTAAACCTGTCTTGCAACTTTCTTGATGGTCAGCTTCCGGATTTAGAGAAGCTGCCAAGGTTAAAGGCATTAGATCTTTCACACAACTCTCTCTCAGGTCAAGTCAGTGGAAACATGTCAACACCATCAGGTTTAACACTTCTGAATCTATCTCACAACTGTTTCTCCGGAATCGTTACTGAGAAAGAAGGGCTTGGGAAGAAGTTTCCGGACGCTTTGGCAGGGAATCCAGAAGTTTGTGTTGAGTTTTCAGGAAGCAAGTGTGATCCTGCAAACATTGATGCATCATCGCAAGAGGAGATTTATCAAAACGAATTGGTGGAAGGATCGATATCGATTTGGATATTTTGCTTAAGTGCGTTTATTAGCTTTGATTTTGGAGTGTTGGGTATCTTCTGCTCAGCTCGTGCTCGGAGTTATATTCTGCAAACGAAAGCTGCTTAAACAAGAAAAAAGGCAATGAAAGAAGAAATGGTTTTGGTGTGTGTATATTCAGTTTATAACACGAATTTGTGTTGTATGAGATGTCAAGTGGAAATGCATGTTCTGTTACTAAAATCTCCGGGCTTTTGCGTCAACTGTTAGAGCACCTGCATCCTTGAACTCATTTGAAGTTCTATAACATATTTTAAGAATAATTATATTAGTAATTTAATTAAAGAGTTTATCTAAGATTTGTTAATTTTAACCTCCACATTGCACATACTCCATATGACCAGCGAAGAAAGTGATGGAACTTATTTGCGTTAAAAAAACTATGTTCAATTAACAAATGTCATCCACAATATCCAGATTCTGAAGAACGACCAAGCACACGTATCTGGGTAATTTTGATTGGTTGGAAGCTTGCTTGATTGACAGAAGGAGATCGAAGAAGAAAAATTGAAAGCTTTGACGAAGAAGAAGAAGATACGGTTTTATAAGAGAAGCAAAAAGAAGACAAAGAAGAAGATGAAGAAGATGGAAGAAGGAGGAGATCGAAGAGAAAGAGAAGAAGAACACGACGATCGAAGAAGAAGAACGAGATCGAGCATAAGGAGATCGAAGAAGAATAGACAAATCGAAGAAGAAATTTTCGAAGTAGAGAAGAAAGAAAAATTAAAACTCAGAGAAAATTTTTTTTTGCCTTTCTCTCCGTAATACACGTGGCCAACAGAGTCGGTTCTACAAGTTCTGCGTACAGAATCGATTCTCAGATATTTGGCTTGACACATCAGTAATTAATATTGTTTTTTTTTTTTTTTTAAAGATAGAACCGCTATTGATATGAGCGATGCGGGTGCTCTTACTTGTGTATATATAATCTACGTTCAAAATATCGCTTCTCGCTAATTATTTGGTCGGGCAGCGATTAGCGATTTTTCATAAAACCGTTAATAATACGGGGATTAACCGGGGCAGAATTTTAGGTTTATTTTAATATAATTTTAATCATTTAATATATAAAATAACATATTAATATGAAAATCACATATTTCCAAACTAGATTAAATATTTTTTCAAATTCACATATACTACATAAGACAAAAATAGTCAAAGTTTGTGTTTAGAAGATAAATCCCAAAATTGATTTGTTGAAAACGATTAATCACATATTTTTTGGTTAAAATAACTCTAAACAGAATGAACTTTTATTTTTGGATCGAATTTTACAATCAAGTATCAACTGAGCCAATCAGATTTCAGAAAAGTATAAATTTGACCTACGATTTACAGAATTAATGGGCGATTATTGTAATTAATCGGACAAAATCGGAATCGCTACGGTTACCCCCCTTGGAGCGATTAATCGAACGATTAATCGGAAAAATCGGGGATATTTAGAACATAGTATATAATCATGGACTATTCTCAAAAATACCACAAAAATAAGTTAGTGTTGCAAAATTATTACTATCGCCAATTTTATTTTCCAAAAAAACTGTTTTGTTCCAAAAGTACCACCAAACTAAAATTATATTTAGGGGCGATTGCTTAAATAGTCTCATTTTGTAACTTAATTGCTTAAATAGACTCATCTAGTGTACTTGGACCTGTTATTTTTCACTAGGAGGATACTTGTTTATCATTAGTTTATGAAAGAAGATTATTTCAAGTAATTCCCTCCTAAATTTAAACCCTCAAATCATAAACTCTTAAAACAAACCTTAAACCCTACATTGATAAGAATCTTTTCATCTCTTTAATATCTCGACATTTGGCTTTTATCTCTTTTAGCTTATTCATTTCCTCTTTAAAATCTCGACATTTTTAGCTTATTCATTTCCTCTTTAATATCTCGACATTTGGCTTTTATCTCTTTTAGCTTATTCATTTCCTCTTTAGAGTTATGGATTTGCTTACGACATATTCCTCTTGGTCTTCTTGGATTTGGATAAAAAATGAGATGAAAATAACTTGTAAGATGCATAACTATCATTTGGTATGCCATTGTTAAGTGCGAAATTCAAAAACCCAAAAAGACATTTATAAGAGTCTTCCAAATATGTACATTAATAGACAGAAAGTTACAATGAATTATACTATTTGAATCTATACTACAGATAAAAGTTGCAGCTAAATGCCTCGAGTGTCCACATAGAATTAGAAAAATCATTATTATTGGTCCACATATCTCCAAAATTAAGAAAATTTCTAAATTTTAAAATTGTAAAAAATAAAAAATTTAATAAATATTATTTTAAACGACAAATAGTATAATTTCCGATCATCATTAAATTAATTTTTATGTTACTTTTTAGTTTTCAGAAAATTTTATTAATTTAAGAATTTGGAAAATGAAGAAATTTTAAATAACAACAAAACATAAAAATATGCTATATTTATAAAAGTTAAAGCTATTAGCCTCATCCCTATAAGATTTAAAAAACCAATCATATTGGTCCATCTAAGCATTTCAATATTTAGGCCATTAGTCTTTAAAGGTGTACATATAAGATTTAAAAAACCAATCCTATTGGTCCATGTAAACATTTCCAAAGTTAAGAAAATTTTCAAATTTTAAAGTTGTTAGAGATACAAAAATTAAATATATAATAAAATAACCAATAGTATCATTCCATATCACCACTAAAATTAATTAAGTAATTTCCCTTTTAGTTCTCAGAAAAGTTTCTTAATAGAGTTTGGAAAATAAGCAGTTGTATGAGGTCTCGATATTAAGATAATGACTTGAAATATATTTGTTAGCAAACATAATAATTTTGTCATTTTATTATGTTTTGCTTGTAGTTTGCTTATGTTTTCCTTATAATTCGCTTATGTTTTGCTTATGTTATGATTATTTTTGTTAATTTTTTTTATTTTATTTCCTTAGTTTTATTTCATTTTCAATTTGATTTATGTTATTCATAAGTTATTATTAATTACATGTTTATATTGAAGAGCGATGCGTACAACATCATGAAATATAAGCTCCGGTGTCCCGAGTTTTGTTCAAACCGGTCACTAAATCACCATCAAAGGTGCAATTTCCCCCACATCAACATTTGGAGGCGCTCCGACCAACCTAACTATACAAATATGGAAGGTTAAATAACCATTTTTTCCAAGCTGGTGTCGGTCGACACTGTCGGTCTGATCGGTTATATGGTTTGGTTTAATCATTTTAGTTATTGGAATTTAATTGGTAATCCGGTTTAATTGGTTAAGTGGCTTAATTGGTGATTAATTATTTAATGGTTGAAATAATTAATTAATCTGTGTAAATAATTGTGGAAAATTATTTTAATAATTATGGAAATTATTTGGAGTATTGTAAATTATTTAATAATTATGAGAATTATTTAAATATTGTTAATTATTCAGGAAATTTTGTAATTGGAATGTAGGCGGGGTGATCGCCTCACTAAGTATTTCTTAAATACTTATGCATCTATTTTTCATTAATGTGATGCATGTAAAAGAAAAGTGTGATCGTGCAATCAGGGCCGAGGAAAGGATGATAGGATGTTTTATGTTTCGTTATTTGCTTCCGCTGTAGTTTAGTGAAACCTGGTGTTAGGTCGCTAGATTTATTCTCTTATTTCTGGAGTTGAATTGAATATTTTTGATTGATTTAATTATTATTTATTGGTTTATTGTTTGAGAATTCCGCACCTGTTAAATAACAAAAAAGAAAAAAAACTTGGTTGTTTCATTTTGGTATCAGAGCCTATACGGTTTTAGGACTGCTAGAGTTGGGTGAACTGAGACTATATGTTTAATTGATTATGTGTGCTTAGTCAGTTGTTAGTCTTAGTATCATCCCCTTCGGCCTTCAAGTGATTCCGCGGTGAGAATTGTGTTTGTGTTTTTGGTCGTGTTTTCTAACTTGCTCATCTTTTGTTCTTTGGAAGTGCAGCAAGATGGATGCAGGTGTTGTAGAGCCCGTGGGGGTAGAGCAGTTGGCCGTGGTTGTGGAGCTGCGGGCCGTGGAGGCCGGGGTCGTGGAGGCCAGGGTCGTGGAGGCCGGGGTCGTGGTCGTGGATTACCGGCGGATTCGGGAGAGAGTGCAGCGCCTAGTGTGGCGACTGCGTCAGTGACACAGTCGATGGCGGGTGAGGCCAATATGGGTGCCGGTGGTGGCGCGGGGGTTGGGGCGGCCCAAGGTGGGGGCGCGGCTCCAGCTCAGGGTCATGGTGACCTAGTTGTGGGGTTACTGACACAGCTGTTGGCACGTTTTCCGCCAGCGGTTCCAGAGCAGGCTCCGGGTGCACATCCAGTGGCCGGACCACAGCAGGGTGCTGCAGTGGTTGGGCAGCAGGGAGCTGCGGTTGTTGGGCATCCGCCTTATCTCGAGATGATGGGGCAGATGCAGAGGATTGCGACGCCTTTGAGGGCAGAGTTGGGCCTGAGGAGGCCGATGAGTGGCGTCAGAGACTGGAGCGGAATTTCCGGTCTATCAGATGTCCTGAGGAGTACCAGGTTGAGTTGGCGGTGCATTATCTGGGTGGAGATGCACATTTGTGGTGGAGATCCATTGAGACTCGGAGGGCAGTGTGGATTAGGGGCGACTTCCTAGCGGAGTTCAACGCCAAGTCTCAGAGAGAGAGGTCAGTGCGGGAGTGCGACGCCGAGTTTAGTAGGCTGGTGGTTCATACAGGTCGGGCTATGGAGGATGAGCGGGCTCTTATGCAGAGGTTCTTGCAGGGTCTTCGGTTGAGTATATGGACTCAGTGCAGAGGCGGTGTGTACACTTCGAGGGTGGATCTGGTGGAGCTAGCGGCTTCGATTGAGGAGGACCTTCGTGAGCAGGTTGGTCCGGTAACTGTTCCAGATGCAGTTGCTCCTGCTATCCAGCCGAGGAGTCACCAGCAGCAGCAGCAGCACAGAGGTTCGAGTTTCGGTTCTGGTTCTGGCAAGGGTGGCAAGCCTGTACAGTGCCAGAAGAGGAGGGCAGACGAGATCTCTGGAGGCAGCCAGAGTGTTCGTGGCAGTTGCTATGGCTGTGGGAGCACAGATCATAGAGTGGCTAGTTGTCCCAAGAGGGAGGCATCCAGAGATGCTAAGGTGTGCTTCTATTATAGGGAGTCGGGGCATATCAGGCCAATGTGTCCCAAGTTACAGCAGATGTCGATGGTGTCGGTTCAGCCGGTAGCGGCTCAGCTAGTGTCGCAGATTGCAGCAGTGCAGCCATTGAATCAGATTGGAGTGGCGCCGAGAGTGGACTCTTCGACGGAGGTCGGACAGAGTGATGGGTGGTCAGGTTTTACCCACTTTTAAATCCTGCAAGTGCACAGATCGTAGAAGTACGGGTTATCGAACACAAGGACTGGCTAGAATGAATACACTTTGAAACTATGGATTTCGGATCAAGCTAGAACAAGGTATAAGATGTTTGGTTGGTGAACTAATAACTAAATAAGAAAGCTAGAGATCGTGAGGTTGTAAAGCAATAAGGGAAAGGCGTTAGGGCTTTAGGGGCTAATTCGCAGAGAAGCAAGCAATGATCAAGTTCGATGATAGATATAAATCGTTTTAGGGATGATGGGATGATAGATCCGTCTAGAACACAAAACACGAAATTAAGTCTTTCCACTGCCGTGGCTCCGACTCCTATGATAACTTATCTAATCGCTAAACTTTTGGAATGTCCTTAGATAGTTAATCAAGCATTAAATCGAGCAAGTTCGGATACAGTTCACTAGGCTTAGTAGATCAACTTTCGCAGTCTAAGAAACCTAGCTTGTCAAAGAATAGGTCCGGCGAATGGTACAACACTTTTGTGGCTCAAATCAACCTAGGATCGGATTGTTAGATGCGTGGTAAAGCAATCAGCATTAGTAAGTGAACAAAACGAGACAAAGACTCTAAAGATATCCCTAACAGTTCATTGAAATCATAGATCAAGCAAACAACTCATTGAATTAGTAACCCTAGCAACCTAACAAGTGAATTACTCAGACATGATCAAAGTAACAACACACAGGGATGGAGGAAACATAGTATAAGATAAAAGGTTTAGAAATCTGTAAAACTGTGATACAATATGCGGCTCTCTTTTATAGAGAGGCTAAAAAGGTGTATTTATAGTCCTAGGTCTTCATGGGGTCGAGATTAGGTAAACGGGCCGAGAAAAACGCGGAATCGGGAAAGATGGGCTTTTGTTGGCCGAGTCGGGTCGATCGGGACGATGTTTGGTCGAGCGGCACGGTCGAGCGGTCGGTCGAGACGTTAGTTCGGTCGTGCGGGACGGTCGAGCGCGTACCGAGTGGTGAAGAAAAGTCGGGTCGGACGAGGATCTTAAACCTCCTGTCCGACCGGTCGCGATCGAGCGGATGATCGATGATGTGAAGGAAGGTCGGGTCGGACGAGGGCCTTAAAGCTCCTGTCCGACTGGTCGCGGTCGAGCGGATGATTGGCGTGGTGAAGAATGGTCAGGTCGGACGAGGGCCTTAAAGCTCCTGTCCGACCGGTCGCGGTCGAGCGGCTTTGTCGTCCGGATGATGAGGATCGGTCCGACCGCGGTTGTTAAGTTCCCGGGTCGGACAGCACGGTCGAACGAGACGTGGTCAACCGGTGTGTCCGGTTTTGGCTCGTCTGACACTCTTCTCTAGAACGATCATATCTTCCATTCTTTATGGCCAAATTTCATGATTTTAATTGCGTTGGAAAGCTAACTCATGTAGGCATCGCGGCGAACTGGCTTTGGTGAAATCCATTAAGTACAATGTTTTAAGGCTCCGTTAAAGTTGATGCTGTGTTGCGGAGCGGTATAAAGTCCAAATCCTGTGGTTTTGCTCCAAAATGCATCTTTCGACCTGTTTAGACTCTTAGTACTATAAATCCACAAAAACTATCTTTTTAGATCAAAAAGCCTTTGAAAACCTTATAAAAAGCATAGTAAAACCGTATAAAAAGCGTACAAAATAGAGGTATATCACAGAGCAATCAGACCGGGCATATCACAGGTAAAATCTTTGACTCAGACTTCGTAAATTCTTAGTGGTAGAGTTGTTGTTGTTTGTTTCAATTATTTTCCTGTGATAGAGTTTTGGGGTTCTCAACGCATATGAATTGTGTAGGGAGCTTGTTAGTGGGCGGTTGTGAGTCCCACGTGTTGTTTGACTCTGGAGCATCTAATTGCTTCATTACTCTGGAGTGTGCCGAGAGCAGAGGCATCCAGTATAGCACTGGTGAGCATTCGGGCATGGTCAAGGTGGCTGGTGGAGGATTCCTGGCTAATTCGGGCCATGCTAGAGCAGTGGATGTTCAGATTGCGGGGCAGTCGATGCCAGCAGACTTGGTCATCAGTCCGGTGGAGCTGTATGACGTTATTTTTGGGATGGACTGGCTGTCGTATTACAGAGTTCATCTTGAATGCTATAGAGGCAGAGTGGTGTTTGAGCGGGATGCGGGGAGGTTGGTTTATCACGGAGTGAGACCGACTTCTGGGAGTCTTGTGATCTCGGCTATTCAGGCTGAGCAGATGATAGAGTTAGGTTGCGAGGCATACTTGGCGACGATTGTGATGTCGGATTCTAGTGGTGAGGTGGCTTTAGAGGATATTCAGGTTGTCTAGGAGTTTGAGGATGTGTTTCGGTCGCTGAAGGGATTATCACCATCTCGGTATGATCCTTTCACGATTGAGCTTGAGCCGGGGACAACTCCAATATCGAAGACACCTTACCGGATGGCGCCAGCAGAGTTGGCAGAGCTGAAGAAGCAGCTAGAGGACCTTTTGAGCAAGGGTTTCATTCGGCTGAGTGTCTCACCGTCGGGAGCACCGGTGTTGTTCGTGAAGAAGAAGGATGGGAGTTTTCGATTGTGCATCGATTACCGAGAACTTAACCGAGTCATTGTGAAAAAAGGTACCCTCTCCCGAGGATTGACGAGTTATTGGATCCGCTGAGGTGTGCTACCTAGTTCTCCAAGATAGACTTGGCATCGGGTTATCATCAGATTCTCATAGACGAGGCAAATGTTTGCAAGACGGCGTTCAGGACGAGATATGGGCATTTTGAGTTTGTAGTCATGCCTTTCGGTTTGACTAATGCGCCGACAGCTTTCATGCGGTTGATGAACGATGTGTTCAGAGAGTTTTTGGACGTATTCGTTATCATATTCATTGGTGACATTTTGGTGTATTTGAGGAGTCCAGAGGACCATGCGACTCATTTGAGGCTGGTTATAGAGAAGCTTCGAGAGCATAAGTTGTATGCTAAGTTGAGCAAGTGCAGTTTCTGGCATAGAGAGATGGGTTTTCTTGGTCACATTGTTTCTGCAGATGGAGTTTATGTGGATCCAGCAAAGATTGAGGCTATCAGGTATTGGCTTAGACCGAGTAGTGCTACCGAGATCATGAGTTTTATGGGTTTAGCAGCCTACTACAGGAGGTTCATCAAGGGCTTTGCGAGTATGTCTCAGCCGATGACGAGGTTGACCGGCAAGGATGTACCGTTTGTGTGGTCGCCGGAGTGCGAGGTGAGCTTTGAGAAGCTCAAGGAGATATTGACTAGTACACCAGTCTTGGCATTACCCGAGCCGGGGAAGCCTTATGTGGTGTAAACAGATGCTTCAGGAGTTGGTCTTGGTTGTGTCTTGATGCAGGAGGGTAGAGTGATTGCCTATGCTTCGAGGCAGTTGCACGGCAGCGAGCGTAATCATCCTACGCATGATCTTGAGTTGGGAGCGGTGATTTTCGTGCTTAATATCTGGAAGTCTTATTTGTATGGCGGGTCAGTGCAGATCTTTATGGATCACAAGAGTTTGCAGCATATCTTCACTCAGCCTTTGATGAATGCGAGGCAGACGCGTTGGGTTGAGTTTCTGGCAGACTATGACCTGGAGATTATCTATCATCCGGGCAAGGCCAACCAGGTGGCAGACGCGTTGACTCGACGGAGGATTGAGTCAGATCGAGAGCAGGATGTGGAGGCTTTGGTCAGCGAGATTAGTACATTTCGTCTTTGTGCTATTTTGCAGGAGCCTTTGGGTTTGGAGGCAGCCGACCAGGCAGATTTGCTCAGTAGGATCAGAGTTGCTCAGCAGAGTGATTAGAGTCTGATTGATGCGTCGCGAGCAGTGGGTTCCGAGTATTTGGTCTCTCCGAACGGGACGATTTTGGTTCGTGGTCGGGTTTGTGTACCCAAGGATGAGGAGTTGAGACAGCAGATTCTGAGAAAGGCTCATGCGAGCAAGTTCTCGATTCATCCAGGTGCGACCAAGATGTACCGTGACCTCAAACGGTATTATCACTGGGTAGAGATGAAGAGGGATGTGGCTGATTGGGTTGCGAAGTGCAACACGTGTTCATTGGTGAAGGCAGATCATCAGGTTCCAGGTGGTCTTTTGCAGAGTTTACCCATTCCAGAGTGGAAGTGGGATATGATCATGATGGATTTTGTAGTGGGATTACCTATCTCACGGACTCATGATGCTATTTGCGTGATTGTAGATTTGTTGACCAAGTCCGCACATTTTCTAGCCATTAAGAAGACAGATGGAGCTGCTGTTTTCGCTAGGAAATTTGTGCGGGAGATTGTGGGGCTGCATGGAGTGCCAGCCAGTATTGTGTCAGACAGAGATACGAGATTCGCTTCAGTGTTTTGGAGGACGTTTCAGACTGAGATGGGCACTAAGGTGCATATGAGTACAGCTTATCATCCGCAGACATATGGGCAATCAGAGAGGACTATCCAGACCGTGTAGGATTTGCTGAGGATGTGTGTGCTGGATTGGGGTGGCCATTGGGCTGATCATCTTTGTTTGGCAGAGTTTGTCTACAATAACAGTTTTCAGGCGAGTATTGGCATGGGTCCTTTTGAGGCTTTGTATGGGAGGCCATGTAGGACACCTTTATGCTGGACCCAAGTGGGGGAGCGCAACATTTATGGAGCTACATTTGTTCAGGAAACGACGGAGAAGGTCCGTGTTTTGAGGCTTTACATGAAGGAAACTCAGGATAGGTAGAAGAGTTACGCGGATAGGCGGAGGCGAGAGCTTAAATTTCAGGTTGGAGATATAGTGTATCTCAAGATGGCTATGTTTAGGGGTCCTAACAGATCCATAGCAGAGAATAAGCTTAGTCCACGGTTTATGGGTCTGTTTCCAGTGGTGGAGCCTTTCATGAGAGCCTTTCACAAGGTGTTTCATGTTTCGATGTTGAGGAATTGCCTTCATCCTTCAGAGGAATTAGTGGCTAAGATTCCAGAGGATTTTAGGCCAGATTTGACGGTTCCGGCGGCTTCTGTGAGGATTCTCGAGAGGAGAGTCAAGGTCCTGCGGAACAAGAAGGTGCCGTTGTTGAGAGTCTTGTGGGACTGTAGCAGTACAGAGGAGGAGACTTGGGAGCCAGAGGCAAAGATGAAGCTGAAGTTCAGGAAGTGGTTCGACAAGCAGTTCGTCGAGTGAGCTTCTTTGTCTTTGTGGTTCCAGTTTTAGTTTGGTGCTTTTTTGTTGTTGTGGTTTATGTATTTTCGTTTTCGTTGTACGATTTGTTGTTGTGGTTTATGTATTTTCGTTTTCGTTGTACGATATACATTTTTGGAGATTTGTAAGATGGAGTTTGCCTTATATTTATGTGTTTCGGATGTTACGAGTTGTGCTGACCAGTTTGGGTCGTGAGACATTTCTAGTCAGATGTGCTATAGGCGTTTCAGAGTTATTACTCATTTCAGTTTTTAGAGATATGGGGGGTCTTTTGAGGAGATATGGTGGATCTCCAGCAGACTTATATGTGAGGGTCGCTACCTCAGTATAAGTGGTTAGTGTGGTTTACCATTTGTGACGGGTGGGTCGCAATATGGGTATCGAGAGATAGGGTGGATCTCTCGAGGAGACATTGTGGGTCTCAAGAGTTAAGAGTAATAATGTCTGAGAACGTGCATATAACATAGGATTAGATGTGAGTCTCAGGGGATCAGGTGAGGATCTCTAGTGGTTTTGGCCAAATGGGGCCATGTTGTGGTTTTTTTATAGATGTGTTTCGTTGGGATTCGAGGTCGAATCCAGTTTAGTGGGGGAGAGTTGTAACATCCGTAAACCAAAGAGTGACTTTTGGAGTTGGTGCTCGAAGGGTGTCGGTCGACACCGGTTATTGGAATTTGTCTTCTGGGTTTTGGTCGAGTGGTGTCGAGCGACACCATGGAAAGGTGTCGGTCGACACCGGTTATGGCGAAATCGAGTCGGTTTGATTTAAGTGGCCTGTTTGGACGGTTTGGGCGAGGAAGCCCTATTTCGCTGAATAAAAGTGTTCAGCCGCGTTTTTGGAGCTCAGTTTTCGTAGAGAGTTTTCCAGAGAGAAAATAGGCGATTTTTGAGAGGATTTGAGGTTTTGGAGTTTCTAGTTGTTGTTCCTTGCTGTATCTCTTGCTTTTTCCCTTGTTCAATCCTTTGTTAAGGTGAGTGCGTGACCGTAGGCTTGTGGTTTACTAGATATGTCAAATTGGTTGATTGTGGTTGAGTTTAGGTTGTTTTTTTTTTTGTTGGATTATATGATAATAGTGCCTTTAATTGTGCTTGTTGGTGTTTATTGAGTAATTTTGTGTTTATGTGCTGTTATCGTTTGGTGGTTTTGATCTGCGAGCTCGGTGTCGAGCGACACAAAGCTGGTGTCGGTCGACATTGTCGGCTGATCGGTTATGCGGTTTGGTTTAATCGTTTTAATTATTGGAAATTAATTGGTAATCCGGTTTAATTAGTTAAGTGGCTAAATTGGTGATTAATTATTTAATGGTTGAAATAATTAATTAATATGTGGAAATAATTGTGGAAAATTATTTTAATAATTATGGAAATTATTTGGAGTATTGTAAATTATTTAATAATTATGAAAATTATTTAAATATTGTTAATTATTCTGGAAATTGCGTAATTGGCCTGTAGGTGGGGTGATCGCCTCAGTAAGTATTTCTTAAATACTTATGTATCTTTTTCTCGTTAATGTGATGCAGGTAAAAGAAAAGTATGATCGCGGAATCAGGGCCGGGAGAGGATGATAGGATGCTTTATGTTTCGTTATTTGCTTCCGCTGTAATCTAGTGAAACCTGGTGTTAGGTTGCTAGATTTTTTTTTTTTTGTTTTTGAGTTGAATTTAATATTGTTGATTGATTTAATTATTATTTATTGGTTTATTGTTTGAGAAATCCGCACCTGTTAGTTAACAAAAAAAAAAGCTTGGTTGTTTCAAAATGTTACTTGTGTATTACAAAATTACTACTATCGCCAATTTCTTTTTCCAACTGTACTCAGGGCCGGGCTTAAGATTTTGGGGTTCAATTCAAAATATGAATTTGAGGCTCTAAAATTAGATTTTCTAAGCTAAAAAAAAATATAAAAAAATTATGGGCTCTAAACTTTTCAGAAAAAAAGCTGATGCCTATTCTAATGAATTGGTAGAATGGGCTCAAGCCCGGCCCTGAAAATACTAAAAAAAAAACTGTTTTGTTTCAAAAATACCACTAAACTAAAATTAAAATTTAAACCCTCAAATCATAAACTCTTAAAAGTTAAAAGAAACCCTATATTGATAATAATAACATCTTCATCTCTTTAATATGTCGACATTTGGCCTTTATCGCTTCCAGCATATTCATTTCATCTCTTTAAAATCTCGACATTTTTTTTTAAAAAATTAGAGTTATGGATTTGCTTACGACATATTCCTCTTTGTCTTCTTGGATTTGAATAAAAATTAAGAGGAAAATACCTTGTAAGATGATGTATACCTATGCTGAATTCAAAAACCCAAAAAGGACATTTATAACAGTCTTCCAAATTTGTATATTAATAGATAGAAAGTTACGTGAATTATATTATTTGAATTTGTACTACATATAAAAATTGAAGCTAAAAGCTTCGAGTATCCACATAGAATTTTTTAAAAAAAATCATTATTATTGGTTCATGTAAGCATCTCCGAAAATTTCCAAATTTTAAAATTTTTAAAAATAAAAAAATATAAAAGAAATCATTTTAAACGACCAATAGTATCATTCCCAATCATCACTAAAATTAATTACTTATTTTAGGTTTTAGTTTTTAGAAAAGTTTATTAATTTAAGAAATTCGAAAATGAATAAATTATATTTTCAAATAACAAAAAAAAATGCTATATATTAGCCTCATCTATAGGCCTGGACATTTTTACCCTGACACGAAATACCGAACCGAACCCTATCCGAAATAGAAGGAACCGAACCGAATCGAACCGGAATCGACACAAATACCCGAATGGGTCCTAAATTCCTATACCCGAAAGAACCGGACCTGAACTAGAACCGAACCGAGAACCGAATAGGTACCCAAAATATTCAAATTATAATTATATACCCAAAAATATTAGTTATATGTAGACTTAAAATAACCAAAATATGTAAAATTACAATTATAAACCTAATATCAAAAGAAAAATCTTTAGTTATATTTGTTTATATTCAAAAAAATTGCTAAATTTAACAAAATTTCATTTAAATTAAACAGTTTTTTATTTTTATTTAATTTTTTGTAACTAAAGTTTGGATACCCGGAACCGACCCGAACGCAGGCGGAACCGAATTAGACCCGACCCAAAAATAAAAAATACCCGAATAGTTCTAAAATTTCTAGATCCGAAACCCGAAATGAACCGACCCGAACCCGACCCGAAAAACCGGATGCCCATGCCTACTCATCCGTATCAGATGTAAAAAAACCAATCATATTGATCCATTTAAGCATTTCAATACTTAGGCCATTAGCTTTTAAAGGTGTCCACATAAGATTTTAAAAAATCATTCTTATTGATCCACATAAACATTTCCAAAATCAAGAAAATTTCAATTTGAAAGTTGTTAGAGATACAAAAAAAATTAAGTATATAATAAAACAAATAATGGTATCATTCCAAATTTCCACATCACCACTAAAATTGATTAATTAATTAATATCCGTTTTAGTTTTCAGAAAAGTTTTTTAATGGAGTCTGGAAAATAAAAAGTTTCTTAATAGAGTTTGGAAAATAATCTGGAGCAGTTCTATGAGGCCTCCATATTAAGATTATGACTTGAAATACAATATATATATTAGCAAACATAATAATTTTGTCATTTTTATTATGTTTTCCTTATAATTTCCTTATGTTTTGCAAATAATTTGCTTATGTTGTGCTTATTTTATTCTTATTTTTGTTAATTTTTATTTTATTTTCTTAGTTTTATTTCATTTTCAATTTCATTTATGTTATTCATAAGTTATTATTAATTACGTGTTTATATTGAAGAGCGATGCATACAACATCATGAAATATAACCTTTCGTGTCTGAGTTTTGTTCATACCGGTTACTAAATCACCATCAAAGGTGCAGGTTCAATGGGGCGGTAAAGTTACAAACGTAAACATTTATGACCAGCACACATCAACCGAAATGAGATCTGGATACTTTCTAGATGGTGGCTTAGGGAAGACCGTTTACATGCAGGACTTAGAAATCACAGCGAACAAAACCGCGTTCCAGCCACTCTATGACCTTATGGTAGCAGCATACATCCATTACAACATCAAGAAGTCGAACGATATGTACTTCTGCTATGGGGGACAAAACCATGAGAGAATTGTTCGTCTTAAATTTCACTCAATTATTCTATATTTCAGTTTCGACATATTTTTACCTTATAAACTGAATTAAATGCAGAAATTAATGTGCTTTCCGTATATTTTTTTGCTTCAGATTCGAGAAGAGTTGGATCCGAAAGTTAGATTTTGATCTTAGATCTGCGCTTTTTTTTAATGGATCTCGGGTCGGGTCAACTTTTTCATTGAGTTAACTCAGTGGAACTCAATAATTTCGGACAAAAATACTGCTTACACCGCACAAGGCAAACCAACAAAATTGTATATAGAACTGACCGGCTAGCTACCTTCTTTGTGCCTTGAATCTTGAAACTGGTTTTGATGGTTGAGACCTTGAACACTACTTTTGGCCGTGTGAGCTGTTTTATTCGTTATGTTATGTTCGTGGCTTTTTCGTAAATTACTTTTTTAAAAAATACGAAAATTCATTTTCCATATTATCCTCTGTGCTTCAGTTTTAAAAGTATAGATTTGCATGTTAGTTTACTAAATCAAGCTATGAAATATGTGTACATCAAAATTGATTATATATGTCTATCTTAATATCTCAATATTTTTTTTTATTGAGTATGTTCTCAGTTTCTTGAAAGAATTATACATTTATACACATGTAATCTTTGTAAGTTGATTGAGGTGAGTTAAGAACCATTTTTCCAATTAAAAAAATTATAACTGAATTTTGTAGCAAATATGTGACTAAAAAAGGTTTTTAACACGAATATATTTCCAAAAATGCCAATTATTCAAGTATATTTTAATATGAAACTTCTTCTAAGATGCAATGTACGGAGAAAAATAACGCATAGAGAAGGTTATAAAATCATGGGCAATTCACACATCTATCATAAAAATGTTTTTTAATTCCTCTCGTAGCATCACTAGTTTTTTTTCCCAAAATGTTTTTTTTCTCACTAGTTCTCGTACCATTTTCATAAGGGTTTATAAACACAAAATTAACTTTAAACCATCAAAACTAAACCGCAACCCATCAAAACTAAACCTCAAACCTTAAAAACTAAACCTTAAACCCTAAATACTAAACCCTAAACCCAAACCCAAATATTTAAATTATAAACCATTTTATAGAGTTATAACTTAATAAAACCATTAAATACTAAACCCTACATCCTGAATACTAAACCCAAACTCAAATATTTAAATTATAAACTCTTATAAAAATGGAATGGATTTTCTCTAAAATCAATCATTCACAAAAAATATTAGCACCGAATAAACAGTGATTTAAGATTTGTTTAGACCATGGAAAAAAGAACATGAATGGTATAGTAGAAACTTTGTAAATTAATAATCGATAAACTAATAAACTCGATAATATAATAATTTTTTCAGATCCCAAGTTGGATCGATGTAAAATATAACACAAATCGATAAGATAATAAGTTAATATTTTTTTTTAAAAAAAAACCTATGTATATATATAGTCTCACACTCCTACTAATACCATAAATTAATAACTTTCATAAACAGATCTTATACAAAGATATAACCATGATAGTATACTAAAATATAAGTATAGTATAGTTTTTAGATATTTAAACTTAAATATTTTTAGAACTTATCTCTAATATTAAAATAAAACTTTAGAAAAATATTATATGTTTTTAAGAACATATTATTGTTTAATTATTTTTTAAGAAAAAATTATTTTAGTCAAAACTAGGGGTGTCAAAATGGGTTGAAATCCATAGGTTGACCCAATCCAACCAACTCATTAACCCTAATGGATCAAATTTTTTGATCCTAATGGATTCATGGATCGAATGGATGGTAGATCGAATGGATTGTAGATCCTATGGGTCAAATTGAAATGGATTATGGATGAAATGATTAACCATCAACTTTTCATCATACATTAATTTATTTTCTAAATTAGTCCTTCCACAATTATGATTTCACTATTTATCTACAAAAAACATGATTTGCAAATTAACCCTCCCAATTTTTTTATTTTTTCACAATTATACCCAACAAAATGTAAAATTTAGATTTTCCCCCAAATATACAGTTTTCACAAATTTTCTCGCCAAAACCGCGATTTCATAATATTTTTCGCCAAAAATGCGGGTTTCACAAATTTTTACCAAAACTTACGGTTTCACTATTTTTCGCCAAAAATGCGTTTTCACAAATTTTCCGTCTAAACTCGCATTTTCGTAAATGTTTCCGGCCAAAAACACATTTTCACAAATTTTTCGTCCAAAATTGCGAGACAAATTTTCCCGCCCAAAATGCGTTTTGACAAATTGGATACTAGGTTGGATGGGTTGGATTACCCATTTTGAAACCTCTAAACAACCCACTAAGTAAATGGATCATGGGTTAATCCAACCCAATTAGTAAATGGATCATGGGTTAATCCAACCCAATTAGTAAATGGATTAGGTTGATCCATGACCCATTTAATTATATGGTTTAAATGGTTAAATGGTTAACCATGATCCATAAATTATAGATAAAAATAATTTTTTTAATAATTTTATTATTAAATTAATAATAATGAATAATATCTATTAATTATAATAAGTTTAATTAATAAAAATGTCTTTTTTGACGAAAATTTTGTGAAAACGTGTTTTGGATGGAAAATTTGTGAAAACGCATTTTGGGAGGGAAAATTTGTGACAATGCGTTTTGGGCGGGAAAATTTGTCGGCGGGAAAATTTGTCAAAACACGATTTTTGGACGAAAAATTTGTGAAAACGCATTTTGGACGGGAAAATTTGTAAAAACGCGATTTTTGGACGGAAAATTTGTGAAACCGCGTCTTGGGCGGGAAAATTTGTCAAACGCAATTTTGGACGGAAAATTTGTGAAAACACGTTTTGGATGGAAAATTTGTGAAAATGCGATTTTGGACGGAAAATTTGTCAAACACAATTTTGGACAAAAAATTTGTATAACCGTTGGGCGGGAAAATTTGTGAAAATGTGTTTTTGGCCGGAAACATTTGCGAAAACGCGATTTTGGACGAAAAATTTGTGAAAACGCATTTTTGGCGGAAAAATAGTGAAACCGTAAGTTTTGGTAAAAATTTGTGAAACTCTCATTTTTGGGGAAAAATATTGTGAAATCGCGATTTTGGCGAAAAATATTGTGAAATCGCGATTTTGGCGAAAAATATTGTGAAATAGCGGTTTTAGGGAGAAAATTTGTGAAAACTGTATATTTGGGGGAAAATCTAAATTTTACATTTTGTTGGGTATAATTGTGAAAAAAGAAAAAAATTGGGATGAGTTAATTTGGAAAATCATGTTTTTTGTAGATAAATAGTGAAATCATAATTGTGGAATGACTAATTTAGAAAATAAATTAATGTACGATGAAAAATTGATGGTTAATCATTTCATCCATCAATCCATTTCAATTTGATCCATAGGATCCACAACCCATTTGATCTACAATACATTCGATCCATTAATCCATTAGGATCAAAAAAAATGCTCCATTAGGGTTAATGGGTTGGTTGGGTTAGGTCAACCTATGGATTTCAATCCATTTTGACACCCCTAATCATGGTTAACCATTTAACCATTTAAACCATATAATTAAATGGGTCATGGATCAACCTAATCTATTTACTAATTGAGTTGGATTAACCCATGATCCATTTACTTAATGGGTTGGATTAACCATGATCCATTACATTTCAATCTATTTGGATAATAGGTTGGATTACCCATTTTGACACCTCAAGTCAAAACCAACTAGTTGCGGACCCGCACAGCAGTGCAGTGCGGGATTACGTTTTTGTTTTTTGTGTTTTTTTTTTTTTTTATAACATGTGTTAATTTTAGTGTTAGTTCAAGAGTTGTGTGTTTTTTGTTGTGTTGTTGTTAAAATTGTAAGTATGTTAAAATTTGACAACGCCTCCGAGCTCCGACCTTTCGCTCTTTATCCTTTTTAAAGCTTGATTTGCTTTTCACATAAGCGAAGCTAACTCGAGAAGCTTCTTTTCTGTTGGTGGAGAAATTCATTTTTCTTGTTCTGACGAAAGCTCCACCTCTGGTAATTTCTCTGTCGCCGTGGCTTCCATGGCCGTGACTCCATCTGCTTCTCAACCTTGAAGTAGTGGATCCGCGCATTGTGCGGGGTTATACGTTGGTTCCCGTTTTCGAAACGATTTTCTTACATGATTTTTTAATTTTGTATTAGTTTAAATCTTGTTTGCCGTTTGATTTTGTAATATTGTACATTAGTTTTCGTTTTATACAACATTCTATTTTTAAATCTTGGAAATACCCATTTTAGAAATTAAAAATAAAATAAAAATGAAGTCATGTTCCCATTTTTTCCACTGCCTTACTTTTCACCGCTTTATCCATTTCAATTTATGTGGTTTGTGCAAGGTTGCGTGTTATGCTTGTTTATCGACACGATGTTACATTATTTGTTAATATATGTCAACTTTGGTATTACTTTTAATATTATGTGCTTTGTTTGATTTTATATTACTTTACCAAATTTTTATTCTTATTTTACATAAAACTGAATAACTTTACCTTTCTTCCTTTCCCCTGCAACTTTGAAGATGAACATGTTCATAATTGCTTCCACCACTCAATCCATTTATTCTCCATCGTCTTTTTACTCTACTTGATTCGAAATACATGTTCTTTGTAATGAACTCTACTCTTTACTCTACTCTACTTTACTCTTTATCCCTTTCACTCTACTTTCCCTTCTTCCTCCACCTGATTCAAAACAATCTCTCCAAATTAGATCTACTGAAAATCGGAAGCTTCATCAATCGACAAACGATTACGATGAACTCTGTGAAGGATACGCTTGGGAAATGACAGAAGATGGCAGCGGACGCCACCAAGAAGGCCGGGGATCTTGCCGGCAACGTTTGGCAGCACTGTAAGCTCCCCCCTTTTACTCGCCTCTTTCTTCTTCTTCGACGATCATATAAATTGCAAATTTAATGATATATCTCTGATTTCTGTCTCTCGAAGATTAAATGAAGATAGATAGTCTTGATTATGTCCTTTTGTAAATTTAGTCTTCATCAGCTCATGCTTCTTCATGAGATTATGTTTCCACCACCGACAGAAAATCCAGCCAATAGTTGTGCTATTGATGATCTTCCTTTTGAGCCAAAACACTCCGGAAATTCTTAAGATCCCTTCAATTCATAACCTTTATTGCCTATGACTCTTGAATCTTCTCTTTGGTTCTTTTTAATGAACTCTCTCTGCTTCTCCTTTTTTTTTTTCAGTTTCTCATCTAAGTTCTTTTATCAGAGCAAAGGCTAAAACTTGGGACCATGCTGTTTTCTGGAAAAACAGCTATGCTCTTGTAAACTTTGTTCATAATTGCTTCCATCCGCACTGCACTGCTATGCTCTTGTAAACTTGATTCGACTTATGGCTCATTGATGATGGGTCACGTATTATATAGTAGTAGGGTTTTTCTTAAAATTGGAAATCTCGCTAGCAAAAGTGTAAAATTTCTTTTATGGATGTATTCTAAAGGGCTGCAAAAACGGAAATATGTGATTGTGTTAAAAGTGTAAAATTTCTTTTATGGATGTATTCTAAAGGGCTGCAAAAACGGAAATATGTGATTGTGTTATATGTAGAGGAAAAAATCGATTGATTTATCCTTGCAAAAGTGTAAAATTTCTTTTATGGATGTATTCTAAAGGGCTGCAAAAACGGAAATATGTGATTGTGTTATTATCTACAGGAAAAAATCGATTGTTTATGGTTCAATTGTTTGTTGGTTTAAGAAAACCAAACTGGTTTGATTTAAGTGGAATCTATGTCCGCGTCCAAACATTGGGTTTTAAGGTTTTTTTTACTAAATTAACCCTAGATATACCTGTTTCCAAACAGATTTTGTTCATAAGGAGGGATGGTTTTTTTGTCCAAAAACAAAGATGTACTTCTCAATTAATAGTATAGAGATAATATAATAACTTTATAAATTAATATAATATTTAAATTCCAATATTATTAATTTATATAGTTTATACTATTATGAATGAAACTAACATGTGTGTTACGTTAAATAAAAAAAAATAAGTTTAACACAGAAAAGATAATTATAATAATTTTAAATAATAAACATGGCAAATACAAGTATTTAGTTATTTACTCATATCTAATTCTAAAGATTTTACTATACATGATTTAAAAAATATATTCTTTTTCAAAAATTGTCATTTCAAAAAAATTTCATGAGTTTAAAGTCGTTGTATTTTTTTTCCACATATTAGATATATATTAGTATCATTATATATATATTTTACTATATAATTTTATTTAAAATATATTAAACGAAAAAATAATTGAATCTCAATATATATATATTTTACTTACCATGTACTACTAATAGCAGTTTAATCTAAAAAATTGTAAAAACTCTTGCCAAAATAATTGAATCTTATACAAAAACAATACTATCATCATGTTAGTTTCGTTTACAAGAAAAAACAAATGGCAAAGTGACTTTCACAGAAACGTCGTAGCTCTCAGCTTTAATCGGTGAAGAAACGCCAGTTCCTCCGGAAAGAAGATTCTGGGTTTCTCCTTCATAACTCATAAACTCCAAATTAGTATCGAATTTGAGAACGGATAAGTATTTAGGATAAATCCCAATCTAGAAATCTACCAAAGATTCGAAGAAAGGGGAAATTCAGTCTACGAGCTGATTATTAAGAAAGAGTAATCACCTCGAAGATTCTGGATTTCTGTGTGAGAAAGATGAAGTTGATTGAGAGAAAGAGACAAGAGAGTAATTAGGTTAATGTTTTTCGTAATATTATTGAATGGCATAAGCCTTACATATATAGTTTGTCGACATCACCGACATTAGTAAAACCAAAACCAAAACCAATTAATTAAAGTGTAAAACCAAAACCAAATCAAATAAGATGCTAAACCGAAAATAGAAAATATTCATCGAGCTTTCCTATCACAATACCCCCTGGTTGAGAAAATCCTTGTCCTCAAGGATGAAAAGTAGGATACTTGCTGATGAAGTCTTGATAGAACTCCCAAGTGGCTTTCTCTGGTGGCTCTCCTTTCCATTGGACCAAAACCTTAGTGACTGCTTTGTTTTGTCGTTGAACCATCTTGGTCTCGAGAATGAGCTCCGGTTCTTTTGCATTACCCACATCAACCAAGTATTGAGGCAAAGTTGGAGTAGTAGTGGGAGGATTTGGGCACAATTTAAGTTGACTTACATGAAATACGTTATGTATGGCGGTTCCACATGGTAAGTCAAGTTTATAAGCCACAGTACCAACTTTGTCAATAACACAGAATGGACCATAGAAGCGAGGGGAGAGCTTATTTGGTACCTTCCTGTTCTTGAGCGAATGTTGTCGATAAGGCTGAAGTTTGAGATAGACATAGTCGCCAACTTTAAATTCCCTTTGTGATCTGTGTGAGTCTGCACTTTGTTTCATCCTATTCTGGGCACGAAGGAGATGAAATTTGAGCATGGCGATGACCTCCTCTCTTTTCTTCAAGCTTCTGTCTACTGCTACTGAGGAACTTTCACCGGGTAAATAGGGCAAGTGCAGAGAAGGTGGCTGACCATAGACGATCTCGAATGGTGTACTTTGTATAGCGCTGTGAAAAGTGGTATTGTACCACCACTCAGCGAGAGGAAGCCAGCTGCTCCATGTATGAGGGACATCCGAAATCATGCATCGAAGGTAGGTCTCCAAAGTTTTATTGGTGATCTCAGTCTGACCATCGGATTGAGGATGGTAAGCTGTGGAAAATCTCAAATCAACTCCGTGAACGCAAAACATCTCTTTCCATACCTCACTTAAGAACACTGGATCCCTGTCACTAACTATATCATGTGGCATGCCGTGTAGCTTAAAAACCTGATCCATATATACTCTAGCAATGTCAAGGGCAGTATAAGGATGTGATAAGGCCAGAAAGTGTGCATTCTTACTAAGCCTATCAATAACCACCATAATGCAATGTTTTCCCAGAGAAGGTGGTAAACCTTCGATGAAGTCCATGCTTATGGATTCCCAAACTCCTTTTGGAACTGGTAACGGCTGTAGAAGACCCAGTTTAGCGGATAAATCATACTTATTCCTCTGACAAACGGAGCAGTTCCGCACGTAATTCTGCACTTCGAGACTCATCTTTGGCCAGTAGAAAAGGTATTTAACACGATGAAGTGTAGCGTCCCTGCCGGAATGACCGCCTATAGCTGAATCATGCAGCCATTTGAATATCTGAAGCTTCACCTCAGGATCATTCCCAATCACTAACTTTCCTCTACGTCGTAATTCTTCATTTACAAACGTGAATGTGGGATGAGATGAGCCAGCAACTTGTAATTCAGAGATGACCTTATGGAGGTGAGGATCTCGCTGCCACAGAAGTCGAATGGAATCGTATAATTCATGATGACCGTGAGATAGAGTAATATGCAAGAGTTCGGATCCGGTAACCCTTGATAGAGCATCTGCTGCGTGGTTCTCTTTACCTTGTTTGTACTGAATCTCAAAAGTATATCCCATTAGTTTCGAAAGCCACATGTGTTGAAAGGGAGTAGTTACCTTTTGCTCCATCAAGAATTTGAGGCTTTTCTGATCAGTTTTGATAACAAATGGCCGGTGGGCAAGATATGCGTTCCAAGTCTGAACAGCGTGTACGACGGCCATCAACTCCTTCTCGTAAACCGAAAGGGCTTGATGTCGTGGACCAAGGGCCCTACTGATGTAGCAAATAGGATGAGAATCCTGCATCAAAACTGCCCCAATGCCAATATTAGACGCATCAGTCTCTACCACAAAAACTTTTTCAAAGTTTGGCAACGCAAGGACGGGAGTGGTGGTGAGGGATAATTTCAATTTCTGAAAAGCAGAATCAGCCTCGGGGTTCCACGTGAAGCCCTCTTTTTTGAGCAAAGTGGACAGAGGCTTAGCGATCACACTATATCCCTTGATAAACCTCCCGTAATAATTAGCTAAGCCCAAGAAGCTGCGGAGTTGCTTCTGCGTTACGGGAATAGGCCATTCCTCGATTGCTTTCACTTTCTTTGGATCGGTACTCACACCTTCAGCTGAGATAAAGTGACCCAAATATTCTATGACCGTCGCTCCAAAAGTGCACTTGGAAGGTTTACGATATAACTGTTGATGTCTAAGAATGGAGAACACTTCCTCCAAATGCTTCAAATGTTCCTCCCAGCTTTTACTATAAACTAGTATGTCGTCGAAAAACACCAAAAGGAATTTTCTTGTAACAGCTTGAAAGACATGGTTCATCAGCCCCTGAAAAGTACAAGGAGCATTAGTTAAGCCAAAAGGCATAACGAGATATTCGTAATGCCCTGCATGAGTCTTAAAAGCTGTCTTATAAACATCCTCAGGTGACATCCTCAATTGGTGAAACCCTGCTCTCAAATTTAGTTTAGAGAAGTATTTAGATCCTCCTAACTCATCCAATAAATCTTCAAGGAGAGGAATCAGATACTTATCCTTAACTGTTTGCTTATTAAGACCACGATAATCCACACAGAGTCGCCATGTCCCGTCTTTCTTCTTAACCAGAACAATTAGAGAGGCGTAAGGACTTGAACTACACTGTATGATTCCTTGTGAAAGCATGTCCTGGATCATCTTATCTACCACATCTTTTTGTAGAGAAGAATACCTATAAGGGCGTAGATTGACCGGGTTAGCTCCAACCTCCAATGGAATTGTATGATCAAACCCTTCTCTAAATGGAGGGAGTCCTTCAGGCTCTTCAAACAGATCATTAAAATCTTCTAGCAAAGACTTTAGATGTGGATCGTCAGATAATGCACTCTCACTTGTTGAAATATGTGAGAGTAAAGCTTCAGGCTGAAGAGTGGAGTTGGAATCAGTTATCTCATGCACTTGAAGTAAAGCTATCTGCGGCTCTTGTAGCATTAGTTTATTAAGACTGCTCCCTTTAATCAGCATACAACCAGATTTAGTAACCCCTTCGGAGAACATGTTTCACTCCTGCGAGATTAAATTCCATCCGTAAGTTGGAAAAATCCCACAAGATAGGACCCAAAGTTGAAAGCCATTGAACCCCTAAAACAAAATCACAACATCCAACGGCAATGTTCTGACTTCTGTGCTGAGCGTATAACCCTGTAGCTTCCATGTGAATTTTCTGCATTTAAAACCAGTCACCATGTTGCTCCCATTAGCTGCAGCGACCGCCATTGGTTTGATTTTCTCCAACGAACAACCAAGCTCCTTAGCTATACTGAGATCAAGAAAGTTATGAGTGCTCCCTGGATCAATCAGTATGTGTAACTTCCTCTTGGCATATTGACCAACGACCCTCATGAAATTAAAAGTAGCGGAACCACTTAAAGCATTGACTGAGATCACAGGAGATTTTTCGACAACTTCAGTAGAAATCTCCTCTTCCAATCGTGCATCTGAGTCGTCATCTTCGTCTTCATGATGCTCTTCTATCTCCCCATCCATAATAAAGACTTGTGTTCTCTTATGCTTAAGGTGGTGGCCAGGCGTGAAAGGCTCATCACAAAACATACATAGTCCATTATTCCTTCTGTCCTGCATCTCCGAGTATGAGTATTTTTTAGCACTTTTCTCATTGAGTGACCGGGGAATGAAGTTGGGTTTATGGGATTGAGATTTGGTAATTTCTGGGAGGGGAAGAATTGGAGACGTGTTTGGGCTTTTGTAAGGGGAAGGATGATATGATTTTTGGGATGGGTTGAAGGGAACACGGGTTTGTTTTGTTGGTGTATGTAGGAGGGATGATTCATGGAGCTTAGCTATTTTGGCAGCAGCTGTCACGGTTTGAACCCCAAATTTCCTCGTGTCTAGTGCTAGGTGTGGGTTCATGTTGGTCAGAAAAATACTAAGAGCATGGGCTTCCGGTAGGGCTAATCTGGTTAAGGCACCTTCAAACTTCTCTAAATACACTTCCACCGAATCATTGTCTTGTTTCAAACCCACCAATTCTGATAACGGATCATCATAAAGCTCTCCGAACCTAGCTGACGCAGCAACCGCATAATCGGTCCAAGATGGAGATATACCGAACCTATTGGCCATATAATGGTGATGCCATAGGAGGGCTTTTCCTTCCAGATGTATAGAAGCCAAACGGACCTTCAATTCTGCTGGAGTACTGTCAAGATCAAAGAACTGTTCGCACCTGAAGATCCAATCACGAACTCTTGACCCATCAAAAATTGGAAACCCGATCTTCGTTAATCTAGCAGCCATCCCGTTAGGCAGTATTGATGATTTGTCCTTCTCAGCGATAGACACGATCTTACCCGACTGAATCTGTTCATACTTACTCAAATCTGGTGGTTCAGGAAACTGGTGCAAACCTGGAGTGATCGGAGGTGCAGTAGATGTCGAGCTTGATTCTTGGTGCACTTGTGGTTGTTTAGATTGTTCTCGGGTGAGATGAGTAATCATCATCGATTCGATCCTTTTCACTGTTTCTTCAAGAGCCTCGGTCCGCTTCTTCTGTTCGTCGGCCGTTTGTTCTTGGAGATTTCACATCTCTTCTACTTGCTCTGCTAAAGCTTGAGCTCTTGTTTCCACCGTCATAATTATAGCTCCGAGGATCTAGAGCTCTGATACCAATGAGAACGGATAAGTATTTAGGATAAATCCCAATCTAGAAATCTACCAAAGATTCGAAGAAAGGGGAAATTCAGTCTAGGAGCTGATTATTAAGAAAGAGTAATCACCTCGAAGATTCTGGATTTCTGTGTGAGAAAGATGAAGTTGATTGAGAGAAAGAGACAAGAGAGTAATTAGGTTAATGTTTTTCGTAATATTATTGAATGGCATAAGCCTTACATATATAGTTTGTCGACATCACCGACATTAGTAAAACCAAAACCAAAACCAAAACCAATTAATTAAAGTGTAAAACCAAAACCAAATCAAAGTTAGCGCGAGGCCAATTTGCCACAAATCAGAAAAACTTAATCTGTTGTGCCACAAACTGATCTAATGCCACTTTTTCATTAACAGGGATTGTGCAATTACGTTTTTCTCCCTCCTTCTCTTTTCACCTTTTACTTTTGAAACTTTCTTTTACCTTTCTTATTTAATTAAAAAAAATTAATTAAAATGAAATCGAAAATAATAAGCAAATCGGAAATCGCGATATTTTTCGGGATTCTCTTCTCAGTCGAGCTCCCAGCCATTGAAATCGAAATCTTCTTCGACCTGAGCTCGTCTACACCTGTTCCGCCTCCTCTTTCTCCTTCCTAGATAGTCGATGTCTCCTTTCCCTTTGTTTGACCATTGCTGAAGCTTCAATTCCATTGGAGGTGAGTTTCTAGCTTTTCTTTATTTTGTTTGGTGTATGGATTTATGGATTTGTAAATCGGTTCATTGGGTATAAACATTGGAATGGTATACATGCATTGATATAACAGGCGTTAGATTAAGAATTTTGACAAATGTAGCTTGTGAATCGCAGCCAGTGAACTGTATTTGAATTAGATCGGAACCTGCAGAGATGGTACAACTGGTACGAGTAGTACAAATGAGAGATAGTTGATTAAGTGGTTCAAATGGTTCAGATAGGTACAACTGCATGTTAAAGACTAATGTTACTAAAAGTTCAACTGGTACACGTAGTACAACTGTGAGATGTTTTGTAATTGACAATTGATTATTTGCATTATATTTGCAGGGGACAATGAGTATGAACATCACAAACATATTTTTCGACCACGGAGGGCATTATGCAGAAGAGGAACTGAAATGGGTTTCAAAAAATCCCACTTGCGCTATAACATTCAAGATCTCATCTTTGGAGGAGATTACGTACTCGGCAGTAGTAGATAAGATATGCAGGAAGATTGTGAGAGATGGAGCTAAGCCTCAGATGAAATTGAGTTACATTCCAATGTCGAATAATCCTGCCAGAGAGATGTACATTTTCGATGATGAGGACCTATTTGCTTATCTAACGACAATTGACAAACTGGGATTTAGGAGGGTTTTGCATGTGGAGGTAATCAAAGATTTGGGAATAAATCATAGGAGCGAGCACCTGTCTAGAACGGAGGCAGAAAGTTCATTTGGTTTGAATTATGAGGAGGAGCCGGTTCCAAATGGTATAGGTGATGTACCGAATGATGGTATCGTTACTATTTTCATGGAGGACGGAACAAGAGAAAAACAGAGGGAGCCACATATGGAAGAGCCACTTATCGAAGAGGTGGAGTCTGATGGCAAAGAACATGATGGCAATGGTGAGCGTCCAGAACCTGATAGTAAGGAGGACGGGTTAAATGGGTTTGATGAGGATATTGAGCGTTCACGTCATACAGAAGAATCTCAGTTTGTTGAAGCATGGGAAGATGGTATTGGTATTGACTTAAGACAGCAATTTCCCTCAAAGGAGGCATTGCAAGATTTAGTTGACAGAGCTTCACATAAGCACTGTTTTGGAGTTCGCACTTATAAGTCAGATACAGTGCGACTTATTCTCAAGTGCACTCAGGAGAGCAAAGGCTGTAGTTGGTATATACGAGCTGCGAAGATAGCTGGATCAGATTTTTTCAGCGTCACAAGATACAAGAGTAAGCATACATGCTCTCGGGCTGTTCAAAGTAGTAGCAATTGTAGAAGAAGAGGCAACCCACGATTAGTGGCAGCGGTTCTGCATGAAGACTATCCAGGTCAATTCGACACACCAGTTCCTAAAACTGTTGTAGATGTTGTTCACCGGAGAGCTGGTGTCACCGTGTCATACTCTACTGCCTTGAGAGGAAAAAAACTACATGTTAGTGATGTGCGGGGCACTCCTGAAGAAGGCTATAGGATGTTGTTTTCTTATCTGTACATGCTGGAGCAGGAAAATCCTGGATCAAAAACAAACGTGCAAATAGATGCTGATAACAGGTTCGAGTATCTATTTGTTGCTTTGGGCGCCAGCATTGAAGGGTTTCAATGGATGAGGAAAGTGATAGTTGTGGATGCAACGTTTCTGAAGACTGTATATGGTGGACAGCTTGTGTTTGCCACTGCTCAAGATCCTAATCATCACCATTACCCTATTGCCTTTGGGATAATTGATAGCGAAAATCATCTTAGTTGGTCGTGGTTTCTGGAAAACCTGAAAGCTGTTATACCAGATGATCCTGAACTGGTTTTTGTGAGTGACAGACATAAAAGCATCATAAACGGAGTGTCGAAAGTCTATCCATTGGCTCGCCATGTACACTGTATTTGGCATCTGGCACAGAACGTAAAAGGGCATGCTCAACAAGGGGTGAAGAGAGATGATGTTGTGGATAAGTTTATCCAATGCGCTCATGCTTACACTGTGTCTGGGTTTAGACAAGAGTTTGATGAATTCACAAAGAGGTACCCTGCGTGTGCTAAGTTTTTGGTTGATATGATAGATGTGGATAGGTGGGCAAGGTGCTTCTTTGAGGGAGATAAGTATAACTTAGACACCAGCAATTCTTGTGAATCTATGAACAGTGTGTTTAGGAAAGATAGAAAGCTGTCACTCTTACCTATGGTTGATAAAATAGTAGAGAAATTCGCTTTTTGATCCAACAAGTATAGGAACGAGTGCGCTTCAATGCCATGTACAAAGGTCGTTGTGCCTTATGTGGAGAATTTGCTTCACGAGAGATGTCCAGTGGCTAAGTGTTTAACTGTGAGGGAGGTAAATGGACTGGAATTTCAGTATGACGTAGTTGGAACAGATGGTGTGACCTACCTTGTGGATTTAGCAAGCAGAACTTGCATGTGCAGAATGTTTGACATAGACAAGTATCCTTGTGTTCATGCAATTGCCGCAGTCATGGCAAAAATAAAGAAGGATGGAAGAACGTCGACTCTTTCTATATATGATATGTGCTCCAAATACTACTTGGTTGAGACGTGGTCACAAGCATATGTGAAAACAATCTATACAGTGCCACATGTCTCTGTTTGGAGTATTCCTAGGGATGTAATGAAATTGTTTCGCATACCCTCCTGATTACACGGCAAAAAGGGGAAGAAACAAAGAAGGACGGCATCCATCAGAAGGAGAAAGTCGAAAAAAGAAGAAGAAAACGAGTAACAAGTGTAATCGTTACAAGAATTTGGGTGATTGGTTCGAACCTATGAGCCGGTGATGTTTGAGTTTAGTTGTGTAATTTGTGTTAGAACTATGTTTGAATTATTCTGGTGAACTATGTTTGAACATTTTATTTGAATTTTTTATTGATGGGTTCTACCAGGTTCGAGTATGTACTGGATCTAGTACAACTGGATCTAGTATGTATTGATGGGTTTTGTCTTGTGTTTTAAAATCCTTCCCCGTGAATTGTGATAAATTCATCAAAACCCAACAAAATACATCATAATTAAACTACATTAAAACACATAAAAATCCCAATTCAATAACACCTCTTTTAAGAGAACTTTTTTCTGTTTTTAATTGCTTTATTTATTTTTTTATTTTTTTTCCGCCGCTTAAGAAGAACGAAATAGTCGACATTGTTACTTTACCATTCCTAGGTTTCTAGGGTTCATACCACTCTCTCCTCTCAATTTCTCTCTTCAATTTCGCTTCCTCTCTTCGATTCCTCCTTTCATTTCCTCTATTCGCTTCCTCTCTTCAATTTTCAGAGATGGGACCTCACAGTTGGGTTGCAACCTCGTCTTCCTCTTCATACTCCCTCGACGAAGGTCTTATTGGAGATGGCGAGTATGGTATGCCCACCAACTGTTACTGCGGTGGCAAGGTCGTTCGGGAAACGTCTTGCACCGAAGAAGACCGTGGGAGAAGATTCTTCACCTGCGAATTCCAAGCGGTTAGTTGAGAATGTGACCTTCGTATTGAGGGTTAGTTGTGAATTCCTTGGTATTTAGGGTTTAGTCTAATGTTGGCACTTTGTTGTTTACGATTGTAGAATCCGGGTTATCATATTCGAAAGTGGTGGGATCATGTGATTGAAGATGAGCTTGAAATCCTTCACTCTGACATTAAGTGGGTATCTGGGGAGGTTGAGAGTCTTCAAACTCACCACCGTGTCGGAATGGACTTGCGTAGTGCGGAGAAACGGATTTCGGACGTGCAGGAAGAACACGAAGAGAGTAAAGCGGAGATTAAAAGGCTAGAATTGTTGATTGGTGATGTCAACAAGAAGTACAAAGCTGTGGAGAGCACGTTTGTGATTGCTGCACTTTTTCTTCTTCTTGCTTTGTTTTTAAGTTGGTTTAAGTAACAACTTTCATTTAAAGACCTCTGTTAAATTAATGGTTTTCCAATGTTATTCCAGTTCATGGTGTCTGTAATATCGAGTTCAACTTGCAAATGTGGCAAATTAACCAATACGTAGTTCAACTACTCGAAACATAGTTGTACCCAAAATACCATAAGTTCTCAACACGATAATAAACATAGTTGTACCATAAGATACACAAAATACATAAAATAAAACATAAAATTATGAAAACATAAAATACATTCAAATATCAGGCTCACTCAATTAATATATACTCCCTCTGTTCCTTAATATTTGATATTTAAGATTTTTCTTTTGTTTCTTATTATTTGATGTTCAAGATTTTTAAGGTTACTTTTTATTAATAAATGCTACTTTTTCCAAACTTGAAGAAAAAATAATTAAAAGTAATTGAATACTTGAATTACTATTGGTTAATACTATTAGAAAAGTAGTTGATATGAAAAGAAAAATCATTAATAATAAAACATTAAATGATTCTTAATATTTGTGAAAAACCTTAAACATCAAATATAGTGGAACAGAGGGACGTCTGAATGTAGACGTCTGAATGTGGACGTGTTTTGGTTTCAAGTACATTTGGTACAACTAGCTCCCATAGGTTCGACTATACGGCTCGCATTATATATGACCGGCAAATGCTTAGTGAATAGATTTATGATATGCAACGTAGAGGAATTAAATAAGAAATTACATATTTATGTCTAATTATTTGATAGAAAGAACAAAAATTGATTAAAAAAAATTATACTACTAGATAAGCATGTTAGTCATGAAGCACCCTATACAATATATGGTACATATAGGTAATGTGTCGATGATGTGAAACAAATTAAGAAGAAAGCGAGTTTTGTTTAAAAATTTTTTTCAAACATGTTTGCAATGACAAAATAAGATGAACTATCATTGGTTCAACTTTACCATTACACAATCTGGGTTGGTTCTACTATAAAAACCCAAAACTCGTGAATGTACAACTATGACTAATTTAGGTTCAACTAATAGCTTGAGTTCAACTATGACCATTTTTTCCCGAAAATTGCAAAATTTTAATTTTGCCGTCGGCGGGAAAAGTAACCGGGAATCTTATTCACTTTTTTTAATAGTTTTTTTTTTCGGCCGCAATTTTTATTAAAAAACACGAATCAATTTTGCTGAAAATCAATTTTGGGACCAAGTATTATTTTGCTGAAATCGAATTCTTTATTTTTTCTTCTCTCGCATCTTCTCTCTTCGATCTTCGTTTTCTCCGATGGTAAATGTGTCCCATCTTCGCGCTTCGATTTGGGTATTTCAATGAAACTTTCCTTTGATTGATAGTTGTTATGGTTATATGTCTGGTCTAAGTAGCCATTTGATTGATAGTTTCAAAGTAGCCCTTTTTGACCATCTCATCTCGTCCTGTTTGTGATTATCTGTCTTGCATCTTGTCTTGATTATTAAAATTGATAAGTGTTAGAGTTTTAGTTTTTGCTTTGGAAATCAGTGGAACAAATACGAGGACTGGTTGAAAGAATACGATTAAAATGTATAGATATATTAAGAAGTTTATTTTATCAATGTAATGAGTAGATGGAGAAGGTTAGGAAAGGTTATGGTGATATTTTTCTGATATTTTCTGACAAATATTTTGGAAAGGTGTGTTACTTTTCAAAGAGTCGATTCGTAATCTGTCATCATGGACATTTTTATCAAAACGGAAATGATGAGGGCTCTTACGCTACCCGATACATGAATAACCATTTAAAGTAAATTAAATTGGAAAAAAAATTTAATTGAAAGAACACAACTTCTCACAAACTCACACTATATAGTACCGATATTTACTTCTCAAAGAACACAACTTCTCACAAACTCAAAGAACACAACTTCTCACAACTTCTCATATTATCATCTTGAGTATGGCCACATACAGATTTCTAAAACAGCTTTTCCCGTGGACCGGTCCATCGATGATCAAGGTTAAAGTGTTTAGGAGAGCAGAAGCAATGGATTCCGAGGGCAACAGCGCAATGGATTTCATCTTCGTCGACGAGGAAGTAAGTTCTATGGAGTTCTATTGAATAGATTTTTTCTTACTTACTGATGATTGATTTGAAAATTTTCGCATAAATGCGATTCTCTACTAGATCTTTAATATATGAAGCCATTTGATTTTATAGGGAACAAAAATGCATGCAACTGTTAACAAGACCAACTATCATCATTTCCGGATTGCCTTACCAGAAGGAGAATGGAGGGAGATTACCAAATTCCAGATCTCGAATGACAATTGGAACAACCCCCAATTCATGGTCGCTGACCACACTTACAAGATGAAAGAGGATTTTGCGAAGATGGAGGTGTTGGTTCGTGATATGAACAAGAAGCACAGGACTGCGGAGATTACATTTGTGCTTGCTACATTTGTTCTCTTCCTTGGTCTCTTTATAATTTGGTTTTAAGTAACAACCTATGTTTTTTCAAACTGCGGATGAAGACCTCTGTTTTTCAAACTTTGTGTAACAGTCCGTCTCCGGGCCCACTGCCCACGGCACTGCCAGCGCTGCAGCACTATACACCCCAACCCCTCTGGTGTACACGGCCACAGCCAGCTGTACCAACCTAGGTTGTTGGTGAGGTTCGAACTCCCTACCTCACCCTTTAAGTAGCCTTCCCACAAGGAAGCTACCACCAATTGATCGATCAATTGGTGGTAGCTTCCTTGTGGGAAGGCTACTTAAAGGGTGAGGTAGGGAGTTCGAACCTCACCAACAACCTAGGTTGGTACAGCTGGCTGTGGCCGTGTACACCAGAGGGGTTGGGGTGTATAGTGCTGCAGCGCTGGCAGTGCCGTGGGCAGTGGGCCCGGAGACGGACTGTTACAAAAAAAGTGCACTTTTTTTGTAACAGTCCGGGCTCACCACTCAAGGGCTCCCACTCATGGGCCATCCGGCACTGTTATGGGCTGCAGCCCAATACACCCCAACCCCTCTGGTGTATAAGGCCCACAGCCACTATACCAACCTAGGTTGTTGGTGAGGTTCGAACTCCCTACCTCACCCTTTAAGTAGCCTTCCCACATGGAAGCTACCACCAATTGATCTGCAGGTCAATTGGTGGTAGCTTCCATGTGGGAAGGCTACTTAAAGGGTGAGGTCTCAGGTTCGAGTCTCACCAACAACCTAGGTTGGTATAGTGGCTGTGGGCCTTATACACCAGAGGGGTTGGGGTGTATTGGGCTGCAGCCCATAACAGTGCCGGATGGCCCTGCGGGGAGCCTTTGAGTGTTGACTCTGGGTGAGCCCGGACTGTTACAAAAAAAAGTGCACTTTTTTTGTAACAGTCCGTCTCCGGGCCCACTGCCCACGGCACTGCCAGCGCTGCAGCACTATACACCCCAACCCCTCTGGTGTACACGGCCACAGCCAGCTGTACCAACCTAGGTTGTTGGTGAGGTTCGAACTCCCTACCTCACCCTTTAAGTAGCCAGGTGTCTGTGTTTTGACCTTTGCTCTTTTTCTGTACTTGGTGGTAGTGCAGAGAGATGGACGCAGGTCGTGGTCGTGGCCGTGGTCGTGGTCGCGGTGCAGCCCGTGGGGGCAGAGGAGCTGGTCGCGGTGGGCGAGCAGCGGGTCGTGGAGGTCGGGGTGCTGGTCGTGGAGTGCCAGAGGCTGAGGCCTCAGTGGAGAGTGCGGCGCCTAGCGTGGCGGCAGCGTCGGTGACACAGTCGGTTTCGTTAGCCGGTGGGGCTAGTTTGGGCGTCGGTGGTGGCGCGGGGGCAGGAGCAGTTCCCGGTGGGGGCGCGGCTCTTGCTCAGGGTGATTTGATTGTGGGGCTACTGACGCAGTTGTTGGCACGTCTTCCAGAGGCAGTTCCACAGCAGGCTCCGGTTGCACCTCCAGCGGCCGGGGCACATGTTGGTGCCGGGGCACATGTTGGTGCCGGTTTTGTTGAGCAGCAGGAGGCTGTGGTGCAGCAGGGTGTTGCAGTTGGGTTTTCTCCTTATCGTGAGATGATGAGGGAGATGCAGAGGATTGGTACGCCTACGTTTGAGGGCGGTGTTACTCCAGAGCAGGCTGACGAGTGGCGTCAGAGGTTGGAGCGGAACTTCGATTCTGTTCGTTGTCCGGCACAGTTTCAGGTTGAGTTGGCAGTGCACTACCTTGGAGGTGATGCACATTTGTGGTGGAGGTCTGTTAGGACGAGGAGAGAGGTTTGGACTTGGGTTGACTTCGTCGAGGAGTTCAACCACAAGTTTTTCCCTCAGGAGGCTCGTGACAGGCTGCAGTTGAGGTTTTTGGACTTGACTCAGGGTGAGAGGTCTGTTCGAGAGTATGATGCAGAGTTCTGCAGATTGGTGGTCTTTTCTGGTGGTGAGCTGATCAGTGAGCGAGCATTGACGTCGCGGTTTCTCCAGGGGCTTCGGAGGAACATCAGGACTCAGTGCAGAGGTGGTATGTACCACACTAGAGCTGGCTTAGTGGAGTTGGCAGCTTCCATTGAGGAGGACTTGCGTGAGCCGGTGAGTACGGCGGTTGTTCCAGTTGCAGTTGCTCCTGCTACCCATCCTCGGGGCCAGCAGCAGCATCAGCAGCGCAGAGGTCACAGTTCTGGTTACGGCAGGGGCAGCAGGCCTGCGCAGGGCCAGAAGAGGAGAGCAGAGGAGATATCTGCTAGTAGCCCGAGTACGGGTGGGTGTTTCGGTTGTGGGAGTCTGGATCACAGAGTGGCGACTTGCCCCAAGAGGGCGGGATCCAGAGAGTCGACAGTGTGCTACTACTGCAGGGAGCCGGGGCATATCAAGACTATGTGTCCCAAGTTGCAGCAGAGAGCGGTGGCAGCGGCGATTCAGCCGTTGGCTATTCAGTCAGCAGCGCAGGTTGCGGCGTTGCAGTCAGGTGGAGCGCCGAGAGTGTATACTTCGGCAGAGGTGGGCCAGACCAGTCAGTCAGGCCAGATCACAGGTAAAATCTTCACTCAGACTTTTAAATTCTTAAGGTAGAATTGTTGGTGTTGTCTGTTTCTGTTATTTTACTGTGATAGAGTTAGAGGTTCTCAACACTTGTGGAATTGTGTAGGGACCTTGTTAGTTGGAGGTTTTGAGTCTCACGTTCTGTTTGACTCGGGAGCATCTAATTGCTTCATAACTCCGGAGAGAGCTGAGGGTAGTGGTATTCGGAGTAGCGAGGGCGAGGCTTCAGGCTTTGTCAAGGTGGCCGGAGGTGGTTATTTGGCTACTTCGGGCAGAGCTAGAGCAGTTGATGTGCGGATTGCGGGGCAGTCTATGCCAGCATATTTAGTCATCAGTCCGGTGGAACTGTATGACGTGATTTTGGGGATGGACTGGTTATCTCTTTACCGAGTTCATCTGGATTGCTACAGAGGTAGAGTGGTGTTTGAGCAGGATGCAGGGAAGTTGGTTTATCAGGGAGTGAGACCGACTTCAGGGAGTATAGTGATTTCAGCTATTCAGGCAGAGCAGTTGTTAGAGCGGGGCTGCGAAGCCTATTTGGCGACGATCACTATGACAGAGTCCAGTGGTGAGGTGAGTCTGCAGGATATTCAGGTTGTCCAGGATTTTGAGGATGTTTTTCGGTCGCTGAAGGGATTGCCACCATCTCGGTCAGATCCTTTCACGATTGATTTAGAGCCCGGGACAGCTCCGATATCGAAGACACCTTACAGGATGGCTCCAGCAGAGATGGCAGAGCTGAAAAAGCAGCTAGAGGACCTCTTGAGTAAAGGGTTCATCAGACCTAGTGTTTCGCCGTGGGGAGCGCCAGTGTTGTTTGTTAAGAAGAAGGATGGTAGTTTTCGGTTGTGCATCGATTACCGGGGACTTAACCGAGTCACAGTGAAGAACAGGTACCCACTTCCGAGGATTGATGAGTTGTTGGATCAGTTGAGAGGTGCTACTTGGTTCTCCAAGATTGATTTGGCATCGGGTTATCATCAGATTCCGATAGATGAGGCAGATGTCCGGAAGACAGCTTTTCGGACGAGGTATGGACATTTCGAGTTTGTGGTCATGCCTTTTGGTTTGACTAATGCGCCGGCAGCGTTTATGAGATTGATGAACGACGTGTTCAGGGAGTTTCTGGATGTGTTTGTCATTATTTTCATTGATGACATTTTGGTGTATTCGAGGAGTCCAGAGGAGCATGCGACTCATTTGAGGCTTGTGTTGAAGAAGCTTCGAGAGCAGAAGCTGTATGCTAAGTTGAGCAAGTGTAGCTTTTGGCAGCGAGAGATGGGGTTTCTTGGCCACATTGTTTCTGCAGAGGGGGTTTCTGTGGATCCGGCTAAGATTGAGGCCATTAGAGATTGGCCTAGACCGAGTAGTGCTACCGAGATCAGGAGTTTTCTGGGTTTAGCAGGCTACTACAGGAGGTTCGTCAAGGGGTTTGCGAGTATGTCTCAGCCGATGACGAGGTTGACTGGCAAGGATGTGCCATTTGTGTGGTCGCAGGAGTGCGAGGAGAGCTTTGAGAAGCTCAAGGAGATGTTGACTAGTACACCAGTGTTGGCATTACCCGATCCGGGGAAGCCTTATGTAGTGTACACGGACGCTTCAGGTGTGGGACTTGGTTGTGTTTTGATGCAGGAGGGCAGAGTGATTGCCTATGCTTCGAGGCAGTTGCAGGGCAGTGAGCGCAACCGTCCTACACATGATCTTGAGTTGGGAGCAGTGGTTTTTGCACTCAAGATTTGGAGGTCGTATCTTTATGGTGGTAGAGTGCAGATCTTTACAGATCACAAGAGTCTACAGCATATTTTCACTCAGCCTTTGCTGAATGCGAGACAGACGCGTTGGGTGGAGTTTCTGGCAGACTATGACCTGGATATTGTTTATCATCCGGGCAAGGCCAATTTGGTGGCAGATGCTTTGAGTCGACGGAGGGTTGATTCAGATAGAGAGCGTGGTGTTGAGGCTTTGGTTGGCGAGTTGAGTACATTGCGACTGTGTGCTATTTCAGAGGAGCCTTTGGGTTTAGAGGCAGCTGATCAGGCAGATTTACTCAGTAGGATCAGAGTGGCGCAGCAGAGCGATCAGGGTTTGATTGATGCTTCGCAGGCGGTCGGTTCGGAGTATCAGGTCTCATCGAATGGGACTATTTTGGTTCGTGGGCGAGTCTGTGTGCCTAAGGATGAGGAGTTGAGGCATGAGGTTTTGAGAGAGGCTCATTCGAGCAAGTTTTCGATTCATCCGGGTGCGACCAAGATGTACCGTGACCTCAAACGGTATTATCATTGGGTTGGGATGAAGAGGGATGTGGCAGATTGGGTTGCGAGGTGCAACACATGTTCTTTGGTCAAGGCAGAGCATCAGGTGCCTAGTGGTCTTTTGCAGAGTTTACCCATTCCCGAGTGGAAGTGGGATATGATCACTATGGATTTTGTTGTGGGATTACCTATCTCACGGACTTTTGATGCGATTTGGGTCATTGTGGATCGCTTGACCAAGTCAGCACATTTCTTGGCTATCAAGAAGACAGATGGAGCGGCTGTCTTAGCTAGGAAGTTTGTGCGAGAGATTGTGAGGTTGCATGGAGTGCCAGCCAGTATTGTGTCGGATAGAGATCCGAGGTTTGCTTCAGAGTTTTGGAGGGCATTTCAGACTGAGATGGGCACTAAGGTGCATATGAGTACAGCGTATCATCCGCAGACAGACGGACAGTCAGAGAGGACTATTCAGACTTTGGAGGATCTGCTTAGGATGTATGTACTGGATTGGGGTGGTCATTGGGCTGATCATCTGTGTTTGGCAGAGTTTGCCTATAACAACAGTTTTCAGTCTAGTATTGGTATGGCTCCTTATGAGGCTTTGTATGGGAGGCCATGCAGGACACCCTTATGCTGGACCCAAGTGGGGGAGCGCAGCATGTTTGGAGCTAGTTTTGTTCAGGAGACGACGGAGAAGATTCGTGTCTTGAGGTTGAACATGAAGGAGGCTCAGGATAGACAGAGGAGTTATGCAGATAGGCGGCGACGTGAGCTTGAGTTTCAGGTGGGAGATAGAGTTTATCTCAAGATGGCTATGTTGAGGGGCCCTAACAGGTCCATAGCAGAGAACAAGCTCAGTCCGCGATTTATGGGTCCGTTTCCAGTGGTGGAGCGAGTTGGGCCAGTGGCTTATCGGTTGGAGTTGCCACCGATTATGAGCGCCTTTCACAAGGTGTTTCATGTGTCTATGCTGAGGAGGTGTTTGCGTCCTTCAGAGGAGGTAGTGGTTGAGATTCCAGAGGATCTTCAGCCAGATATGACAGTTCCGGCAGTTCCTGTGAGGATTCTTGAGAGGAGAGTCAAGGTTTTGCGGAACAAGAGAGTGCCATTGTTGAGAGTCTTGTGGGACTGTAGTGGCACAGAGGAGCAGACTTGGGAGCCAGAGGCAAAGATGAAGCTGAAGTTCGGAAAGTGGTTCGACAAGCAGGCTGTGGAGTGATTCATCTTTGTGGTTCTAGTCTTGTTTTTGGTTTTGTTGTTGTGGGTTTTGGACTTATGTATTTTCGTTTTGTTGTACGATATACATTTTTGGAGTTATATGAGATGGAGTTTTGCCTCATATTTTTGGTTATGGTTTGGATGTTACAAGTTTCTTTGGCCGGTGGGGTCATTGGAAGTTTCAGTCATATGTTGGTACGCGTTTCAGATTTTATTACTCGTTTTGTCTAGAGGCGGTGGGCCTTGTAGACGGTGGTTCTATTTGTGTTGGGACGTTAGGTGCCCAACGGACTTATATTGGGGGTCGCTACCTCGATATGGGTTGTTTTAGTGACAGTGGGTCACGTTTTGGTTGTGACTTCGGGTCACGTTTGGTTTTGTGACATTGGTCACATTTTGGTACTGGACCGTGAGTTGCAGTACGGATGTCATGACTGCGGTTATGGCATTGAGAGTAATAATATCTTGGAAACATGCGTATAACATAGGACGAAAATGTGAGTTTTGAGGTCTTGGAGAGACGTTTGTGTTGGGATTCGAGGACGAATCCATTTTAGTGGGGGAGAATTGTAACATCCGTGAACCTGGAAGTTGTTGTGGAAGTGGTGTTGGACGATGCTAGGGGTTCGGAAGTAGTTGGCACATGCTCTTAGAGGTGTGAATTGAGGATTGGCTGTGCATGTTCTTGTTTGATTGTTGTGCAGTCGGTCTAAGGTTCAAGCATCGCGAAGAAAGTGTGTTAAATTCTTCTGAACGACTAGTATCGATCGACACCCTTCGGGTGTCGATCGACACCGGTTATCGGGTTTGATTCCCGGTTTAAGTCGATCGATTTGCAATTGGAGTTGGTTTAGTCGATTGGTGTCGACCGACACCAAGGAAGGGTGTCGATCGACACCGGTTATGGTGAAATCGGTCGGTTCGATTTGAGTGAGTTCGGTTTAGCGCGGTTTTGGGCGAAAGAAGCCCTAGTTCTCGAATAAAACCCTGTGGCCGCGAGCAGAGGCACAGTTTTCGAGAAAAACAAGTTGCAGAGAGAAGGAGGGTGATTTCTGGGCGATTTTGGTGTTTGGAGAATCGATTTGAGGCTATTCTTCCTTGTTCATCTTCCTTTACTCTTTTCTATTCCTTTTCGAGGTGAGTGCGTGACTGTAGGCCCGTTGATCAATAGAGATTGTTTGATTTCGAGTTTTGGTTGTGTTCTTGAGTTGTTTATGCTGGATTTCGTGTTTTGATAGTATTGGGGCGTTGAAAACCCCTGGATTTTGTGTTATTGCGATTTTGGAATGTGATTTTCGTAGCTTCTGGTTTCTGGGCGTCGAGCCGGTGTCGAGCGACACTCGATGAGTGTCGATCGACACTCGGGAGGCTGGCGTCGATCGACACCATAGAGGTGTCGGTCGACACCAACCTGGGTGTCAGGAAACGTGCAGGGTGTTTCCTGACAGGGATGGTTTATACTGTTGTTTTGTGTGGAGCATGGTTACTGATATTGATTATTGTGATGTTTTGTCTAGTGTTTGACGTAATTGGCCTGTAGGCAGGATGATCCACTCACTAAGTATTTATGATAATACTTACGTATCTCTTTCGTAATGTGATGCAGGTAACAGCAATGTTCATCCGCGGAAAGAGACCGAGAGAAGAGGATGATGAGATTAGGATTTGGATTCTGGCATTTATGATGTGGTTGATTGAGAATTCATGAGTTTAGGGTGTTAGACTTTATTTTAATAATGTAGCAAACCGGCTTAGGTCGTTTATTGGTTATTGGTTTTATTGGTTTTATTCTTTATTGATTATTGTTGAATAATTATTTATGATTTAATAATATTGGTTTTTCTTCCGCATTGGGTTGAATTAGCTGTTGAGGATTAATATTTATGGGAATATTAATCTGGGCTAATTATATATAAAAAAAAAAAAAAAAGCTTGGTTGTTCCATTTTGGTATCAGAGCCAGGTTTCGATCCTGGGACCTGTGGGTTATGGGCCCACCACGCTTCCGCTGCGCACCCTAAGGCCAATAACAGTGTTATGGAGTAGCTTCCATGTGGGAAGGCTACTTAAAGGGTGAGGTAGGGAGTTCGAACCTCACCAACAACCTAGGTTGGTATAGTGGCTGTGGGCCTTATACACCAGAGGGGTTGGGGTGTATTGGGCTGCAGCCCATAACAGTGCCGGATGGCCCATGAGTGGGAGCCCTTGAGTGGTGAGCCCGGACTGTTACAAAAAAAAAAGTGCACTTTTTTTGTAACAGTCCGGGCTCACCCAGAGTCAACACTCAAAGGCTCCCCGCAGGGCCATCCGGCCTGTTATGGGCTGCAGCCCAATACACCCCAACCCCTCTAGTGTATAAGGGTGAGGTAGCTTCCATGTGGGAAGGCTACTTAAAGGGTGAGGTAGGGAGTTCGAACCTCACCAACAACCTAGGTTGGTACAGCTGGCTGTGGCCGTGTACACCAGAGGGGTTGGGGTGTATAGTGCTGCAGCGCTGGCAGTGCCGTGGGCAGTGGGCCCGGAGACGGACTGTTACACTTTGCAAGAGGTCTTCTTTAAGTTGTGGTAGGCCTCTGTTTTTCCTAACTAAATGAAATATCTAATGTTTATGTTGTTTATTGTGTAAGTTCATATTGACTCAAACCAATGCAAACTGAGTTGTACAAAAAATACTAAAACTGAGTCGAAATAATACATAGTTGAACTACTAAAAACTTAGTTGTACCCAAAATATCAAAAGTTCCCAATACGCTGAGAAACATAGTTGTACCAAAATACAATACCAAGAAACTTAGTTGTACCATAAGAAACATAGTTTATACAATACCAAAAAACACCACCAACATAGGTTATTCACCTCTTCTTCCTCGGTTTTCCTCCTTTGCTTGCAGCCGATTTCCTTGCAGCCTTCCTCTTCTTCTTTTTTTCCTCCAAAACCAAAAAAGGACTGCACTTTGAGGATGCAGGTATAAGTTTCCTCTTAGGCCGCACGTTTTTCTCAACTGCAATTGTTTTCTGTTTTTTTTTTGGAGGCTCATTACGAACCTCCGGCTCATTCTCTTCCTCCATCTCTTCAGCTGCCTCAGACTCATCCTTCTCCTCATCTGCCTCAGACTCATCCTTCTCCTCAGCCGCCTCAGACTCATCCTTCTCCTCAGCCGCCTCAGACTCATCCTTCTCAGTGGCAGGAGTAGGACTTAGAGCTGAAGTACTCGCTCCTCCTATATCATGAGCTTTATATCTTCGTTGCTCGCTGACATAACACTCAACCACGTTAAGCCTCTCATCCAAATCACCAACCATTGCCTTAATCTCCGATGCAATATCATCCATCTTCTTTTCCATCTTCTCGATTGCTTCCTTGATCAATCCCTTCATCGCTTCCATCAGCTCGTGTTGTTATCCACCGGTTTCAGATGCCTCTCTCGGTACTTCGTTTATTCCCTCAGTGATACCTCTACCGGCCAAGTCCATCTCGTACAAAGACTCCCACCATATCTTTTTCTTCTGCACGATTAAATGGTCTCTCCAAAGTTCAACTAGAGGGTCCATAAAGCCTATCCCATCATCACAATGACGGTCTATGATGCGCTCCAGAAGAGCTTCCTCATCTGAGGTTGGTTCCAAGATACTAATGATATCCTGAGATTACGAAAACATAAAATACATTCAAATATCAGGCTCACTCAATTAATATACAAGACAGTACAATAAATGATGACAAAAACTCACCCTAGTGCTCCCAATCGCTTCGTTTATGTCATCCAATAGATAACCTTTCATGTGAGTCTCTTTGAACATGTGCTTGCACAACCTTGGACAGTCATTCTCTGCATCAACAGCTATACGATAGGTTCGCCCAAGCACAGGAATACTCTCATACGCAAAAGCCTATGCAGAGAAAGTATTACAATATCACCACCCTAAACCCATAAAATTATTACTTTAATACGACATCTAAGGAAAATAATTACCTCAATAGGAAGAATGAAACCAGAAAAGGTCCATGAATCGTTCTCCTTCACAATGCCCCTCTTGAACTTCTTTGTTATTTTCTTTACTTCATCGAGACAATCGTCATAGGTGTAACGGCCCCAAGGAAATTTTTCACACAATTTCAAATCATCCACAACTTTAAGAAAGAAGGGCTCTATGTTTCCTTGAACTTTGGACTTCGCTTTCAAGACATTGGTTAAGAAATAGAGCGCAGCCATCTTCTTCTTGTTAACAGCTCCTTTCATTCCCGATAGTTTCTTCTTCACATCGGCTATCATAATATTTTTTTTCCTCTTGAACCACTTTTCCACAAACTTGAAATCACCTACATCCTTATCCTTCAACTCTCCATAGTTGCTAGGGTAGTCATGGCAATCCAATCCACTCAACAGCGCATGCTCCTTCATGGAGTACCTAATAGGTACTCCATTAACCACAAACCATAGCTCTCTCTCATTATCAGTACAAGCTAGGTGCAAAAGAAGCATCCAGACTCTTTGTGATTTACGGTTATTCTCCACAGGCATATGGAAGATATGCTTAAACTGAGGATGACTCGAGAACCATTCCAACGCCTCAGGAATTTTCTTGATGTCTTGCACCGTTTGTTTCACGTAACACCTCGTTAATATCTTGCAAGTTTTTCTATATTGCTCTCGACGAAAGTAAAACTTCTCTGGTTGCAGTGGTATATATTCATCATCTACCTGCAGCCAAGTCAAACAATGTGGTATTTAAAGTTAACATGTAGTTGAACCTAGTCGAACCTAGTTGAACTTAATTCAAACCATTAGCTACAATGTGGTATTTAAAGTTAACATGTAGTGTACATTACCAGGCAAGGTGCAAAACAATGGACATGTGCTTCTGAAGGCATAGCTTGAGAAGCTTCTTCCTGCGGGGTTTCTTCTGTTTGAGGAGCTTCTTCCTGCGGAGGTTCCTCACCATCATCCTCATCATCATCATCATCCTCATCATCACCCTCATCATCCTGCAGGTTCAAACAAATAAATTTAATTAACCGATTCAACCTTATCTGAATCTTAATATACGTAGTTGTACCCAACATATCCAGTTGAACTTAGCAATAACTGTTCAATGTAACATATTTGAACGTAGTTGAACCTACTCGAATATATTATTACCTAATATACTACCTACTCAAATTTATCCATGCTCAATCTTCATTCTCCTCTCCATTATCAATCTCAAAGTTTATGTAATAAATAAGCAAGATACAATACCTTATTCTCCACTTCGTCACCAGACAAATCCTCACCCGACGCCTCTTCCTCGTCCTCTTCCTCTTTTTCTTCTTTTTCCTCTTCCTCTTTATCTGATTCATCATCTTTTTCTGTTTCTTCTTCCTCTTCTTCTTTTTCCGATTCATCCTCTATTTCTTCTTCCTCTGAGTTCATCTTCTCCTCAGATTGCAATTTTTTTGGTTCGGGATTTGCTTCTTCGTTTGAAGGACTCGGAAGAACTTCGGTTTCCACCGCTTCTGTCGCTTCTGTCGCCTCCATCCTTTCTCTCGCTTCCGCCGCTTCTGTTGGCTCCGACTGTTTGGTCGGAGCAGCGGGTTCTATCTGCTCCGATAATTTCGACGTTTTTTTGTTGTTTCTCAACTTCACCATTGCTCGATTCCGAATGATTGTTCTCTCCAATCTCGCTTTCTTCTTTCTTCGCTTCTTTCTTCCACTCGAAATTTCGAAACTCACTGAAACGTTACTGATTTCAAAATTTCACCGAAGGATACGGTGAATTTAGGGATTTTTTCTGTTAATATCCAATGCGGTCGAGTCGGGTTTGCGGTTGTCGGATAATATCCTGGTTGGATTCGTAAATACTTCAAGTTTACTTTGGTTCTCATGTTTTTTACTTGTTAACTAATTGAAAAAGAAATTAATTTTCTGAATGTGGCCAATTTGTGGCAAATGAGCAATTGTTTCAATCAAATAAGATGCTAAACCGAAAATAGAAAATATTCATCGAGCTTTCCTATCACAGAATTCATCCATCTTCGATCCGTTTCTTCAAAACCCAGAAAATCATGCTTTCGTTTTCCGCTTCTTTGTTGCCTCCTCCGAGTTTACACTGCCATGGTTCTTCTTCCGACCGATCCATCGTCAATACCTCGTTCCATCGGAAACTCTTTTGCTGTTGCATAGCCACCAAATCCGATGTAATGTCACAAAGCTTCTGCCTTTATCCGCCGGTTGATAACAACAATCTCCAAAAATTACTGTATTAACAATTGCAATATCTGCAGAATCTCTCCAAATCAGGAGGAGCTATCAGTAAAGAGAATGATTCTGATGTTCTTATAGAATGTAGAGATGTCTACAAATCATTTGGTGATAAACATATCTTGAAAGGTGTTAGCTTTAAGGTAATAATAATTCAATGTCGTTTTTGTCGTTTTTACATTTGATTTAATTTTGCAAAAAGGATGCTTCTTTCTAGCTTTTCAGGGTTTCGAATTTGGATTAGATATTACGCGTTTGGATCTTTAGATTATGAAAAAAACATTCTTGATTATGCAGATATTTAGTGTTGTTAATGGCTTTTGCAAAAAAAGGATGCTTCTTTCTAGCTTTAGGCTTTAGAATTTGGATGAGATTTGGATCTTTAGATTATGCAAAAACCATTCTTTATTATGAAAATATTCAGTCTTGTTAATGGCTTTTGCAAAAAAAGGATGCTAAGCTTTAGGCTTTAGAATTTAGATGAGATTTGGATCTTTAGATTATGCTAAAACCATTCTTGATTATGCAAATATTCAGTCTTGTTAATGGCTTTTTCAAATAAGGATGCTTCTTTCTAGCTTTAGGCTTTAGAATTTGGATGAGATTTGGATCTTTAGATTATGCAAAAACCATTCTTGATGATGCACATATTCAGTCTTGTTAATGGCTTTTGCAAAAGGATTCTTTCTAGCTTTAGGCTTTAGAATTTGGATGAGATTTGGATCTTTAGATTATGCAAATATTCAGTATTGTTAATGGCTTTTGCAAAAGGATGCTTCTTTCTAGCTTTAGGCTTTAGAATTTAGATGAGAGATCTTACGAGGAAGTTATCTTCTTTTCATGGACTAATTGGTTTTTGGATCTTTAGATTATGCAAAAAAAGCATTCTGATTTTTGAAATGAAAGTAATGCAGATCAGACGTGGAGAAGCTGTTGGGGTGATTGGTCCTTCTGGGACTGGAAAATCAACAATTTTAAAGATCATGGCTGGTCTTCTTGCTCCAGATAAGGTCTACTGCAATTGCTACTTTCTTTTTCTTCTCTATCTTGTTAGATTCTTAGCCTTCAAGATTATGGATTGTCTCTGATGCTTTGGTATGCGCAGGGAGAGGTTTATATACGAGGGCAAAAACGAGCTGGTTTGATAAGTGATGAGGAAATATCAGGACTTCGTATCGGCCTCGTAAACTGCTCTTCTGAGATGTTATAATTCACATTTTTTTTTTGAAATGGCTAATTTTTTTTCTTATCTTTATACAGGTATTTCAAAGTGCAGCTCTCTTTGATTCTCTAAACGTTCGTGAAAACGTTGGTTTTCTACTGTAAGATGCTATTCTTTAACCTCATTTCCTGCCATATGGTGGCTTGTTTTAACTGATTAGACTTTTTCAATGTTTAACTAATAACCTCAGTTATGAAAGTTCGAAAATGTCTGAGGATCAAATATCTGAGCTTGTTACACAAACCTTGGCAGCTGTTGGTTTGAAGGTATACTAATTTTTATCATCAGTTTTCATCAAATGATGATTGTTTACTTTCGTTTGGTAAACATTGATATGAGTTTTGTACTTGTTGTTGTCTTTCTTCTAATAAGATCAGGGGGTTGAGAATCGACTACCTTCTGAGCTATCTGGTGGGATGAAGAAACGAGTTGCTTTAGCTCGTTCGCTCATTTTCGATACAACAAAAGAGGTCATAGAGCCAGAGGTAAAGTAATCTGAACATCTACTCAAGTTCTTGGCAAGAATTAGGAATTCATTTAGGGTTTACATCAATTTTTTTTTTGTAGGTGCTCTTGTATGATGAACCAACAGCTGGACTTGATCCAATTGCATCAACTGTAGTTGAAGATCTTATACGGTCTGTTCACATGACTGGCGAGGAAGATACACTTGGAAAACCGGGCAAAATCGCGTCTTATCTCGTTGTTACACATCAACATAGCACCATTCAAAGAGCTGTAGACCGGTTCTTCTTCTCTTAAACCATATTTTTGCAGCTTTGTGCATCATAATCCCTTGATGAAGTTTGTGTGTTTCTTCTCTCTATTCAGGTTATTGTTTCTGTATGAAGGAAAGATCGTTTGGCAAGGAATGACACATGAATTCACAACCTCAACAAATCCAATTGTTCAGCAGGTCCCTTTTCTTGAATCTTTACATGTTTACACATCTAATGTCAACAAGAAAGACATTTGAAGTTTTGAATCGTTCATTTTCTTTTTGTATCTCTCAGTTTGCTACAGGCAGCCTCGACGGACCAATCAGATACTAAGGAGACGCATACATAGACTCTGAAGAAATGGCTGAGGCATGGTTTAGTAGCCTCCTGTTGTGTATGTAGTTGCTCCCATTAAGATGCTAGAGAAACTGTTTAGAGCAATTATTGATACACAAGATTCTTTCCATTCTTCCCAAAACAAAGCTTGTAAACAAAGTGAAAAGTATAATGCATAGATGAGAATTGCGCTCAAACTTTTTATACACTTCTGAATCTAATCAAAGGCTCTCTATACACAAACATTACTCTTACTCATATAGTGCAAGAAATTAAACTAAAAACAAAGCTTATTACTTTATTAGCTTTGAGTTTAAAGAACACAAAACCAATATATGCATCCTCAAAGGATCAAACATGTACAAACAAAACTGTAACTTTGAACTGAAACACTTGTCAATCTAATCAAAGGCTCTCTATTAACAAACATTACTCTTACTTACATAGTGCAAGAAAAGAAACTAAAAACACAGCTTATTAGCTTACTTGTAAACAAGTGAAAGTATATTACATAGAAGAGAATTGGGTTTTAAGTACCAAAAACAAGATCTGCATCCTCAAATATATTCCAAGTTTCAACAAAATTGTAACTTTAAACTGAAACACTTCTAAATCTAATCAAAGGTTCTCTCTATACACAAACATTACTCATATAGTCTGAATGAAAACAAAAAACAAGGATCTTTTGCTTTTAACTACCCAACTTGAAAGCATCAACAAAGAGACCCAAACAAACACCAGCTTTCCAGAAATTCATAAACACAACAAAAGACTGTAACTTTCCAGAGAGCATTGAAGAAGAAGGCTTCTTATACATAAGCATACCGATTCCTTCGATTGCGGCGACGACGATTCCGGCGACAAGAACGTCCCAGTCACCGGTTTGGCCAAGAATCGTAGCCAATGCATTTGCAGTATAGAAACCAAGAAGCAGTAGAAATATCTTTATGGGGAAGTTTCTTCTTGCAGAGTTTATCTTCACAAGCAACTGTTTCCCTAACGCAATCGCTATTCTGCCCAATCTCGTGCTCCCTAGACCTGTTCTGTCTCCATTAATCTCTTGTCCTCCTCCGTTGTCTCCAGGAACAGAAGATGATCCTGTGTCTAACGCAAACGCTATTCTCCGATTTGGTCTACGAATCTGAAACCTATTGAAGAGAAATTTTCCCTATCAAACCAAAATTGAGAAACCCTTTACGCCTAAAAGTCGAAAAAGGTTACCTTTTGATGGGATTAATCCACAAATCTCGTTGATGGTTTCTTCTGTGGAGCTCAATTATCATAAAGGCTCGACCTTTTTCGATTTCTAAGATTGATAACGATGATGGTAAGATGCGTGAAGCTTGAATTTGACATGCCATTGGAAAGAGAAGTCGGTTTCTGAGATTTAGGGTTTTTTGACGTCACAGTGATTAACTACACGCAATGAGAGAGTTTAATTGTTCATGATCTAGACGGGATGTGGAAGAGGGAAATGCAGGAAGCTTGCTTGGAAGGAATCAATGGAGAGGATGAGGATTGAGGCAGCGAAGAGTGGAAAGAAAGCCCAATTTGCCACTTGCCAATTTGCCACATCTTGAAAATTAATTTTTTGGTCAATTATTTTTAAATCGAAAAATAAGTAAAATATATTTAAACCAAACGAATCTTGAAATATTTACGAATTTAACTAGGATATTATCCGACAACTGCAAACCCGACCCGCCCGCAATGGATAATAAGTGAAAAAATCCCTAAATTCACCGTATCGTCGTTTTATATTCCTTCAGTGAAAATTTGAAATCAGAAACGAATGAGTTTCGAAACGAGTGGAAGAAAGGAGCGAAGAAAGAAGAAACCAAGATTGGAGAGAAACTGAAATTGGCCGCCGGTGGAGTTTCAAATCGAGCAATAATGAAGTTGAGAAACAGCAAAGAAACGTCGAAATTATCGGAGCAGATAGAACCCGCTGCTCCGACCAAACAGTCGGAGCCAACAGAAGCGGCGGAAGCGAGAGAAACGATGGCGGAGGCAAGAGAATCGACGGAATCGAGAGAAACGACAGAAGCGACGGAAACGATTGAAACGATGGAGGCGACAGAAGCTACAGAAGCGGTGGAAACCGAAGTTCTTCCGAGTCCTTCAAACGAAGAAGCAAATCCCGAACCAAAAGAATTGCAATATGAGGAGAAGATGAACTCAGAGGAAGAAGAAATAGAGGATGAATCAGAAAAAGAGGAAGAGGAAGAAGAAACAGAAAAATATGATGAATCAGATAAAGAGGAAGAGGAAGAAGAAGAAAAAGAGGAAGAGGCGTCGGGTGAGGACTTGTCTGGTGACGAAGTGGAGAATAAGGTATTGTATCTTGCTTATTTATTACATAAACTTTGAGATTGATAATGGAGAGGAGAATGAAGATTGAGCATGGATAAATTTGAGTAGGTAGTATATTAGGTAATAATATATTCGAGTAGATTCAACTACGTTCAAATATGTTACATTGAACAGTTATTGCTAAGTTCAACTGGATATGTTGGGTACAACTACGTATATTAAGATTCAGATAAGGTTGAATCGGTTAATTAAATTTATTTGTTTGAACCTGCAGGATGATGAGGATGATGATGAGGATGATGGTGAGGAACCTCCGCAGGAAGAAGCTCCTCAAACAGAACAAACCCCGCAGGAAGAAGCTTCTCAAGCTCCTCAAAGAGAACAAACCCGCAGGAAGAAGCTTCTCAAGCTATGCCTTCAGAAGCACATGTCCATTGTTCTGCACCTTACCTGGTAATGTACACTACATGTTAACTTTAAATACCACATTGTAGCTAATGGTTTGAATTAAGTTCAACTAGGTTCGACTAGGTTCAACTACATGTTAACTTTAAATACCACATTGTTTGACTTGGCTGCAGGTTGATGATGAATATATACCACTGCAACCAGAGAAGTTTTACTTTCGTCCAGAGCAATATAGAAAAACTTGCAAGATATCAACGAGGTGTTACGTGAAACAAACGGTGCAAGACATCAAGAAAATTCCTGAGGCGTTGGAATGGTTCTCGAGTCATCCTCAGTTTAAGCATATCTTCCATATGCCTGTGGAGAATAACCGTAAATCACAAGGAGTCTGGATGCTTCTGTTGCACCTAGCTTGTACTGATAATGAGAGAGAGCTATGGTTTGTGGTTAATGGAGTACCTATTAGGTACTCCATGAAGGAGCATGCGCTGTTGAGTGGATTGGATTGCCATGACTACCCTAGCAACTACGGGGAGTTGAAGGATAAGGACGTAGGCGATTTCAAGTTTGTGGAAAAGTGGTTCAAGAGGAAAAAAAATATTACGATAGCCGATGTGAAGAAGAAACTATCGGGAATGAAAGGAGCTGTTAACAAGAAGAAGATGGCTGCGCTCTATTTCTTAACCAATGTCTTGAAAGCGAAGTCCAAAGTTCAAGGAAACATAGAGCCCTTCTTTCTTAAAGTTGTGGATGATTTGGAGTTGTGTGAAAGTTTTCCTTGGGGCCGTTACACCTATGATGATTGTCTCGATGAAGTAAAGAAAATAAAAAAGAAGTTCAAGGGAGGCATTGTGAAGGAGAACGATTCATGGACCTTTTCTGGTTTCATTCTTCCTATTGAGGTAATTATTTTCCTTAGATGTCGTATTAAAGTAATAATTTTATGGGTTTAGGGTGGTGATATTGTAATACTTTCTCTGCATAGGCGTTTGCGTATGAGAGTATTCCTGTGCTTGGGCGAACCTTTCGTATAGTTGTTGATGCAGAGAATGACTGTCCAAGGTTGTGCAAGCACATGTTCAAAGAGACGAACATGAAAGGTTATCCATTGGATGACATAAACGAAGCGATTGGGAGCACTAGGGTGAGTTTTTGTCATCATTTATTGTACTGTCTTGTATATATTAATTGAGTGAGCCTGATATTTGAATGTATTTTATGTTTTCATAATCTCAGGATATCATTAGCATCTTGGAACCAACCTCAGATGAGGAAGCTCTTCTGGAGCGCATCATAGACCGTCATTGTGATGATGGGATAGGCTTTATGGACCCTCTAGTTGAACTTTGGAGAGACCATTTAATCGTGCAGAAGAAAAAGATATGGTGGGAGTCTTTGTACGAGATGGACTTGGCCGGTAGAGGTATCACTGAGGTAATAAATGAAGTACCGAGAGAGGCTAATGAAACTGGTGGATCACAGCACGAGCTGATGGAAGCGATGAAGGGATTGATTAAGGAAGCAATCGAGACGATGGAAAAGAAGATGGATGATATTGCATCGGAGATTAAGGCAATGGTTGGTGATTTGGATGAGAGGCTTGACGTGGTTGAGTGTTATGTCAACGCGCAACGAATAAAGAAAGCTCATGATATAAGAGGAGCGTGTACTTCAACTCTAAGTCCTAGTCCTGCCACTGAGAAAGATGATTCCGATGCGGATGAGGAGAAGGATGAGTCTGAGGCGGCTGAAGAGATAGAGGAAGAGAATGATGATTCTGAGGCTAATGAGGAGAAGGATGATTCTGAGGCGGAGGTTCGTTGTGAGCCTCCAAAAAAAAACGGAAAAGAATTGAAGTTGAGATGAATGTGCGGCCTAAGAGGACGCTTAGACCTGCAGAGACAGGAGTGAAAAAGACAAATGCTGCAGGCAAAGGAGGGAAACAGAGGAAGAGGAAGAAGAGGTGAATATTGGCATTGTATTTTCGTACAACTATGTTTCTTATGGTACAACTATGTTTATTATCGTGTTGAGAACTTATGGTATTTTGGTACAACTATGTTTCTTATGGTACAACTATGTTTATTATCGTGTTTAGAACTTATGGTATTTTGGGTACAACTATGTTTCGAGTAGTTCAACTACGTATTGGTTAATTTGCCACATTTGCAAGTTAAGTTATAAAATAACATAAGTTAAGTTAAGACAACCATCAACGATAAACATAAAATACCATAAGTTAAGTTATACATAAACAGAAAAAGAGTTTAGAGTTCTTAGAAGTAGTGAAGGAAAGCAGGAAAATACGATTACATATCCGATGAAGGGAGGACATAACTCCCATTAAAAAAAGGTTAAAACCATGTTCTTAACGAAACAGCCATGTAGTTAAACTTGTACTGAACATAACGCTCCACTTTCTCCTGGTTCTACTAATTATTCTGGTTAAGGATCCTATACATAAGAAAAAATAATTTCGTTAAACAATTATATTTCGAGAAAAATTGCAAGAAAATGATGTTGGTAATATAAGTTGTGTTACCTTTGTTTCATCTCTTCAACCTCAGGTATGTTTGGATCGAAGAAAAACCTAGACAATCCCCCTCCATCAACTACGATGAACTCCCCTATTTCCGAATTACATAGTATTGTAAGAAAAATAAGCTTCAAGATGGAAAATAATGACTTCTGTAAATAACAAAACACTCACGGTTTGAGCATGCAACTCTCCATTCACTTAGAACGCAGATCAGAGGTTCAGAAGCATTATCTTTCCATTTCTGGTACAACTCCGCTGCCAAATCTTCATAGGCAATGCAGTAAAGTTCGGTGTTCCTGGTATATAAGAAGTTTAATATATAAGAAGTTAAATATTTCGTCTCTGTTTAACATCTTAATGTTAGCGTAAGTGGTATCTAAACTTCAGAAATTAATAATCACCTCAAGTTCCTCAGATGGAAGAGAAGGGATCTTCTCTCCTCAAGATTCCTGTAAGGATGTGGTAGTTTTCCCATGTAACTAATAACTCCGATAAAATCTGCAATAATAGGTTACCCAATATTTTAAGTATAGATACATCGAATATATTTTTTAGTTCCAAGATAAATAAAACAAAAGACACAAGATTTTTGTAAAGCATACCAACGGGATAGTTAACATCATGCCTCCCAGAGATGACTCTTTCAAAGCTGCAAAATTGAAAGAAATGGTTGTCTGAGAGAGGTTGAGTCGGCACAACAACTGTTTCATGTATCAGGATAATCATGTAAGTGTGGTCAGCCACCATGAATTGGGGGTTGTTCCAATTGTCATTCGAGATCTGGAAATTGGTAATCTCCCTCCATTCTCCTTCTGGTAAGGCAATCTGGAAATGATGATAGTTGGACTTGTTAACAGTTGAACCAATTTTTGTTCCCTATAAAATCAAATGGCTTCATATATTAAAGATCTAGTAGAGAATCGCATTTATGCGAAAATTTTCAAATCAATCATCAGTAAGTAAGAAAAAATCTATTCAATAGAACTCCATAGAACTTACTTCCTCGTCGACGAAGATGAAATCCATTGCGCTGTTGCCCTCGGAATCCTTTACTTCTGCTCTCCTAAACACTTTAACCCTGATCATCGATGGACCGATCCACGGGTAAAGCTGTTTTAGAGATCTGTATGTGGCCATACTCAAGATGATAATACTCAAGGTTTGAGTTTGTGAGAAGTTGTGTTCTTTGAGAAGTAAATATCGGTACTATATAGTGTGAGTTTGTGAGAAGTTGTCTTCTTTCAATTAATTTTTTTTTCCAATTTAATTTACTTTAAATGATGATTCATGTATCGGGTAGCGTAAGAGCCCTCATCATTTCCGTTTTGATAAAAATGTCCTTGATGACAGATTACGAATCGACTCTTTGAAAAGTAACACACCTTTCCAAAATATTTGTCAGAAAATATCACCATAACCTTTTGTAACCTTCTCCATCTACTCATTATATTGATAAAATAAACTTCTTAATATATCTATACATTTTAATCGTATTCTTTCAACCAGTCCTCGTATTTGTTCCACTGATTTCCAAAGCAAAAACAAAAACTCTAACACTTATCAATTTTAATAATCAAGACAAGATGCAAGACAGATAATCACAAACAGGACGAGATGAGATGGTTAAAAAGGGCTACTTTGAAACTATCAATCAAAGGGCTACTAAGACCAGACAGATAACCATAACAACTATCAATCAAAGGAAAGTTTCATTGAAATACCCAAATCGAAGAGAGAAGATGGATCTGATACCATCGCCGACCACCAATTCGAGGGAAATCGAGCATGAGACTTCAACAAAAGAGGAAGAATCCAGGGAAGAGAAAATAAAGAAATTGATTTTCCAGGGACACATTTACCATCGGAGAAAACGAAGATCGAAGAGAGAAGATGCGAGAGAAGAAAAAATAAAGAAATTGATTTTCAGCAAAATAATACTTGGTCCATTATTTCGGCTTTTTGGTGTTTTTTAATAAAAATTGCGGCCGGAAAAAAAAAATATTAAAAAAAAGTGAATAAGATTCCCGGTTACTTTTCCCGCCGACGGCAAAATTAAAATTTTGCAATTTTCGGGAAAAATGGTCATAGTTGAACTCAAGCTATTCGTTGAACCAAAATGAGTCATAGTTGTACATTCACGAGTTTTGGGTTTTTATAGTAGAACCAACCCAGATTGTGTAATGGTAAAGTTGAACCAATGATAGTTCATCTTATTTTGTCATTGCAAACATGTTTGTGTCAAAATTTTAAACAAAACTCGCTTTCTTCTTAATTTGTTTCACATCATCGACACATTACCTATATGTACCATATATTGTATAGGGTGCTTCATGACTAACATGCTTATCTAGTAGTATAATGTTTTTTTTTTATCAATTTTTGTTCTTTCTATCAAATAATTAGACATAAATATGTAATTTTCTTATTTAATTCCTCTACGTTGCATATCATAAATCTATTCACTAAGCATTTGCCGGTCATATATACTTCGAGCCGTATAGTCGAACCTATGGGAGCTAGTTGTACCAAATGTACTTGAAACCAAAACACGTCCACATTCAGACGTCTACATTCATAGACGCAATGAATTAATTGAGTGAGCCTGATATTAATTGAGTATTCATCATTTATTGTAATGTCCTGTATATATTAATTGAGTGAGCCTGATATTTCAATGTATTTTATGTTTTCATAATCTCAGGATATCATTAGCATCTTGGAACCAACCTCAGATGAGGAAGCTCTTTTGGAGCGCATCATAGACCGTCATTGTTTATTATCGTGTTGAGAACTTATGGTATTTTGGTACAACTATGTTTCTTATGGTACAACTATGTTTATTATCGTGTTGAGAACTTATGGTATTTTGGGTACAACTATGTTTCGAGTAGTTCAACTACGTATTGGTTAATTTGCCACATTTGCAAGTTCAACTCGATATTACAGACACCATGAACTGGAATAACATTGGAATACCATTAATTTAACAGAGGTCTTTAAATGAAAGTTTTTACTTAAACCAACTTAAAAACAAAGCAAGAAGAAGAAAAAGTGCAGCAATCACAAACGTGCTCTCCACAGCTTTGTACTTCTTGTTGACATCACCAATCAACAATTCTAGCCTTTTAATCTCCGCTTTACTCTCTTCGTGTTCTTCCTGCACGTCCGAAATCCGTTTCTCCGCACTATGCAAGTCCATGATGATGAAAGTTAATTCGCTGTCCTTCAGCTCTGCTATTAACTCCTCCATTCCGACACGGTGGTGAGTTTGAAGACTCTCAACCTCCCCAGATACCCGCTTAATGTCAGAGTGAAGGATTTCAAGCTCATCTTCAATCACATGATCCCACCACTTCCGAATATGATAACCCGGATTCTACAATCGTAAACAACAAAGTGCCAACATTAGACTAAACCCTAAATACCAAGGAATTCGCAACTAACCCTAAATACCAAGGTCACATTCTCAACTAACCGCTTGGAATTCGCAGGTGAAGAATCTTCTCCCACGGTCTTCTTCGGTGCAAGACGTTTCCCGAACGACCTTGCCACCGCAGTAACAGTTGGTGGGCATACCATACTCACCATCTCCAATAAGACCTTCGTCGAGGGAGTATGAAGAGGAAGACGAGGTTGCAACCCAACTGTGAGGTCCCATCTCTGAAAATTGAAGAGAAAAATTGATGAGAGAAATTGAAGAGAGGAATCGAAGAGAGGAAGCGAAATTGAAGAGAGAAATTGAGAGTGGTATGAACCCTATAAACCTAGGAATGGTAAAGTAACAATGTCGACTATTTCGTTCTTCTTAAGCGGCGGAAATAATAAAAAAAAGAAATAAAGCAATTAAAAACAGAAAAAAAGTTCCCGCCTACCTTTCCCGCCGGCGGGAAAAAGCTAAAAAGTTCCAATTTTCGGAAAAATTGTGCATAGTTGTACTCATGGCAAAGGTAGAACCAAAATTAGTCCTAGTTGTACATCTGCGAGTTTCATGTTTTTGTAGTCGAACCGTACCATAAACTGTAGTGGTACACAAACCCATGAATATCAGTACATACTCGAACCTGGTAGAACCCATCAATAAAAACTTCAAATAAATTGTTCAAACATAGTTCAAACATAGTTCACCAGAATAATTCAAACATAGTTCTAACACAAATTACACAACAAAACTCAAACATCACCGGCACATAGGTTCGAACCAATCAACCAAATTCTTGTAACGATTACACTTGTTACTCGTTTTCTTCTTCTTTTTTCGACTTTCTCCTTCTGATGGATGCCGTCATTCTTTGTTTCTTCCCCTTTTTGCCGTGTAATCAGGAGGGTATGCGAACAATTTCATTACATCCTCAGGAATACTCCAAACAGAGACATGTGGCACTGTATAGATTGTTTTCACATATGCTTGTGACCACGTCTCAACCAAGTAGTATTTGGAGCACATATCATATATAGAAAGAGTCGACGTTCTTCCATCCTTCTTTATTTTTGCCATGACTGCGGCAATTGCATGAACACAAGGATACTTGTCTATGTCAAACATTCTGCACATGCAAGTTCTGCTTGCTAAATCCACAAGGTAGGTCACACCATATGTTCCAACTACGTCATACTGAAATTCCAGTCCATTTACCTCCCGTACAGTTAAACACTTAGCCACTGGACATCTCTCGTGAAGCAAATTCTCCACATAAGGCACAACGACCTTTGTACATGGCATCGAAGCGCACTCGTTCCTATACTTGTTGGACCAAAAAGCGAATTTCTCTACTATTTTATCAACCATAGGTAAGAGTGACAACTTTCTATCTTTCCTAAACACACTGTTCATAGATTCACAAGAATTGCTGGTGTCTAAGTTATACTTATCTCCCTCAAAGAAACACCTTGCCCACCTATCCACATCTACCTTATCAACGAAAAACTTAGCACACGCAGGGTACCTCTTTGTGAAATCATCAAACTCTTGTCTAAACTCAGACACAGTATAAGCATGAGCGCATTGGATAAACTTATCCACAACATCATCTCTCTTCACCCCTTGTTGAGCATGCCCTTTTACGTTTTGTGCCAGATGCCAAATACAGTGTACATGGCGAGCCAATGGATAGACTTTCGACACTCCGTTTATGATGCTTTTATGTCTGTCACTCACAAAAACCAGTTCAGGATCATCTGGTATAACAGCTTTCAGGTTTTCCAGAAACCACGACCAACTAAGATGATTTTCGCTATCTATTATCCCAAAGGCAATAGGGTAATGGTGATGATTAGGATCTTGAGAAGTGGCAAACACAAGCTGTCCACCATATACAGTCTTCAGAAACGTTGCATCCACAACTATCACTTTCCTCATCCATTGAAACCCTTCAATGCTGGCGCCCAAAGCTACAAATAGATACTCGAACCTGTTATCAGCATCTAGTTGCACGTTCGTTTTTGTTCCAGGATTTTCCTGCTCCAGCATGTACAGATAAGAAAACAACATCCTATAGCCTTCTTCAGGAGTGCCCCGCACATCACTAACATGTAGTTTTTTTCCTCTCAAGGCAGTAGAGTATGACACGGTGACATCAGCTCTCCGGTGAACAACATCTACAATAGTTTTAGGAACTGGTGTGTCGAATTGACCTGGATAGTCTTCATGCAGAACCGCTGCCACTAATCGTGGGTTGCCTCTTCTTCTACAATTGCTACTACTTTGAACAGCCCGAGAGCATGTATGCTTACTCTTGTATCTTGTGACGCTGAAAAAATCTGATCCAGCTATCTTCGCAGCTCGTATATACCAACTACAGCCTTTGCTCTCCTGAGTGCACTTGAGAATAAGTCGCACTGTATATGACTTATAAGTGCGGACACCAAAACAGTGTTTATGTGAAGCTCTGTCAACTAAATCTTGCAATGCCTCCTTTGAGGGAAATTGTTGTCTTAAGTCAATACCAATACCATCTTCCCATGCTTCAACAAACTGAGATTCTTCTGTATGACGTGAAAGCTCAATATCCTCATCAAACCCATTTAACCCGTCCTCCTTACAATCAGGTTCTGGACGCTCATCAGACTCCACCTCTTCGATAAGTGGCTCTTCCATATGTGGCTCTTCGATATGTGGCTCCCTCTGTTTTTCTTTTGTTCCTTCCTCCCTGAAAATAGTAACGATACCATCATTCGGTACGTCACCTATGCCATTTGGAACCGGCTCCTCCTCATAATTAAAACCAAATGAACTTTCAGCCTCCGTTCTAGACAGGTGCTCGCTCCTATGATTTATTCCCGAATCTTTCATTACCTCCACATGAAAAACCCTCCTAAATCCCAGTTTATCAATTGTCGTTAGATAAGCAAATAGGTCCTCAGTTTCAGCAGCGGCTTACCTCCATCTCTTGCAATCTTCCTGCATATCTTATCTACTAACGCCGAGTACGTAATCTCCTCCAAAGATGATATCTTGAATGTTATAGCGCAAGTGGGATTTTTTGAAAGCCATTTCAGTTCCTCTTATGCATAATGACCTCCGTGGTCGAAAAATATGTTTGTGATGTTCATGCTCATTGTCCCCTGCAAATATAATGCACATAATCAATTGCCAATTACAAAACATCTCACAGTTGTACTACGTGTACCAGTTGAACTTTTAGTACCATTATTCTTTAACATGCAGTTGTACCTATATGAACCATTTGAACTTTTAGTACCATTAGTCTTTAACATGCAGTTGTACCTATGTGAACCATGTGACCCACCTAATCAACTAACTCTCATTTGTACCACTCGTACCAGTTGTACCATATCTGCAGGTTCCGATCTAGAAAATGGTATTACGAGTTCAAATTGAGCCCATTCACTGCGATTCACAATCTACAATCGTCATATTTCTTAATCTAACGCATATTCTATCAATGCATGTATACCATTCCATTACAAATCCATATACCAAACAAATAAACAAAAGCTTGGAAATCACCTCCAATGGAATTGAAGCTTCAACAATGGTGGAAAGGAAGAAGTAAATGAATGAAGACAATGCGGAATCAGTGTTGATGAACTCAGCTTGAAGAGGAATTCGATTTCAATGCCAGAAAACGGAGAGGAGCTCGCGAGGAGGAAACAATGGTGGAAAGGAAGAAGTATATGATGAAGACGATGCGGAATGAGTGTTTATGAGCTCAGCTTGAAGAGGAATTCGATTTCAATGCCAGAAAACGAAGAGGAGCTCGCGAAGAGGAAGCATGTCGGATCCAACCAAATGGAGCTCGCGATTTGTTTTGATTTTCAATTTTCGATTTTTATTTAATTTCATTATTAATATTATAATTTCACTTTTTATAATTATGTTTTTTTTTCGAATTTCATAGGTAAAAATGTAAAAAGGTGAAAGAGAGTAGTAAGGAGAAAAATATAATTACACAGTCCTCCTTCATGACAAAGTGGCATTAGATTAGAAAGTGGCACAGCAGATTAATTTTTTCCAATTTGTGGCAAATTGGCCGCGCGCTCCGAAGAGTGATATAACAAAAAGAAACAAATGCTAATTTGCCACAACCTAGGGTACCGCTAGCTCATATGCCACACTGAAAATGAATTTCTTTTCCATTTTCTTTTAAACTGAAAAATCTATACTATATAAAAGTTGAGGCTAAATGCCTCTAAAGATGTCCACATTAGTTTTTAATTTTTCTTTAACCAATTAAATTATGCCAAATCAGCATCTCTAAAATTAAGAAATTTTTCAAATTTTAAACAATCAATAATATTTTTCTATATCATCATCTAAAATTAAGAAAGTTTCCAAATTTTAGATTTGGAATATCAATAGATATAAGAAAAACATGTATAAGTTTTTAGTAACACCAAAAATCTACTTAGATTTATATTAGGAAAATTTCTTAATTTAAGATAATGGTTTTAATTATATAAATAATCACTGAAATTTTTTAACAATAAGAAAGAACAAATTTATAAAGCATATATATATTTTATATGTGGACACTCTAAATAACTTATGGATCGATATCAAAATAAAAAAAAGCTTATGTTAAAATTAGTTTACAAATTTCAACATAAAATTAATATTTTACAAGAGGATGGAGCCATGTAGAATTTTAATGGTGGAGAATAACCTAGACAAATAAAAAAGAAAAAGAAGTTGAAGAAAAAAACAGACACAAAGAAGAAGAGTAAGAAGATACAACCAAAGAAGAGTGAAAACGAATATATTGAATTGCGAAGACAAAATAAAAACCAAAGAAGGCAAAGATGAATAAGAAAAAACCAGATAAAAAACTTGCGAAGAAAAATTTGAAGAGGAAATCGAATAAGAACGAAGGAGAAGAAACCAAACAAAAAAAAAAACTTGCAAAGACCAATCTAAAGAGGAAAGCGAATAAGAACGAAGGAGGCGAAACCAAAAAAAAAAACAAGAATAAAAAGAAGCGCGAAGACGAAGAAAAGGAAACGCAAAGATGAGTGGAAATGATGAAGAAACCATATAAGAGAAAAGACAAAGAAGAAATCAAAACAGAAGAGACTGAATATGAATGAATCAAAGAAAATTAAAAAAACATAAAAACAAGAACGAAGAAGAAAATGAGAAACAATGATATATGTCGATTAGCTTCTCTTCATTTTGGTTTTATAACCCTAGAAAACCTACCAAAATATTAGCTTATCTTCTAGCTTAAGTTTGTTTATACGTACATTTTCATTTTTAAGTTTGGTTTGGTGTATCAGATAATGAAAATATGTTATACATAGGATTAAAGAGACTTATGCTAAAATATGTACAAAAGCAATAGAGTGAGGAAAAAATTAGAAAGGAGAATAACCAATACAAAGAAGAAGAAAACAAATCTAGCAAAATATTAGCATTTTCGATGGAAATAATTTATCATAGAAGAAACATAAGAATAATAACCAAGAAGAACAAAAAGAAAAAGAAGTAAATGAAGAAAATGGAGGACGAAGATAGCAAAGAACAAAGCCATAAAAGAAACCAAAAAGATAAGGCTAGAGAAGGAAACCAAATAAAAAGATAAAACCGAAAAATAAGAAATTGACAGCTATGCGTAACTATATCTCTATGATCGCATAAATTAAATTATTTATATTATTATTAGACATTGCTTATTATATGTGTGAATATGTAATTGTACCATCTCTAGCTTAATTTTGTTTCCGTGAATCTTTTTCATTTTTAAGTTTGGTTGGGTGTATCAGATAATTAAATTTTTACCCTACATAATATTAAATTAAAGAGAACTACAATAAAACTATTTATAAAAGGGATCAAATCTTGGAGAATAATCAAGAAAAATAAAGAGAAGATGCTAAACAAAAGAAATATAGCAAACTCCTAGCAACTTCGACCGTATGAACTAATCATAGAAAAAACAGAAGAACAAGAACCAAGACGAGGACAAAAACAAGAAGAAACAATAAAAAAAGCGAAGACATTGATATTAAAGAACGAGGACAAAAGATAAACAGAATAATAAAGATGAAGAAGGAGATCGAAGAAGAAATTGTAAGGGCAAAGAACTAAAACGGAAAGAAGACGATGAAGAGTAAAGATGAAGAAAAAAAAAATCAAATAAAGAGCGAAATAAAGGAAAAAAAAAAACTAAAAACCATGAAACAAAAGAAGAAAAATAAGAACATTGATTCACTACAATCAATCATGCTACCGATGAAAAAAACTTATGAATGAAAATATTTAATCAAATTATTAATACAGACCCGCGCGTAGCGCGGGTGAAAAACGTAGTGTGGAAAAGACATTAGAACTAAAAGAAACTTGATGTATTTACGAATCTAACCAGGGTTATATTCGACAACCAAAAACCCGGCCCAACCTAATGGATATTAACCTAAAATTCTTAAAGAAATTCACCGTTTCTCTTGTTTTTTTTTTTCCTGCAAGTAAACATTTGAAATCAGAAAAGAGAGAAGGTTTCGAAAAGAGTAAGAAAGAGCAATCGAATAATCTCGTAACGGAAACTGAAATTATAGAGAGGAGCTTCGAATCGAGTAATGGTGGAGTTGAGAAACAGCAAAGAAACGACAGAATTGTCGGAGCAGATAGAACCTGCTCAACCGACCGAACCATCGGAGCCGACAGAAGTGGCGGAAGCGACCTCGAAGTCGAAAGAATCCACGGAAGCCCCGAAGCTGAAACAACCAACACTTTTTTTTTTTTTATACTTAAACAATTCTAGCGAAAGTCTTAAAATAAATAATTCAATAAATCATAATATCAATTCAACAACAAAAGCCAATAATCAAATAATTTCAAATATCAAATAACTCTAACAACTTAAGCAAAATAAATAAAACATAAATCCTATCATCCTCTTCTTCAGCCTTGATTCCGCGCTTAAACATTTCTACCACCTGCATCACAGGAAAGGAGATGCGTAAGTATTATCACAAATACTTAGTGAGACGATCACTCTGCCCACGGGCCAATTACGCAATTTCCAGATAATTAAAGTCTTTTAAATAATCTCCACAATTATTAAATATTTTTCCACCATTAAAATAATTCCAAATAATTATTAATTAATTCTCATAATTAAATAATAATCTTAATTAATTATTAATCCAAAAATAATTAATTAAACCAATTCAATTAACCATTAGAACCAATTAAATCCATTAAACCAGATTAAACCATTTTTATTTGATTTACAATTCAATTCAATCGCCGAACCAGCTTCTGGTGTCGACCGACACTCGCTTGGTGTCGTTCGACACCCTTGGCCTTGGTGTCGCTCGACACCCGATTCTCTGGGTGGAACCAAGCGCGATGAAACAACCACACAAACACAAAATCAACACAAATAATGAATCACACACGATTAAGCTCAGCAATCATCACATAAACATCACGAAAAACATCAGAAACTCATCAACACAACCATCTATCAACCTAAATCCAGAAATCCCGAGCCCACAGTCACGCACTCACCTTGGATTTGGATTGAAAGGGAGAAACAATGGATGAACAAGGAAGAACAACAGCAAACACCTCAGAAACTTCACAATCTCCTCAAAACTCTCCAAAATCGCTCAAGAACACCTTCTGTCTCGAAAAACGAGCCGTCCCAGCGGCTGCTCGACTTTTTAAACGCGACCTAGGGTTTTGAGTGTGGAGTGTACACAATAAAGTACATTGAGTGTGGAGTGTGGAGTGTACACAATAAAGTACATTGAGTGTCTAGCAATCGGTAGCGGTTTTGAAGGTTTAAATGATGGAAACATTCCACAGCTACGAAGAAGGTTAGCCACTGAGATTTTTGACGAGGTCGGACTACCGCAAACGCACTACAAGAAAACAGGCATTTTGCGACGTGGAAAAGCGTTGTTAAATCGTTGGTAATATGCATTTACGTCGTATTTGCGACGAATTTCAAATCGTCGGTAAGCGATCGATGTTAATTAGAAATCGTCGTAAATTCGATGTTAAACAGCGATGACAAAAAATCGTCGTTAATTCGACGCAAAAAATCGTCGTGAAAATGTCGCAAAATTAATGACGAATTTACGAGGACCGTAAACGCGTCGGAACATTTACGACGAATTTGCGACGCCTATGAAAATACGTCGGTAATTCGATGGTACATTACCGACGATTTTCCGTCAGATTAATAACGGGTTGTATAAATATGTATAGTTATATTTCGTCGGTAATTAGTTGTTAACTCGTTGGTATTTTGCGTCGATTTAACGACGTTAATCGTTTATTATTCACCTCGAATTTACGACGAATGGTATTATTGTTTTTTAAAAAAACGAAAAAATATTAAATAATAAATAATATTAAAAAGAAATTCGGAAATGTTTTACAATATATTATATTTTACATTTAATCAAAATCCGGGAGGTCTCTGCGTGCTGCCTGAGCCGCTGAAGCTGCAAAAGCCGCTGTTTCCCGTTGCTCGTCGGTAAGCTCATCTTCCCTTTGTCCGCCTGAACTCTCAGCAGCCGCTGCAGCTTGCCTCCGCCGTCTCTTGTCTGTCATGATTGCTGCAACCTCTGGGTGATGCATAGCCATGATCTCGAAAATGGCGTCGTTCTCTGCACTCTCTAATTGTATATTTTGCTCCAGAGTCGAAATCTTGGCCCGCAACTGAACCGGATCATCATCAAGACGTCGTTGTCGCGGAGAAAATGACGAAGCAATCGGGACATGTCGAATAGAACCCATTCCAATAACTTTCCCCTTATTTTTTGGGGCAACCTACAATTTATAATTATTAAATGTCATGTATATATTTAAAATATGGATATATAAAGAAAAATATGTTTATTTTTAAATATATATATATTACCTGCTCAAAAATGCGGTCGATCACCGGGGTTCCCAATTCCACCGATTGCTGACTCGAACTGCCCGGTGATAACTGCTGAGATAATTGTGTTTGCTCCTCGACCACCCTCGCATTGACATCGTTCCAGATTTCCTCAGCTCTCGGGGATACAAAACTCCCGTCTTTCCTGGTATGCGTGTTCTGAAAAAGTGCCGTCAATGGAGGGAGCACGCCACCGTTCGTCGCAGCCTATATATCAATTTCATAGTTTGTAGTTACATATTTTAGTTAATCAAAAAATATTTTTATATATATTATAACTACTAATTTAAAGTTAAAATAATAAGAATTGAAAAAATTACCATCTCTAAACGCCTTCCGGCAAACGGTGTCTAGCCAGCTGTGTGAGGAAGTACGACAGGTCTGCCATCTGCACCAACCGTCAACATGGAAGCAGAGCACTTCGTGGAGAGGTTAATGGAATGCGGTTGATTCCAGAACCGAACTAAACCATCCCAAACTCCTTGGGCGATGAAGATCGGTTTGGCGTCATTGCCACGTATCTTCCACTTCTTTTTCCAATTAGAAACAGTGTTGATTAAACGCCTCGAAGCCTTCGCTTCAAAATTTGCCTTAACCTCCTCAGTAAAACCCGGTTCCCAATAATATCGTTGCTGAAACAAATATATTTTTACAAATAATTAAAAAACAATCCAAGGAAGACAACAATATATAATCTATATAATATATTAATGAAACAAATAAAATTGTTAAATGTTGTTTACCGCAAACATTTTCCACCATGTATCTCTGATCTCTTGGGACGTTTGACTCCAATTGGCATGCGGCTCATCGAAATAGTTTTTGATTATGTTGCTGATGGTACGCGATACCGAGCATTCGACACCAAACCTGTACAAAACCCAGATAGCAAATATTCATTAATTAATATGTATAACAACATATATATATATATATATATACCACTTGATAACTAAATATAATTAAAAATATTTTGTACCATAAAGCGTCATCTAATTTTTCCGGATGAAGTTTCGTAAGTAAAGTTCAACCGGGAAGAGCTAGAATTTCGTCAACCGTGAGATGTGCGTAAGGCCGAGGCGGACGTGGTGGAGCTTGATCCGCTTGCGGTGGAAAATCGGCACTTTGCTGTGATTGCGTCTGCGGAACAAAGGTTTCCAAACTTGGCTGGCTGCTGCTCTGCCCAACCCCGTCCGGCAAAAAGTGGTGGTATTGGTTTTGACGTGAAGGCCTCATTATCACTGTTACAAACAATAAGATCGATTTCACACTAAAATCAAACAAATTTTTCGATAAATTTTACTAACTAAACAATCTAAATTTATTTTCATCCATCCCTAACTAACAATTGTAATAAACTAAATTCCACATAATTTATTCCCTATATCCCAAAATAACATAATCAAAATAAGGTTAATTACACTTAACCTTATGAGTGAGTATTATCGGCCATAGGGAGTATTGCCTACCAGACATACCAAAAGGACTGAATCCATCTGTGCAAAGACCCAAGTAGACATTTCTTTTCTCTCTAGCGAAATTGGGGTGCACCGCCTGAAAATGCTTCCACGCTTTAGCGTCAGATGGATGCCGAATCTCTCCATCTGTAACGGAATGATCGGCATGCCATCTCATCAATCCAGCCGTCCTTTCAGACTGATACATTCGCTGCAATCTATCTTTTATTGGCAAGTACCACATTCGTTGGAAAGGTACCTTGTTCCGACCACGACCATGTGGCTTATATCGTGGCTTACGGCAGAATCGACACTCCTGCAACTTATCATCATCTTTCCAAAATATCATGCAATTGTCAACACAAACATCTATCATCTGAGAAGGCAACCCAAGGCTACATACCAGCTTCTGTATGTCGTAATAAGAATCAGCGGCTACATTGCCTTCCGGCAAAATATCCTTAATTAGATCAGCCCAACCGTCCAAAGAAAACTGACTCTGATTACCATCAGTTTTGAGAGTCATCATCCTAGCTGCCACCGACAGTTTTGTGTGCCCTTTAGTACATCCGTCGTACAATGGCTGATCCGCTGCTGCTAACATATCAAAAAACTTTTTTGCATCTGCATTGGGTTCCTCATACGCTACATTGTGAGGATCTCCAAATGTACTTGCGGTTTCACAAAATGCATCTGTCACCATCTCATGCATCCTATCAACTTCAACATTGTAATTCACAGGCTCATAATCATCAACTAGATGCACACTATCCTCTAATGGCATTCCTTCATTATAATTACTACTACTACTACTAGCTGCATTTCCCCCATGACCTTCCCCATGACAATACCAGATATAGTAGTTCGGCATAAATCCTCTATTTAATAGATGCGACCATACCCTCGAGATAGGCACAAATTTCCTATTTGTGCATTTTGGACAATGACAAAACATGAATTTATTACCGCTTTCAATTGTAATTTGCAGTGTGCTAGCCTGGTACATGAATCCTTCAAGACCATCTCTGAATTCCTTCTTTAGCAATCCGTCCGTATCCTGCCGATTGTACATCCATTCCCGAAGTTGGTAAATTGACATACCTAGTCAGAGAAATATTTGTTTTTTTAGAAAGATTTTTGTTTCAGAGAAAGAGATAAGTGGTGTAGGGAGTGTGGCCGTGTTTATATAGGGAGTGTTGGAACATTGGCTACGAATTTGCGACGAATATGCAACATTAGTTACCACGATTTTCCATCGAATTTCCAACGACTTTGTCTTTTTACAACGAAATTGCATCGATTTGTTTTGTTGTTAAAATACTGGTAGGAATCTTTAAGACACGATTAATTCACGTGCTTACCTAACACCGCCGTTGTAAATACGTCGCCATTTACCTACGATTTAACAACGAAAAACGAATACTCTCTATTGCGTTGCTAATTCGACGTTATTTACGTACGAATCCGTGCCGTCGTTAAATCGTCGTAAATTTACGACGAAGTTACGACGAAATGTCTAAACGATGTTAAATCGTCGTATATTCAACGGTATTTAACGATGAGTTTACTACAATTTTATTTCGTCTCATTTAACGACGGATTTACGACGTAATTATGTTTCGTCGTAAATCCGATTGTAGTTCGACGTTATTTTGCAACGACATTTATTCGACGTAAAAATTCGTCGCAAAATGCCTGTTTTCTTGTAGTGACGTCACACAAAAAGTGACTTAAGTACTATTTTTTTTTTTAACGTGAAACTGGAGTTTTATTGTTTTCATGTTCTATTGAATTTAAAACTTGAGTATAAATTTCAGTTTTGCTCAAAACTCGACACCCTCTTTTGAGTATAAACTACAGTTCTTTTGTTTTTTTCCAAAAACTGCAGGTTTTCTGTGATTTTTTGGTGACTTTTAAGGTGATTTGTAGTCTGGATATGGTTCCTAATCCATGTTTGTTTGATCTTACATACTTACTGCAGCAACACCTTCCAACATAAAACTTTTTTCGTGATCCAAATCAATTGTTATTGTTCGGAAACGTCAGTCAAAGTAGCACACATGGTCCAGAATTTGAAAACAGTTTAGTCCAGAATTCCAAAAACTGCAGGTGACTACGATACATGGTCTTTGAAAACAACAATTGTCCAGATTTTAAATTGGAACCTTACATGTCTTGCAATTATGCCCACCTTGATGACATCGAGAACATGTGTAATCTTTTCTAGGCCGTTTTTTAGCACACGCTTTCTCCAATGCTGATTTGAATCTCGTTTTCTTTGGTCTTCCAGGTGGTGTGCGTACTATTGGAGGAGAACACACCTTGGTCGCAACATGGTCTGGAACAACGGAAGCATCATCCCTTGGCATTATAGACATCGAATACCCGGTGCACAAGTACTTGTTGTAGTAGTAGCGATGTGCTTGTGAAATGCGACATTTCTTACTGGTTTCCGCTGCTGCAAGTGCGTGCACACATGGTAACTTCTCAATATCAAAACGACGACAAGTACATTTTCTCTCAGCCAGATTAACAACATGAAGAGACGTTTCACCAGTAACTTGTGCATGACGTAAATCGATTGCTTCACTACAAGAAAACGCCGTTAAAGTGACGGACAAAACCGTCGATTATCCGTCGGAATGACCATATACCGACGGATTTCCGACCGTTTTGATCCGTCAGTTACAAGTCGTCGGAAAAAAAAATTTCGTCGGAAATCCGCCGTAAACTTCCGTCGGAAGCCGTCGACAATATTTTCCGACGGGTTACCGAGAGATTATCGAGAACCGTTTTAGTTGGGAGATCCGTCGATAATCCATCGATAAACTGTCGTCGGAAACCGTCGGAACACTTTCCGACGGTTTACCGAGAGTATCCTGATCGTGGAATCCGTCGATACTCCGTCAGAAAATACTGCCGTCGGAATTCCATCGCTTTGTTTCTCCATGGAACTTCGTCAGAACTTCATCGAAGAAATTTCCGAGGAAGTTTAGAGGGAATTTATCGAAATATTACCGACGGATTTTAGACGGTTCTTATATGATGTTTTCAATGGATTACCGACGGAATTAAAATTGTTGGAATCAGGTTTTTTTTTTTTTTTTTTTTTGAATTTATAATAAAATATGAAATTATTTTAAGAAGCTGAAATATAAATTACAAAATTAATATATACATAATAATTTTTTACAAACTAAAAGTTAGTGTTTTCTAGGAAAAAAAAAGAGAGATAGATATGAGTTTAGACAAAACACAAGAGTTTGGACAAAACACATTGTGCTTACAAAATACTACTCTTGGGTTGGTGGAAAAAGAGAAGGAAACTTCTCCCTCAATATGTTATGAAGGCTTTCAATCTGTGACTGCATTGAATTAAGCCTTATATCTTTCTCTAAATGTTGTTCCTTGAGCATCTTCACTTCTTCAAGAAGACTAGAATTCATAGGATATGTTGGACAAGTAGATGGGCGTTGATCAACAAGTTTTCCTAAACCGTATGTGCGGTTTTTGCTGACCGGAGCTTGCTGCAAAAAAAGTTATAAGAACTTTTAGTCAATACACATTACTTTCAATCACAACAATCACATGACACATAAGTTAACAATCACACTAGTTTTTAGTTTTAGTCAAAGACACATACTATGTTAACAATTACAACTAACACATGAATTAGAGATTGAAAACTTGAAAACGAAAACAATGGGGAAGATATAACAAAAAATGAAACATCCAACAATTGTCCAAATTGGAACTACAAGTTTACAGCTTTAAAACTAGAATCACAACTAGAATCGTGAGGAGTAAGTTCACCAAGAGCAAGATAAAACAAAAACCAAATCCACAGATTTACAAACAAGCGCCTAACAACCTACTCCACAAATCCAAAAACTAACACCTAACAACCTAATCAATCCATGGTTCCAATGTCTAAGTAAAGTGGTTTCGGCAAATTCATCATCAAAAAACAAGAATTGAGCTTGCAAAAATAATAAATTACCTCAATAACAACTTGGTTGATATCCTCTCGAGTCATCACGCCCAAGCCTTCTTGTGTGCGCTGTGTCATCCGCTCGTCCAAAATATTCTTCACGTTGGACACAAACTCCCGCGCCTTAGGATCTTGAATTTCCTTGGTTTTTTTGTTGGTGTGGATATCCTCAATCAATTGGATGTAATCAGGTGGAACTCCTCCAGCCTCGATCGTCTTGGAAACAAGAGCATAAAAATTATTAAAAGCTAAAAGAAAACCGGAAGTAAGTCATAAATAAAACGAAGTAAACATACCATCTCTTCTTCTCGGGCTTCAATTGTCTTGGCACCAGCATTATGCGTAGACATTCCCCTGCCATCTCTATCACTTCTACGGTTTTTGGAGTTAGTAACTGAAGCAGCTTTGGTTTCAGGCTTATCCCAGTACGGCTTGAGAGCATTGAAGACATCCAAGTTAACATTCTTTGGCTCTTTCCCCTGCAAATACTTCTGCTTCCACGAATAAAGGTGGTCCGAGTACAACTTGGTGGCCTGCGAGTCGAACTCGTCACGAACACGAGGAGTCAACTCCGGTTGCCAATTGTAGAATTGCTGCCAATGAAACACACAGTAAGCAACAATGTTTTTTTTAAATGTACACATTTTCGTTTGTAGAAATGGAAGTGTTCATACCGTAAATGATCGAAACCATGAGTCCTTGAGACTTAGGGGCATCTCTGAATACGTCTCGTAGGCAGTGGGAAGTTGGGTTTGGATCATCTTCATAATGGCCTTAGAAGTCCTATTCCTTTTAGCACGAAACCTACATTGGAATAAAAAGTCATGTAACATTTGGAAATTTGTAAAGCATGATGAAAGAAGAGGGCTTAAGACTTACCAAGTGGCTCCGTCAAGTTTTTCCTGGTGGAGCTTCCAGATACTGCCTCGACCTGGCTGCAACAAAAGCTCTTCGATAGTCATTTGTGTTCTCGGGGCAGAATTAGAGGCACAATCCTGAGAGGGCGCGAGCTGAGAAGGGGACTGAGTCTGTGTCGCAGAACCACTCGACCTCTGTCTTATGCGGCTTGACTGGCCAGGAGAATCATTCTCCTGAAATTCTCTGTAAGACCTACAAACACATCAAAACACCCATTTACAGTTTACGTCAACTACGAGAATGTTTAAACCAATATAATCAAGAAGCCAAACATATATTGAAACGACAGAAGATATGAAAAACATTTTAGAAGCAACATCATCATAGCCAAAAACCCAATATCGTATTCATACCTAACTATCAACACGTATATAAAATCACATGTGTGTTATAACGATAACAAGTCACCCTTATTGATTCACTACATCAGATCAAACAACACACATTCAGACAAGATCATCAAAGCTCAGTGACTAAAGAAGAAACAAGTGAATAAACAGAATTTCTATGCAGAGACTTGTACAAGAAAACAAACTACAAAAATCAACAGAATAGCGGAAAAAAAAAACAAATTGAGCTTCAAAAATCTTTAGAAAAGATAAAACCAAGACCCCAATCAAATCAACAAAATCAAATAAACCCAAAGACATAGAGTCCGACTAATTAAGAGACTATAAGCTATCCACAACAAGAAACTGAACAAATAGGAGCAGCAACCAGCAATTTCTCGGATTTTACAGCAAGACGCAAAAAAAATCTGCCTAAATCTGACTAACTAGGAGACAAAATTGACGGAATGATGAAAGAAGCTTACATGGCGGGATTTGAGATAAGGAGTTGGCGAGAACCGCCTTGGAGAGAAAAGCTAAAGATTTTTGAAGCTCAAATGAGAACTAGAGTGAGGAAGAACCGCCTTGGAGAGAAAAGTGAGAACTAGAGTGAGGAGGAAGGAGCGAGGAATAAGAAGGTGGAATCGACGGAAGAGAGAAGGCGGAGTTGATTCCGTAGAGGCGATGGACTGTGAAGAAGAAGGACGAGCAGTGGTGACGATCCCCGTAGAGGCGAGAACCGCCTTGAAGAGAAGAATGAGAAGAAGAGTGAGGAAGAAGGAGCGAGGAAGAAGGGGCGAGGAATGAGAAGGCGGAATCGACGGAAGAGGCGGAGTTGATCCCGTAGAGGCGGAATCGCCAGGGAGAGAAAATTAGGTTTTAGAGCGAGAGAAGAAAGATGGAAATGAGGGAACTCAAAACGTCGGTCATAGATAATTATCTTTTTCGATGGCAAACCGTCGCTATTCCGTCGGTAAAACAATTAATTGGCGCCCCAATTTTTTACCCCAATTTTTTACGCGCCTTCTGGAATTGGTGTCGCGGTGAAAAAATAAAACCCCGTCGGAAATCCGTCGGTATAAAACAATATTTCTGACGATTTCCCGACGGTTTTCCGAGGATTTGAGGTTTAAGGTATCAAATTGTGGACCAATAATTAAAATAAGGAGGAACAATTGTAGTATCGTCATATTTCAATTGAAATGCATATGTTTATTAGCTTTTTAGTTGAAATGCAAAAAAAATAACAATTAACAAAACTATAATATATACTACCACTTATATATTCTTAAACTTATACTAACACTTTACCTTATTCAAACTTCTTTATCATACAAATTGCAAATATCAGGGTTTAAATACCGTATAAAACATAATAAGATGTTCATGTACATCATTTGTATTACTTGCTTTGAAGTGTTTGTTCCATCAATTGTACATTTTGGATACCCTAAACTCTATCCCATCGGAACTCCATCGGTAAACCGTCGGAAATATTTAGGACCGTCGGAAATCTGTCGGAGTGATATTTTAATCATGTTCAATATACCATATAAGCCATAATGACATATTCATATAGATCATTTACAATTTCTTTGTAGTGTTTGTTCCATTATTTGAATGTTTTTGATACCCTAAATCCTTTTCGATCGGAAATGGATCGGGAAACCGTCGGAAATATCACTAGCCGTCAGAAAGTCGTCGGAGATTTATTTTAATTATAGATATCCGAATTTAGTTATTACATTTCAAATTATAATTTCCTCTAATTTTGATAAATTGTATTTATTCTAAACTTTCAAATAGAAAAACTACAAAAACTTTTATTATTACAAACAACAAATATTTTTTATTATTACATTAATAAACTAAAATCAAATCATAAAATACTAAAAAATCTACTCCGACTCCGAACTATAATCTGAATTAGCTGAATCTGAATTTTCCTCAAATTCTCCAATCTCGTCCTCTGAATCTTCAAATACCTCATCATCTCCATCAACTGTTAAGTCAACTACAAGCTCGACATTAAGAGACTGATCAATCGAGCCTAAAAAACCGCTTCTGTTTTCCTGTAAAGGAGCGTGCTCCGAAACGCCATACACCCTTCCTCTGGGATTTATCGACGTCACTGTGATCCAAGGATCTTGCTTGCTTCGAACTCGTGGATAAGGAATATAGCAAACTTGGTCTGCCTGAGAAGCAAGTATAAAAGGATCATAGTTGTCAAGCCTCCTTCTCGAATGAAGTGATGTAACACCAAATTCATCTTGTCGTAATCCTCTACCAGGAGTTGGGTCATACCAATCGCAAAGAAATGCGACACAGCTGAGGTCAAGCAATCCGGGATAATGAACTTCCAATATCTCACGCAAGACACCATAGTACACAATATCACCAGAGCGCGAAGATACACCGTAATCAGATGTTGGTCTTCTCCTTCCTTCTTGAAGAATCTTAAAAGCATATCCACGTGTACAATACATCGGGTAAGATTTAGCAATCTGAACTGGTTTATCCACTAACTCCTTTAACCACGTTGGAAATGATTGCCCTCTAGAAGCCCATGTCGTCACCTGTTTCAATGAGTTTAATTTATATTAAAACATTTATTATTTAATATTTAAAAATTTAATTTGTAATAATATAGTTAACTTACATAAAATGTCAACCAACGCGAAAACTCGTGCTGTTTGAGCTCATCAATTTGATCCTCTGTGTAAGCTGGATAATGATGGCGGACTTGAGCCTTGTAAATCCTGTGATTAAAGATATAACATATGAAATCAAATATAAGCTAATTAAAATAATAATTAAAACGAAGAAATAAAATATAAGATAAAATTACCTCTCATATTCACTAATTTCATCGCAGTTGTTGAGAATATAATTATGCAAGTGCTCATACTCCTCCCTCGTTAGTCTTCGATCCTTTGCGTTTCCACTTAATCGACCGATTTGTGAAAATGTATCTGGGACTCGAACTGAATAAATTGCTCGTTCGCCTCCATCATCGTGTCGAGCAGGTCTTCGCCTCTTTGTCGTGACTTGTGGTGGAAAGTAGTATTCAGCAAAGTTTGAGGTTTCTTCGTTCATGCTCTGTGCGACAATAGAACCCTCGACTCTGCTTAAATTTTGCACCTTTTTCTTCAAATGGTACATAAACCGCTCATATGGATACATCCATCGGTACTCAACCGGGCCACCAAGTGCTACTTCACGGGGGAGATGAATTGGGAGGTGTTCCATAACATCAAAGAAGGACGGTGGAAATATCTTCTCGAGACCGCATAAAATTAAAGGAATTTTCGTCTCTAGATTATGGATACCTTCTACTGTATGAGATCTCGAGCACAAATCCCGGAAAAAGGCTGCAATCCCTGCATTTAAAATATAAATTAAACGATTGGATCATAAATATTATACATTAGCATAAAATTAATAATATAAATAAATACAGTTACTGTACCTGCAATTTCGCGGTGAACGTTTCGTAGTAGAAGATCGTCAAAAGCAAATGGAAGAAGGCGTTGCATTACTACATGACAATCATGACTCTTCATCCCCGAGAACCTACCTTCTCCACTATCGAGACAGTTACGTAGATTAGATGCGTACCCGTCTGGGAATTTGACACTATCCTTAATCCAATCAAAGAACTCTTTCTTTGCAGGCGCATTCAACAGGAAAACAGGCATCGGGCCACTTCCGTTCCTTGCAACATGCAATTTCTTACGAGAGCAATGAGCTGGCAAATCCAATCTGGAATTCAAGTTGTCTTTCGTCTTTCCTTGGACATTTAGAACAGTGTTCATGATGTTGTCGAAAAAATTCTTCTCGATGTGCATAACATCTAGATTATGCCTCAACAGATGATCTTTCCAGTATGGCAACTCCCAAAAAATACTTTTCTTGTGCCAATTGTGTAGGGAGCCACAACCGTGGACCGGAACATGCCCATTACCACCGCATTCCACTGTCTTTTGAGCCCCATAATCTCTGAGTTGATCCAGTAAATATTGACCTTCAAAAACGGGAGGTGGATCATCAAATACTTTTATGTTTTTCCTAAACAATGTGGTGCTTTCACGATATGGATGGTCGTGAGGCAAAAACCGTCTATGACAATCAAACCAACATGTCTTCCGTCCATGTTTCAACTGGAACGCACTTGTCGTATGTTGACAATAAGGACACGACAACCTTCCATGTGTGGTCCATCCAGACAACATCCCATATGCTGGAAAATCACTTATGGTCCACATAAGTACTGCACGCATCATAAAATTCTGTTGGGTGGAAACATCAAACGTCTCTGCACCATTCTCCCATAACATTTGTAGCTCATAAATCAGTGGCTGCAAGAACACATCAAGTGATTTTTTAGGATGATTTGGACCTGGAACGAGAATGGTGAGAAACAAAAACTCCCGCTTCATGCACAAAGATGGAGGCAAGTTATATGGTGTCACGATCACGGGCCACAACAAATACTGCCTTCCATGCTTTCCAAAAGGGTTGAAACCATCTGTACTCAAGCCGAGATATACATTCCGTCGCTCATACGCAAATTCAGGATACACTGACTGAAAATGTTTCCAAGCTTCTGCATCTGACGGATGAGCAATTTCTCCTCCTTCCATTGTATGCTCTGCATGCCATCTCATAGCCTCTGCCGTACGATGTGATTGATATAACCTCTTTAACCTCTCAGTTAATGGCAAATACCACATCCGTTTATGTGGGATTCGTACTCGCCCGCTTGTTTCCTTAAACCGAGGTTTGCAACAAAAGCGACATGTCGTACGGTCTGAATCTTCTCTCCAATAGATCATGCAGTTATCGATACACACATCTATCATCTGATATGGCAAACCAAGACCACCTACAAGTTTCTGGATCTCGTAGTATGAAGCTGGAAAACTATTATCTTTTGGCAAAAGGCGTTTCACATAACCGCAAACCCTATCGACATTTTCTTCACTCATACTGAAATCGGTCTTCATGGACATCAACGTAGTTGCAGCTGATAATGGCGTATCTTCCTCTTTACAACCTTTGTATACCGGATTCTTAGATGCGTCTAACATATCAAAGAACTTCCGCGCTTCTAAATTTGGTTCCTCTACTCTATCACCATCAACAAAGAACGACGCTATATTTTCCCGATACGCGTCGTTCACCATGTCAACGGTACCTATATTTGCAGCTTCCGGTATTCGTTCTTCTAAGCTATCCACAACATAACGTTCGCTAGTACTAGCATAATTCACCATATCCTCAATTTCTCCATGCGAATACCAAATCTTATAACCCGGCATAAATCCTCTACTATATAAGTAATTCCAAACTCTATCTACCATAATAAATCTATGATTGCCGCAACTAGAACATGGACAGTACATCTTACCCGTATCGATGGTAATCTCTTGGTTTGATGCAAAGTTCATGAATTGTTTGAGACCGGTAGAGTATTCCTCCGTTGCTAGTCCCGTAGCTGGATCTTGATGAGGTTTATCCATCCAAGAACGAAAATAGTTAAAAAAATTGGAAGAAGACATTTGTAATTTTTTTTTTTTTATGACATTCATGTGGTGAAAAGTGGTGTGAAGGAACTAGTTTTTCGGAGCTGCATTTATAAGTGAATTTCCGACGGAATTTTGACGGCATATAACCGTTTACAATTGCAACGTTCATAACAACGGCTATTTACTAACGGTTATACAGTTCCGACGCCATTTCGACGGAATTTCGACGGATTTCAAATATCCTCGGCCGACGGAATTCCGACGGCTTTCAAATTTTAACGGCTATAACAACGGCTCTTTAATAAGGGATCTACTTTCCCGACGGATTTAAGTCCCGTCGATTGACCGTCGAAATGGTTTCTCATTTACGACGGAATTAAAATTTGTCGGTATTTTGTCGGAAATATCCTCATGATTCCGACGGGTATAAATCCGTCGAAAATATCCGACGGATTTCTGACTGTGTTTTTGCCGTCGGAAATCTGTCAGAAGTCGATCGGAAAATTACCGACGGATTAAAGCCGTCGGTAAATCCGTCAGAATATCGCTTGTTTTCTTGTAGTGCTTGTACATTGAGCGTCTCAGCATATGGTACTCGTTTCTGAAATACAAAATTTAGTTACTCTTTCAAATTGCAATATAATAACAAAGTAAGGGTGATATTTTTACCTCCAAAATTTTCTCAACCCCCCCCGAGTAAAGCTCGTTTTCACACCTTCGTCATCAGACCTCCGGTCCACAAACCATCTTGTCATCATCAATCGAATAGCATCCAGAAGTCGTACAATTGGCAAACTTCTTGAACTCGAAATTTGCTTGTTGATGGACTCGGCTATGTTAGTTGTCATTAAGTTGTACCTATCTCCAGGAAAATGCACCCTAGCCCATCTTTGTACATCAGCGTTTACCAAATATTTATGTAGCGCTGGATTCCTACTTTTGAGCTCATCAAATGTTGTACTGAAATCTGACATTCTAAATGCGTTTGCAGCCTTTTTAACCAAACGAAACGCTTCACCGCCTCCGAAACGTAGCAATACATTTTTGTACAAATGGTATGTACGCCTTGACTAGACTTTGGATATACCTTACCAATAGCCTTTCCAATTGCTTTATGCCTATCAGAAATGATTGCAAGGTCTTTGTCGTCATGAATCACATTGCTAAGCTGTAGGAAAATCCATTCCCAAGATTCATCATTCTCGGTATCTACGACTGCAAAGGCAATTGGAAATATTTGAAAATTCCCATCTTGGGCTGTTGCGAGTAGCAGTGTCCCTTTATATTTTCCCTGAAGAAATGTACCGTCCACGACAATCACCTTTCTCATGCAGGAAAAACCAATTATACTAGCACCAAATGCTAGGAACAAATACTTAAATCTGTCAAGCTCATCAACTTCAAGACGTGTGAAAGTTCCTGGATTTGCTTTATTGATTTGGTATAGATAGGTAGGCAACTCTGAGTATCCACTCTCTGGGGAACCTCTAATCAGATTTCTTGCACATAAAAGTGTCCGATGAGACTTCCACGTTCAAATAACCTAAAACCGAAATTTACAAAGAAAATATTGAGAGAATTTAACAACTTACCTTGACACCAAATCTCATGTTTTAGGCTTCTCCAACATGTTTTGGTAGAACTTTTGAGTCAACACCTCCAACGTAATCAACATATAATATCGCGAGAATCGCTGGATTTGCTTGTCGGGCACGAGCAGAACGTTGTGTAACAGAACATGAATGTTCGTCGACATAAACACGAATAGTAAATTGTTTTGAATCTCCGACTGGGGTATATCTTACTCTCCATGAACAACCTTCTACCCAACACTTAATAACTAGATTGTTTGGCCGTGACATAGCTAATTTAAAATCAAATTGGTGGAGTACTGACTAAATCTTCAACCTTGTTACCAATGCATCTTTTGAATCGAATCGTTGTCCGACAGCTAGATTGAGCGCATATAGTTCTAACTTAACATGTGCATTCGTCAATGTTGAAACCAGTCTTCATACTTGGAGAATTTTTCTTGTTCTCTTCTCCTTCAGGAGCCAACCCGTAAAGAGTAAAGTCCTCATCACCCGAGGATGCTCCGTCTGAATCATCACACCAATCAAACCTGTCATCCTCATCCTCGTCATCCTCCTCTTCCTCTTCGTCATCTTCATCTTTCTCCAAACCTTTTGTCTTTAGTTCGACACATAGTTGCACCTCATCTTTTTTTAATTGTTCCAAATAGCCATCCAATTACCTTCGAGTTCCAACATCTATAGGCGGTGTGTTTTCCGGTAACGTCAACAAAACCCTCTTCGAAAACACGTAGCTCAGTTCGACCTCATAAAGCTGATTGTCGATATTGTATTCTGCAATCACCGTGTTTATGAAATCACCAAAGCAGTTCCCTCGTTTGCTCTTATCTTTTTCTTCCCTCTTTTGTTATCAATCCCAAACAGCCATCTGTTATTCTGAAACATCCACCTACCACAAATTAGATGAATAACAGCCATCGTCCGAGAAACAGAAATGGAGTAAAGGAACCCTAAACTGACAAGAGAGAAAGAAGGTGACTTTAGATTAGGTTTTCTCAGTTTGTCGTGGACTTAGATTAGTGTTAGAAGCTTTAATTCATGGTTTAATTCGTTGGTTTAAATTAAGTTGATTTGGTTCGATTTTGTTAACCACACTTGGTTATGTTTGGTTTATTCTATTAGAGAAATGTGTGTGTGGCCATTAGAAAATAAATTTGTGTTCAAAGGAAAACAAACTTTTTGAATAAATATGTGGGTTAAGAAAATAAGTCTATGGAAACTTAATAAGTTTGTCAGTGTAACATCCGTGAACCAGAAAGTTGTTTTGAAAGTGGTGTTGGACGATGCTAGGGGTTCGGGAGTAGTTGGCACATGCTCTTAGAGGTGTGAATTGAGGGTTGGCTGTACATGTTCTTGTTTGATTGTTGTGCAGTCGATCTAAGGTTCAAGCATCGCGAAGAAAGTGTGTTAAATTCTTCTGACTAGTATCAATCGACACCGGTTATCGGGTTTGATTTCCGGTTTAAGTCGATCGATTTGCAATTGGAGTTGGTTTGGTCGATTGGTGTCGACCGACACCAAGGGAGGGTGTCGATCGACACCGGTTATTGAGAAATCGACCGGTTTGATTTAAGTCGGCTGGTTTTGTCTGGTTTAAGGGTTTAGAAACCCTAGGTCGCGTTTTTAAGCCCTGTGGCCGCGAGAAAAGCCACTTTTTCGAGTTAGAAAGGTTCCAGAGGAGTTTTGAGAGTTGGGAAGTGATTTGGAGGAGTTTTGTGGAGTTTCTGAGCTAGATCTGTTGTTGTTTATCTTCTTCTCCTTCCTTTCAATCCGTTTCAAGGTGAGTGCGTGACTGTAGGTCCGTTAAGCGTTAGAGATTGTGTGATTTCAGATTTATGATGTGTTCTTGAGATTGTTTATGCTGGATTTCGTGTTTTGATAGCATTGGGCCGTTGAAAACCCTTAGATTTTTTGTTATTGCGATTTGGAATGTGATTTTCGTAGCTTCTGGTTTCTGGGCGTCGAGCCGGTGTCGAGCGACACTCGATGAGTGTCGATCGACACTCGGGAGGCTGGCGTCGATCGACACCATAGAGGTGTCGGTCGACACCAACCTGGGTGTCAGGAAACGTGGGTGTTTCCTGACAGGGATGGTTTATACTGTTGATTAATGTTGAGCATTGTTATTGTTGTTGATTATTGTGATGTTTTGTCTAGTGTTTGACGTAATTGGCCTGTAGGCAGGATGATCCACTCACTAAGTATTTATGATAATACTTACGCATCTCTATTCCAATGTGATGCAGGTAACAGCAATGTTCTTCCGCGGAAAGAGACCGAGAGAAGAGGATGATGAGATTAGGAATTTAATCTTGGCTTTATTGTTGTGGCTGACCAGGAACTCGTGATGTTTAGGGTGTTAGTTTATTTTCAATAATGTAGCAAACCTGGTGTTTAGGTTGCTTATTGGTTATTCTTTATTGGTTATTCTTTATTGGTTATTTGATGAACAATTATTATGATTTAATATTATTGGTTTCCTTCCGCATTGTGTTGTTGAATTAGCTGTTGAGAATTAATATTTATGGGAATGTTAATCTGGGCTAATTATAAAAAAAAAAAAAAAAGCTTGGTTGTTTCATTTTGGTATCAGAGCGTAGTCGGTTTTAGGACTGTTAGAATTGGATGAATTGGATTGTGTGGTGAATTGATTATGTGAGTTAGTCAGTTAGTGGTCTAATCTCATCCTCTCGGTCTTTCAGTTTTCCGCGGGTAAGTGAGTTGGATATTTGGTGTGTTGTGTTTTAGTTTTGTGTGTTGACCTTGCTCTTTTTCTGTACTTGGTGGTAGTGCAGAGAGATGGACGCAGGTCGTGGTCGTGGCCGTGGACGCGGTGCAGCCCGTGGGGGCAGAGGAGCTGGTCGCGGTGGGCGAGCAGCGGGTCGTGGAGGTCGGGGTGCTGGTCGTGGAGTGCCAGAGGCTGAGGTCTCAGTGGAGAGTGCGGCGCCTAGTGTGGCGGCAGCGTCGGTGACACAGTCTGTTTCGTTAGCCGGTGGGGCTAGTTTGGGCGTCGGTGGTGGCGCGGGGGCAGGAGCAGTTCCCGGTGGGGGCGCGGCTCTTGCTCAGGGTGATTTGATTGTGGGGCTACTGACGCAGCTTTTGGCACGTCTTCCAGAGGCAGTTCCACAGCAGGCTCCGGTTGCACCTCCAGCGGCCGGGGCACAGGGTGGTGCCGGGGCACATGTTGGTGCCAGTTTTGTTGAGCAGCAGGAGGCTGCGGTGCAGCAGGGTGTTGCAGTTGGGTTTTCTCCTTATCGTGAGATGATGAGGGAGATGCAGAGGATTGGTACGCCTACGTTTGAGGGCGGAGTTACTCCAGAGCAGGCTGACGAGTGGCGTCAGAGATTGAAGCGGAACTTTGATTCTGTTCGTTGTCCGGCACAGTTTCAGGTTGAGTTGGCAGTGCACTACCTTGGGGGTGATGCACATGTGTGGTGGAGGTCTGTTAGGACCAGGAGAGAGGTGTGGACTTGGGTTGACTTCGTCGAGGAGTTCAACCACAAGTTTTTCCCTCAGGAGGCTCGTGACAGGCTGCAGATGAGGTTTTTAGACTTGACGCAGGGTGAGAGGTCTGTACGGGAGTATGATGCAGAGTTCTGCAGATTGTTGGTTCATTCGGGTGGCGAGCTGGTCAGTGAGCGGGCATTGACGTCGCGGTTTCTCCAGGGGCTTCGGAGGAACATCAGGACGCAGTGCAGAGGTGGTATGTACCACACCAGAGCGGGTTTAGTGGAGTTGGCAGCGTCCATTGAGGAGGACTTGCGTGAGCCGGTGAGTACGGCAGTTGTGCCAGTTGCAGTTGCTCCTGCTACCCATCCTCGGGGCCAGCAGCAGCATCAGCAGCGCAGAGGTCACAGTTCTGGCTACGGCAGGGGCAGCAGGCCTGCGCAGGGCCAGAAGAGGAGAGCAGACGAGATATCTGCTAGTAGCCCGAGTACGGGTGGGTGTTTTGGTTGTGGTAGTCTGGATCACAGAGTGGCGACTTGCCCCAAGAGGGCGGGATCCAGAGAGTCGACAGTGTGCTACTACTGCAGGGAGCCGGGGCATATCAACACTATGTGTCCCAAGTTGCAGCAGAGAGCAGTGGCAGCAGCGATTCAGCCGTTGGCTATCCAGTCAGCAGCTCAGGTGGCAGCGTTGCAGTCAGGTGGTGCGCCGAGAGTGTATACTTCGGCAGAGGTGGGCCAGACCAGTCAGTCAGGCCAGATCACAGGTAAAATTTTTGATTCAGACTTGTCAATTCTTAGTGTGGAATTTTCGGTGTTGTTGTCTGTTTCTTTTATTTTACTGTGATAGAGTTAGAGGTTCTCAACACTTGTGGAATTGTGTAGGGACCTTGTTAGTTGGAGGTTTTGAGTCTCACGTTCTGTTTGACTCGGGAGCATCTAATTGCTTCATTACTCCGGAGAGAGCTGAGGGTAGTGGTATTCGGAGTAGCGATGGCGAGGCTTCAGGCTTTGTCAAGGTGGCTGGTGGTGGTTATTTGGCTACTTCGGGCAGAGCTAGAGCAGTTGATGTGCAGATTGCGGGGCAGTCTATGCCAGCTGATTTGGTCATCAGTCCAGTGGAACTGTACGACGTGATTTTGGGGATGGACTGGTTATCTCTTTACCGAGTTCATCTGGATTGCTACAGAGGTAGAGTGGCGTTTGAGCGGGATGCGGGGAAGTTGGTTTATCAGGGAGTGAGACCGACTTCGGGGAGTATAGTGATTTCAGCTATTCAGGCAGAGCAGTTGTTAGAGCGGGGCTGCGAAGCCTATTTGGCGACGATCACTATGACAGAGTCCAGTGGTGAGGTGAGTCTGCAGGATATTCAGGTTGTCCAGGATTTCGAGGATGTATTTCGGTCGCTGAAGGGATTGCCACCATCTCGGTCAGATCCTTTCACGATTGAATTAGAGCCCGGGACAGCTCCGATATCGAAGACACCTTACAGGATGGCTCCAGCAGAGATGGCAGAGCTGAAGAGGCAGCTAGAGGACCTTTTGAGTAAAGGGTTCATCAGACCTAGTGTGTCGCCATGGGGAGCGCCAGTGTTGTTTGTGAAGAAGAAGGATGGTAGTTTTCGGTTGTGCATCGATTACCGGGGACTTAACCGAGTCACAGTGAAGAACAGGTACCCACTTCCGAGGATTGATGAGTTGTTGGATCAGTTGAGAGGTGCTAACTGGTTCTCTAAGATTGACTTGGCATCGGGTTATCATCAGATCCCGATAGATGAGGCAGATGTCCGGAAGACAGCTTTTCGGACGAGGTATGGGCATTTCGAGTTTGTGGTCATGCCTTTTGGTTTGACTAATGCGCCGGCAGCGTTTATGAGGTTGATGAACGACGTGTTCAGGGAGTTTCTGGATGTGTTTGTCATTATTTTCATTGATGACATTTTGGTGTATTCGAGGAGTCCAGAGGAGCATGCGACTCATTTGAGGCTTGTGTTGGAGAAGCTTCGAGAGCAGAAGCTGTATGCTAAGTTGAGCAAGTGTAGCTTTTGGCAGCGAGAGATGGGGTTTCTTGGCCATATTGTTTCTGCAGAGGGAGTTTCTGTGGATCCGGCTAAGATTGAGGCTATCAGGGATTGGCCTAGACCGAGTAGTGCTACCGAGATCAGGAGTTTTCTGGGTTTAGCAGGCTACTATAGGAGATTCGTCAAGGGGTTTGCGAGCATGTCTCAGCCGATGACGAGGTTGACTGGCAAGGATGTGCCGTTTGTGTGGTCGCAGGAGTGCGAGGAGAGCTTTGGGAAGCTCAAGGAGATGTTGACTAGTACACCTGTTTTGGCATTACCTGACCCGGGGAAGCCATATGTTGTGTACACAGATGCTTCAGGTGTTGGACTTGGTTGTGTTTTGATGCAGGAGGGCAGAGTGATTGCCTATGCTTCGAGGCAGTTGCAGGGCAGTGAGCGCAACCGTCCTACACATGATCTTGAGTTGGGAGCAGTGGTTTTTGCACTCAAGATTTGGAGGTCTTATCTTTATGGTGGCAGAGTGCAGATCTTTACAGATCACAAGAGTCTACAGCACATTTTCACTCAGCCCTTGCTGAATGCGAGACAGACGCGTTGGGTGGAGTTTCTGGCAGACTATGACCTGGATATTGTTTATCATCCGGGCAAGGCCAATTTGGTGGCAGATGCTTTGAGTCGACGGAGGGTTGATTCAGATAGAGAGCGTGGTGTTGAGGCTTTGGTCAGCGAGATTAGTACATTGCGTCTGTGTGCTATTTCAGAGGAGCCTTTGGGTTTGGAGGCAGCTGATCAGGCAGATTTACTCAGCAGGATCAGAGTGGCGCAGCAGAGTGATCAGGGTTTGATTGATGCTTCGCAGGCGGTTGGTTCTGAGTATCAGGTCTCATCGAATGGGACTATCTTGATTCGTGGGCGAGTTTGTGTGCCCAAGGATGAGGAGTTGAGGCATGACGTTTTGAGTGAGGCTCATTCGAGCAAGTTTTCGATTCATCCGGGTGCGACCAAGATGTACCGTGACCTCAAACGGTATTATCATTGGGTTGGGATGAAGAGGGATGTGGCAGTTTGGGTTGCGAGGTGCAACACTTGTTCTTTGGTCAAGGCAGAGCATCAGGTGCCTAGTGGTCTTTTGCAGAGTTTACCCATTCCAGAGTGGAAGTGGGACATGATCACTATGGATTTTGTCGTGGGATTGCCGATCTCACGGACTTTCGATGCTATTTGGGTCATTGTAGATCGTTTGACCAAGTCAGCACATTTCTTGGCTATCAAGAAGACAGATGGAGCGGCTGTCTTGGCTAGGAAGTTTGTGCGAGAGATTGTGTGGCTGCATGGAGTGCCAGCCAGTATTGTGTCGGATAGAGATCCGAGGTTTGCTTCAGAGTTTTGGAGGGCATTTCAGACTGAGATGGGCACTAAGGTGCATATGAGTACAGCGTATCATCCGCAGACAGACGGACAGTCAGAGAGGACTATTCAGACTTTGGAGGATCTGCTTAGGATGTGTGTACTGGATTGGGGTGGTCATTGGGCTGATCATCTGTGTTTGGCAGAGTTTGCCTATAACAACAGTTTTCAGTCTAGTATTGGTATGGCTCCTTATGAGGCTTTGTATGGGAGGCCATGCAGGACACCCTTATGCTGGACCCAAGTGGGGGAGCGCAGCATGTTTGGAGCTAGTTTTGTTCAGGAGACGACGGAGAAGATTCGTGTCTTGAGGCTGAACATGAAGGAGGCTCAGGATAGACAGAGGAGTTATGCAGATAGGCGGCGACGTGAGCTTGAGTTTCAGGTGGGAGATAGAGTTTATCTCAAGATGGCTATGTTGAGGGGCCCTAATAGGTCCATAGCAGAGAACAAGCTCAGTCCGCGATTTATGGGTCCGTTTCCAGTGGTGGAGCGAGTTGGGCCAGTGGCTTATCGGTTGGAGTTGCCACCGATTATGAGCGCCTTTCACAAGGTGTTTCATGTGTCTATGTTGAGGAGGTGTTTGCGTCCTTCAGAGGAGGTAGTGGTTGAGATTCCAGAGGATCTTCAGCCAGATATGACAGTTCCGGCAGTTCCTGTGAGGATTCTTGAGAGGAGAGTCAAGGTTCTGCGGAACAAGAGAGTGCCATTGTTGAGAGTCTTGTGGGACTGTAGTGGCACAGAGGAGCAGACTTGGGAGCCAGAGGCAAAGATGAAGCTGAAGTTCGGAAAGTGGTTCGACAAGCAGGCGGTGGAGTGATTCATCTTTGTGGTTCTAGTCTTGTTTTTGGTTTTGTTGTTGTTGGTTTTGGACTTATGTATTTTCGTTTTGTTGTACGATATACATTTTTGGAGTTCTATGAGATGGAGTTTTGCCTCATATTTTTGGTTATGGTTTGGATGTTACAAGTTTCTTTGGCCGGTGGGGTCATTGAGAGTTTTTAGTCACATGTTGGTACGCGTTTCAGATTTTATTTGTGTTGTAGACGGTGGTTCTATTTGTGTTGGGACGTTAGGTGCCCAACGGACTTATATTGGGGGTCGCTACCTCGATATGGGTTGTTTTAGTGACAGTGGGTCACGTTTTGGTTGTGGCTTCGGGTCACGTTGTGGTTTGGTGACAGTGGTCACATTTTGGTACTGGACCGCGAGTCGCAGTATGGATGTCATGACAGTGGGTTATGGCATTGAGAGTAATAATATCTTGGAAACATGCGTATAACAAAGGACTAAAATTTGAGTTTTGAGGTCTTGGAGAGACGTTTGTGTTGGGATTCGAGGACGAATCCAGTTTAGTGGGGGAGAATTGTAACATCCGTGAACCAGAAAGTTGTTTTGAAAGTGGTGTTGGACGATGCTACGGGTTCGGGAGTAGTTAGCACATGCTCTTAGAGGTGTGAATTGAGGGTTGGCTGTACATGTTCTTGTTTGATTGTTGTGCAGTCGGTCTAAGGTTCAAGCATCGCGAAGAAAGTGTGTTAAATTCTTCTGAACGACTAGTATCGATCGACACCCGAAGGGTATCGATCGACACCGGTTATCTGGTTTGATTTCCGGTTTAAGTCGATCGATTTGCAATTGGAGTTGGTTTGGTCGATTGGTGTCGACCGACACCAAGGGAGGGTGTCGATCGACACCGGTTATTGAGAAATCGACCGGTTTGATTTAAGTCGGCTGGTTTTGTCTGGTTTAATGGTTTAGAAACCCTAGGTCGCGTTTTTAAGCCCTGTGGCCGCGAGAAAAGCCACTTTTTCGAGTTAGAAAGGTTCCAGAGGAGTTTTGAGAGTTGGGAAGTGATTTGGAGGAGTTTTGTGGAGTTTCTGAGCTAGATCTGTTGTTGTTTATCTTCTTCTCCTTCCTTTCAATCCGTTTCAAGGTGAGTGCGTGACTGTAGGTCCGTTAAGCGTTAGAGATTGTGTGATTTCAGATTTATGATGAGTTCTTGAGATTGTTTATGCTGGATTTCGTGTTTTGATAGCATTGGGGCGTTGAAAACCCTTAGATTTTGTGTTATTGCGATTTGGAATGTGATTTTCGTAGCTTCTGGTTTCTGGGCGTCGAGCCGGTGTCGAGCGACACTCGATGAGTGTCGATCGATCGACACTCGGGAGGCTGGCGTCGATCGACACCATAGAGGTGTCGGTCGACACCAACCTGGGTGTCAAGAAACGTGGGTGTTTCCTGACAGGGATGGTTTATACTGTTGATTAATGTTGAGCATTGTTATTGTTGTTGATTATTGTGATGTTTTGTCTAGTGTTTGACGTAATTGGCCTGTAGGCAGGATGATCCACTCACTAAGTATTTATGATAATACTTACGCATCTCTATTCCAATGTGATGCAGGTAACAGCAATGTTCTTCCGCGGAAAGAGACCGAGAGAAGAGGATGATGAGATTAGGAATTTAATCTTGGCTTTATTGTTGTGGCTGACCAGGAATTCGTGATGTTTAGGGTGTTAGTTTATTTTCAATAAAGTAGCGACTACGTCTTTGTTGACGTTGAAGGCCCGCCCTTTCACATTTTGGGACAACTGCCATATGCAATACCCATGATGAGCAATCGGATAGACAGAAGCTATGGCGGTGATGAGGCTTGGATTTCTGTCACTCATAAATACCAACTACGAAGAGTCCGGTATAACGATTTTCAGCATCTCAAAAAACCACGTCCAACTATCATTCTTCTCACCATCAAGGACAGCAAACGCTAAGGGATAATTATGACGATTAGGGTCTTGAGCGGATGCAAAAACTAGTACACCACCGTACCCGTTCTTAAGATGTGTTGCATCCACAGTTATCACTTTCCTCATGCATTTAAACCCTTCTATGCAAGCTCCTAAAGCGATGAATAGGTACAAAAAGTTTCCCTCATGATCCAGTTTCACACTTGTTACCGTACCTGAATTGACGTTTTCTAGCATGTGCAAGTAACAATACAGCTTCTTATAGCTATCTTCTGGATTACCTCGCAAATTAGAAACATGATGGTTTTTCCCTCTCAATGCAGTCGAGTATGATATCCTCAGGCCAAGTTTGTTCCGAACAATATTCATGATACTTTTAGGAGCTGGAGTCTCCATTAGTCCTGGATAATCTTCATGCAATATAGATGCAACTAATCGTGGTGTTCCTTTCCTCTTTTGGTTGCTTGTACTCTGACTAGCACGAGAACATGTATGCATATTGTTGTGCGTTCTAATCGAGAACGCTTTTGAACCAGTAATCTTTGCAGCCCTTAAAAACCATTCACAGCTCTCTGCACGACATTTTACCACATAGCGCACTGTATCCGACTTTTTAATCTTGAAACCAAAACAATTCTCAAACGCGGCTCTATCCACCAAATCCTGCACTGCTTTTTTATTTGGAAACTCTTGAAGTACAGTCACACCCAAACCGTCTTCCCATGCCTCTACAAACTGAGAAGCTTCTACATCAGGTGGCATTTCGGCATATTCATCACACATGTACGAGGAGCTATCCATGCCGTCATCCCCAGGTTCATCATGTTGTACATTTCCTTCCGCTCTAGCATCATCATCCTCATCCATCGCGTCTCGTTGTTGTTCTGCTTGTTCGTTGCCTACGTACAGAGTCACTGCATTAGCTCCAACTCCATCACGCTTTGAATGCAGCTCCTCATAGTTCATACCAAAAGAACTCCCTGGCATATATGTGATCTCCACAACCAAAAGACATCTACGGTTCTCGTTACCTATGGAATTTAGATATACAGAAAGATCCTCATCATCAGAAATAATCCACGGTTCCTGATTTCCCACTAGCAGTGGCGTGTAATACAGTTTCAATTTCATTCTATTTTCATCTAACCCCACTTTCATGCATATCCTAGCTTCTAGCATCGATATACTAATCTCTTTTGTTGATGTCTTGAACAATAAACTGTACGGGCGATCTTGACATTTGAAATGTATGATGGTGTTGTTGCTCATTGTAGCCTGCAAAAACGATACAAAAACTCAATCAGTAATACTAGTTATCCACAGTTATACTTTCTTACTTTACTCAGTAATACCAGTTGTACCAAGTATTACTCAGTAATACTTTCTCTTACCGCAAGAACCCAATTTCGTTAAGAATAATTATGCCAGGGAGCTTCACGATTTGTTACGATTCAACAGTTGCAGTTGCTATCCAAATTCACTCTTAAACTATGTTTTCACAACTAATGTGCTTAATCACTCCCTTAATCATTCCAATTCTTTCATTCATTCCATTATTTGCAAATGCAATTGAAAAAATTAAAGCATTGAGATAATGTACCATAGATTGAAGGAGAGAAGTTCCCAGCACCTCATATACGATTATAGAAGAGGAGGAGAGCTCGAAAAGGAGCAGATCGAGAGCTTTCGTCGAGGAGCTCTAGAGGCGGAGAGAGTGAGCAAGAACGAGACCACCCACGGAAGAGAGAGAAAGAGAGGGAGGAGAGAGAGAATAAGAAAACGCAAAAGTGAAACGTCGAGGAGCTCCAGAAAGAGGCGGAGAGAGCGAGCAAGAACGAGGAGAGACAGATCGAGAGGAGAGAGAGTCAAAATGACAGAAGAGAGAGAAAGAGAGGGAGGAGAGAGAGAATGAGAAAACGCAAAAGTGAAAGAGAGAAACGCAAATCGCGTTGTGCGATGTCATCGTTTATTTTGGAGAATTCATTAAGGGTATTTTCGTCATTTCGCTTCTTCAGGGGTATGAAGATTAAATGGGGATATAAGTGATTGGTTTTTAGAAGAGAGGGACACAACATACTATGTCTCCAAGTACAAGAGCCAAACAATAAGCCACAAAGAAAGCTCCAACACACGAAGGGGGATAAGCAAAAGACATCACCCCAACGTACCTTTAACCAAAAAGCCTAGACAAACCTATATATGATTAGCCAAGAAGAAAAAATCAAGAAGAGGATAAAACTCTCTCACTAGTAAAGACATCATTTAACCACTGCGGATGGCTCGACGCAACATAAGATTGCAAACGACAATCCATGGTGACACTTTGCGCAATGAGATTAGCTCCTCTATTTGATTCTGAACTTTCCTTCACCACTTTCCAATCTTCAAAAACCGAGAGTAGAAAAAGCAATTCTGATGCTTGATAACCAAAAGAAGGCCATGCTTGTGGTCTATTCACCACACCAACAAGACAATCATCTTCCAATTCGAAGATCACTCTTTTCAGCCTGTGACTATTCATACTTTCCATTGCCCAACGTAAGGACATAAACTTAGCTTCCTGAAAGTTCCCTAAATTCGTGAAAGCAGTTCTACTGTGCAATAGGACAATACCTTTATCATCTCTTAACACCCAGCTTGCTCCCGCCATCTTGTTTCTTTTGGACCAGGATAGCCCAATGTTACATTTGACCCAGCAAGCTGGCGGAGGTTTCCAATTGATAGTGCTACTCGCATAAACTATTGGATTTATCAACTGAGCATCCGACAATAAGCTCTCCTTTTCCTCCGTAACTACTGTTTGCGCCATAAACCATTCCTCCACATCACCTTTGATCTTTCCTGTCAAGATTTCAGGATCAAACATTTTTCCTTCAAAAACCAAAGAGTTCATGTTCTTCCAAATTCTCCAAATGATCCACGGGAAGCTTTTCCTAAGCTCCTCCGGCCACAGATTGTTGTTGACGTTAGCCAAAAGGTAATGAATGTTAGAAAAAACAGTTCCTTGGTCCCTATCTCTACTAGGAGAAGGAAAATTCGATAATGCCCAAATTTGACATGCAAAAGTGCAGGTGAAGATCACATGATTTATTGATTCGCTTTCACACCCACAAATCTGACATCTTTCATCAACCTTCATTCCTCTAGTCGTCAGTCTTTCAGCCACAGGTATTGCACCACACAACATCTTCCATATGAAAACTTGAATTTTTGATGTAGTTTGTAACCTCCAAACATGAACTTTCAGTGGGTTTAGCGACGGTTCCATTGTAGCGTCTATTAAAAGATCCCCTTTGTTAATCTGATATGCTAGCCAATATCCTGATTTGACCGAATAAAACCCATTCTTGTTTGGCTTCCACACGTAAAAGTCATCTTTAGAAGGCACGGGTTTATGAGCCAAAATCCTCGCCACATCTTCTGGATAGAACAACTCATCCAGCTTCTCTTTATCCCATCTTCTTCTCTCTACATCGATCAACTCCATCACCAACATATCAATGTTTATGATTGCATTCTTCATCAGAGGAGCTCTCAGACCATTATCATCTATCCATAACTCTCCCCACACCTTTATAGAACCTCCATTCCCAACTTTTTTAACAAGACCTTCACTCAGCAACTCTCTCCCAAACGAAACACTTCTCCAACCATACGAAGGTCTATTCCCTAATCCTGCTCCCAAAAAAACACCTTCAGGGAAATATCTGCTCTTTAACAGCCTTGATAACAGACACTAAGGATAGTGTAAAACCCTCCAAGCTTGTTTTGCAAGTAGCGCTTGGTTAAACAACCCAATGTCTTTAAAACCCATACCTCCAAGATGTTTAGGCAGACAAAGCTTTTCCCAACTTTGCCAATGAATTTTCTTTGAGTGTTCAAAGGAGCTCCACCAGAAGGTCGCCATAGCACTTGAAAGATTTTTAATCGTAGATTGAGGAAGCCGGAAACAGGACATAGCAAAAATAGGCATTGCCATTGCCACTGATTTAAGCAAAGTCTCCTTTCCTCCTTGGGATAATGATATTGAGTACCAATTGGATAGCTTCCCTTTCGTTCTATCCTTGATGTAAGTCAACATTTCCACTTTTGACCCACTAAAACACTCCGGAAGACCCATATATTTGCCAGCTCCACCTTCACTGTAAATACCTAGAATATCTTGAGCTTCTTTTTTGACCTGTGGGCAAACTTTACTTCCAAAAGAAATGGAAGATTTTAGCAAGTTAATTGTTTGACCAGTGACTGCGCCATAAGAGTTGAGAATGGATTGAATTTTTCTGCATTGATTTCTTTCTGCTTTACAAAGAAACAAACTATCATCTACGAACAAAAGATGATGAATGGACGGTCCTTGATCAGAGAAGCAGATTCCTTCAATGGAACAATCTTGTTGCGCTTTATTCAATAAATGAGAAAGACCTTCAATACACATGACAAAGAGGAAAGGGGATAAAGGGCCCTCTTTGCGGAATAATCATGCCAAAAGGTTGGTCATTGATTAAAACTGAGTAGGTGACTGAGTCGACACACTACAATTGTTTGACCTAATATGTTTCTTTTGAATAATATTTACATTGTATCAAAAAAACAATTTCTTAAAAATAAGATCAAATGTTTAAAAGATTATAAAATCTAGAAAAATTATTTTAAATGTACAATTCAATAACATATCTCTTAGTTTTTTTATCTACAATTTTTTTTCTCGGACAAACAATAAGGCGTCGAAACCTTTTTTTTTTTTTACTTATTTTTATTTCATCCACTTTAAATGTATACTAGAATAATATCAGCGTTTATAGTTTATACGCGAGATGAAATGATTATGAAGTAAAATTAAATTAATATAGTTTTAATTAAAAAACCTCGTTTAAAGGAGAACTTGAAATTTACTTTTGTATATTCTGTGATTATTTTGTAAAGTAAAATGTTTCACATGTGATATAATTCAAAACAATGATTTATAGTTTAAGTTAAGAAAATCAACATATAGCAACAATTATTATATGAAATCCAAGATTTGTTTATGTATATTTAAATTTGAATAAAAAAGTGTTTCACCTATTAAATAATTTCAAATAAACAGTTTTATTTTTTAGTTCAATAACAAATAAATCATATACATTATGAGATAAATTTGTGGTATATTGCTTTTAATTTGATATGTTAAATGTAATTAAATACATGATCATTGGTTTTTTAAGTAAAATTAAAAAACATCTATTTTAATTTTGTCAAACTGTATTTTATTTTTTTGAATTTCATTGTAAGATTTAATATTAGATTTTTGATATAATTATTTTTGGTAAGTTTAGAAATATTTAAATATGTTTGGTTATAGGAATTAGAATATTCAAAATAGATAATAATGAAAATAAATGTGTTTAGCAAATGATTTAGAATCTATATATATCAAGTTAAATGTGCTCTCTTTTCAGCCCTCCACGTCAGCATACATAATGCCTAAAAAATGACACATCAGCACATTTTATTTGATTTATTATATTTTATCTTCTTTATTTTAATTCTCGTAATAATTATTATTCATTAATTTAATAGGTTTAGCAAGAATTTGAAAAGTCATTTTGAAAAAAGAAAACTTATGTATGGATCTACAAAATCTATTATTTAGTAATTTAAGTTTTTTCATATTATATAGTTTACCTTCAAATAAATATATCAGCTAATGTCAAGATATTATAGAAAGGACACTAATTTTTTAAAAGTATTTTGGGATAAAATGAGATGAGACTCGATAGGATGAGACGAGAAAAAACATAACAGGATAGGAGGATAATTTTGCCTACCTCTTATTATATTAAATGCGAAGACGGGACTGAAATGAACGGAAGGGGACATGATAGGACATGATGTGAATTTTGCCTACCCCTAATTATATTTAGGAATGAGACTGGAAGAAACAGAAGGAATGGGATAGGACGGGACAAGATGGGACAAGACGAGAAGGAACAAAATGGGATAGGATAGGACGGGACGGAAAAGAACAGGACAAGATGAAAAGGACCGGAATGGGACAGGATGGAATAGGACGGTACAAAATTTTTGCCTAACTCTAACATATTTAAGGACGGGACATGAAGAAACGGAAGGAACAAGATGAGACAGGACAAGACGAGAAGGAACATAAGAGGACGGGATGGACAGGACAGATGGGATGAAAAGAAATGGAATGGAGCGGGATGGGACATGACAGTACAAGAATTTTGCCTAACCCTAATTTTTAAAAATTAATATGTGTATGACATTTTTGAAACACAAAATTAAATTACAAAAATTTGATATATTCAAATTTTTTTCTAATCAAGTCAGTAATAAGAATGTAAAATTCCGCGAGAAGCGCGGATTATCCCCTAGTAAATAAATAAATCAAAAATAAAAAATATGAGAAAAATTGTGAGTCTGACACCTCAGCAAAATTGGCCTTCAATATTCTTCTTTTAATATATAGAGGATTTTAATTTTATAATTTATTTTTGCACAATTTGTCACAAATTGCATACAACCCATATCAATATTTACGGTTTGCATAAAATTTAATTCATAAGGATTATATGGTACTAGATTTGATCCGTGTATACGTGGAATTTAAAATTTAATAGTATACAACTCATAAAACCTTGGATGATCTAGAATGAATGTGGAAGAAGGAAATGCTGGAAGCTTGCTTGGAAGAAATCAATGAATCAATAAAATTAAATTCTTAATTAATTTTTTTCATTTTCATCCGGTTTAACCTTTTTTTTTTGTCAACTTTCAGATCTATCATTAAATTAAGCTTTTTTTTCCTCTCATACCATCACTAGACTTTTTTTCCTCTCATATAATTTTTTCATTCATACCATAAACATAAAATTAACTTTAAACAATTAAATCTTAAACCCTAAACTTTCAAAACTAAACCCAAAACCTTAAATACTAAACTCTAAACCTTGAATACTAAACTCAAACCCAAATATTTAATTTACAAACCCTTTTAAAAGTTATAACTTAAAACCATAAAAACTAAACCCTAAACCTTCAAAACTAAACTCTAAACCCTAATACTAAACCTTAAACCCTAAATACTAAACCTAAACCCAAATATTTAAATTATAAACCCTTTTTAAATTTTATGGTATGAATGGAAAAATGGTATCAGAAGAAAAAATAATAGTGATGGTCTGAGAGAAAAAAATATTGATTTAGTGGTATATAAAGTTTTTTTTTTTCGCTCCTACAAATTTTGGGGTATTATTCAATAGATAAATTAGGAGTGAAAAAATGGTACAAAACCCGAAACCCGAATGAATTTTTGGCTAGAACTCATCAACGATTAGTGCAGAAGGATATTCTACAGGATTTGATGAGTCCAAATCTCGATTCATTGGATATGGAGCGATGATTTTCATGAAAGCAATTCGGCGGATCGAGCTTCGCGATTCTGGAGGATTCACGGCGGCGGTGCTTCATCTTCCTCAACACGTAAACGGTTTATTCAGGAATGAGCTTTTAATTTTGTAATGGGTTGTTGGTTTGTATTGGGTTCCTTCTCACCTGTAACTGGCCCAATGTTTGGATTTTTTTAATGGAAATTGCGGACGAAAAAAATAATAGCTTTTCGGGTACCCATCGGGTATCGGGTAAAAACTCGACCCGAACCGATACCCATTGGTCCAAACCATACAGACCCAATAGGGTAAAAGCCTATTAACCGAACCCAATCCGAACCGGTTTTTTGGGTCGGTTTCGGTTCGGGTTGATAGATTAAGTTTTACCCTAAATTATCACTGCAAGTGCAGAGTAAATCAATCTAATATATAGGGTTATCGAATTCCAAACGTCAAGTTATTGCACGGCAAATTCTCAGATTCAAATCAAGCTATGAGAATAAATATGAATGTAAAACAATTAAACTAAAGAAAAGCAGCAAGTGATTGATTTAAAGAAGTTAAATTCAATGAGACAAACGTTAGGCTTTGGGAAATTTGAAGGTTGAATCCGAATTGCAGAAAATATTAGGATATTAATTTAGAACTATTATTGAACTCAAATCACAATTGTAAAACCAATCAGCTTTCGCTGCAGAGATTATCTATGTCTAAACTTAGAATTCCAAATTTCTTTGCAAATTCAACAATTCAAACAAGCATTAATGATCAGGTTTGATTAGTTCACAAAATTTATAAACCAAATTTCTTTGCAGATAGATATATTGCTCATCTAAGATAATTCAGGAAATCAATAACACTTTCGTGTCTACCAATTAACCTAAGATCACATTCTAGGTCGCGAAGCTAGAATAAGCAATAAACATAATCCAGACGAAGAACTTTAATGATTTATCCTAATAGTAATTGCAATTCTTCTTCAACCTTTGAATCATATTCTGAATCATAACACTGACTTGTTCAGAGACCATCACCTTCTTATTTGTCTTTCGGACTGTATTTAAAAGAATTTCCTTAATGTCTCTCGTAAGCAATGCTCATTCCTCAAGACTCACACCATTCATAACCATTCTCTTAACATATCTTCTTAATGCAGGTAAAAGGTTTACTACATCAACTAAAGGTATCTCAACCATTAGTTTGTCTATCATTACCTTGACTTTGGCATCTTCCAGCTCTTGTTTAGACTTCCTAAGACCCTTTGGGTAAAAAAATTTATGCTTGTAGACTATTTCTTTAGCTGATTTGGAGGTTGCAGAAATTTACCCCAAAACCTGAGAATTGCAGAAATTTTTCTGGCAGATCTCTGGTGTCCCCCAACACCACTTTTGCAGCTCGAAAAATCACCTATAATCTCTTAAAAAACCACCAAATTAGCTCTAGTTTCCACCAGAACAGCATAGCAAGAATGTTTGGAGTTGATATTGGTGCTTCCAGGAAGAAATCTCTCTTATCCTTCGATAGACTCAGTAGTCTGAGCAACCTGAATATCCAACTTCTTGACATGGGTACTCAAAGTCTCAAATTTCCCATTAAAATCAGTATACAAGGCATCAATCTTACCACTGAAGTCCACTGTGATCTTCTGCTGACCTTCCAGGATATGTTACAGCATAGACGTCATATCATTATTCTGTTCATGAGGTTTTTGGTAAGAAGAAGAACCATAAGTTCTTCTGAAGTTGTTGTTCTGAAAAGGTTTCTGATAAGAGGAACCATATCCTTGTTGACTGCCCCATCTCTGTCTTTGAAGCCCAACTCCATTGATGAAATTAACATCTTCTTCCTCAAATTCTCTAGCTGGCTCAAAAGTCTCAATTTCAGCAGCAAATTGAACAAACTTCTTACCCATAAGAAGGCTATGCATAGAATATAGCTTAGCCTTAATCTCAACAATCTGATTTCCATCCATGTTTCCACCTAGCTTATTCCTCTCAAACTCAACATTCCTGGTCCAATTGCTAGATGATGCCAATTTGTCAATCAATATGTAAGCATCCTCTGGATACATGGTGTTGAAGTTTCCATTGCTCGCAGCATCGAGAGCCATCTGATACCTCCATTCTATACCTCTAAAGAAGATACCCAACAGCTGAACCTCAGTGAAACCATGGTGTGGACAATCTCTCAGATATGCTCTGAATCTCACCCAAGCAGCCTAGAATACTTCAGCTGGTCCTTGAGAAAATGTGGATATATTGTTTTTCAGCTCCTCAGACCTTGCATCATCATATAAATTGTTCAAGAAAGCTTCTTGGTAGCATCCCAAGTTGTCAAAGAACCTGGTTGCAGCTTCTTAAGCCAATAAGCTGCATCCCCAGCAAGAGAGTATGGGAAGAGCTTGCAAAAGAGGTAGTCAGTACTGACTCCATTGGCATTGATGCTAGTTGCCAAATCTTCAAATCTTTCATTGTGATCCATAGGATGTTCATGGGAATGACCATGAAAAAGATGCTGACCCACAAGAGTGTAGAATGCAGGTTTCAACTCAAAGTAATTCCGCTGAAACGAATGAGGTCGGATCACAGACCGATTAACATAGAACAAATCAGGCCTGTTGTGGTCACCCAGAGTGCGATTAGGTCCATGTGGATTATGCTCAGGGACATTAAGTACAGGCTGAGGTGGGGGGTGCTTCGACGATCACATTCCCATCAGCATCGAGCTTCTGCCCTTGCGCATTGCGCCTGTTCCCTTTGTTGTAAAACAAGTTGCCATCAACATGTTGAACCAAAACCAGTGGCTCGACCATCTCAACTGACTTCTTAACTTATCTGTTGGTACGCTCTAAGTGTGCTAGCTCTTGATTGTTGAGATTGACTAGCTCTTTGTCCTTGTTGCTTCTGGTTTTGCGATTAGACATGCACCTGAAATACTAAAAAGAAGGATTGTAGAGTGCGTGAGTAACAAAATAAAAGGAAAAACTTAGACAAAATTATAAAACTAAAAGTTCGACGACAACAAAAAAGACGTATGGCAACGGCGCCAAAAACTTGATAGGTTAAGTTTTACCCTAAATTATCACTGCAAGTACACAGTAAATCAATGTAGTATATATGGTTATCGAATTCCAAACGTCAAGTTGTTGCACAGCAAATTCTCATATTCAAATCAAGCTAAGATAATAAATATGAATGTAAAACAATTAAACTAAAGAAAAGCAGCAAGTGATTGATTTAAAGAAGTTAAATTCAATGAGGCAAACGCTAGGCCTTGGGAAATTCGAAGGTTGAATCCGAATTGCAGAGTGAAAATATCATGATATTAATTAAGAACTATTCTTGAACTCATATCACAATTGTAAAACCAATCAGCTTTCGCTGCAGAGATTATCTATGTCTAAACTTAGAATTCCAAATTTCTTTGCAAATTCAACAATTCAAACAAGCATTAATGATTAGATTTGATTAGTTCACAAAATCTCTAAACCAAATTTATTTGCAGATAGATATTTTGCTCATCTGAGATAGTTCAGGAAATCAATAACACTTTCGTGTCTACCAATTAACCTAAGATCAAATTCTAGGTCGCAAAGCTAGAATAAGCAATAAACACAATCCATATGAAGAACTCTAATGATTTATCCTAATAGTAATTGCAATTCTTCTTCTGAAAAATCCTAAACCAAACAACGAATCTACTCAGCCATGGTGATTGAAGCAAACATCATGAATAAAATAGATTGGATAAAAGAAATAAGATAAGAGATTAAAGGAGTTCAAAATCTTCTCTGGAGGAGTCTGATTTGTCTCTCCAAAGCTCTGCTACAAATCTTTCTCTAAGTCTCAATAGAATAAAGTATGAATAAGATAATAGTCTAACAATGGCTATAAAAACCTAAAATAATGTCTAAAACACTATTTGAGGCAGTTTTGCAAATAAGCAGAACATATGAGTCAAAGCTGCAATTCTTCCAAAGTGTCTGAAATTTCATCTTGTAGTGGTGTCGACCGACACCAAAGTCTGTGAACGCTAGATTGTCTTATTTCACTACAAGAAAACAGGCATTTTGCGACGAATTTTTACGTCGAATAAAAGTCGTCGCAAAATAACGTCGAACTACAATCGGATTTACGACGAAACACTATGACGTCGTAAATCCGTCGTTAAATGAGACGAAATAAAATATTCGTAAACTCGTCGTTAAATACCGTTGAATATACGACGATTGAACATTTTTTACACATTTCGTCGTAAATTCGTAGTAACTTTACGACGATCTAACGACGGCACAGATTCGTACGTAAATAACGTCGAATTCGCAACGAAATAGAGAGTATTCATATTTTGTTGTTAAACCGTAGGTAAATGGCGACGTATCTACAACGGCTATGTTAGGTAGCACGTGAATTTAATCGTGTCTTTAAGATTCATACCGGTATTTTAACAACAAAACAAATCGATGCAATTTCGTTGTAAAAAGATAAAGTCGTTGGAAATTCGATGGAAAATCGTGGTAACAAATGTTGCATATTCGTCGCAAATTCGTAGCGAATGTTCCAACACTCCCTATATAAACATGGCCACACAAATGAAGTTGTTGAATGTATACCACTTATCTCTTTCTCTGAAACAAAAATCTTTCTAAAAAAACAAATATTTCTCTGACTAGCAATGTCAATTTACCAACTTCGGGAATGGATGTACAATCGGCAGGATTCCGACGGATTGCTAAAGAAGGAATTCAGAGATGGTCTTGAAGGATTCATGTACCAGGCTAGCACACTGCAAATTACAATTGAAAGCGGTAATAAATTCATGTTTTGTCCTTGTCCAAAATGCACAAATAGGAAATTATAATGAAGGAATGCCATTAGAGGATAGTGTGCATCTAGTTGATGATCATGAGCCTGTGAATTACAATGTTGAAGTTGATAGGATGCATGAGATGGTGACAGATGCATTTCGTGAAACCGCATGTACATTTGGAGATCTTCACAATGTTGCGTATGAGGAACCCAATGTAGATGCAAAAACGTTTTTTGATATGTTAGCAGCAGCGGATCAGCCATTGTACGACGGATGTACTAAAGGGCACACAAAACTGTCAGTGGCAGCTAGGATGATGACTCTCAAAACTGATGGTAATCAGAGTCAGTTTTCCTTGGACGGTTGGGCTGATCTAATTAAGGATATTTTGCCGGAAGGCAATGTAGCCGCTGATTCTTATTACGACATACAAAAGCTGGTATGTAGCCTTGGGTTGCCTTCTCAGATGATAGATGTTTGTGTTGACAATTGTATGATATTTTGGAAAGATGATGATAAGTTGCAGGAGTGTCGATTCTCCCGTAAGCCACGATATAAGCCACATGGTCGTGGTCGGAACAAGGTACCTTTACAACGAATGTGGTACTTGCCAATAAAAGATAGATTGCAGCGAATGTATCAGTCTGAAAGGACGGCTGAATTGATGAGATGGCATGCCGATCATTCCGTTGCAGATGGAGAGATTCAGCATCCATCTGACCCTAAAGCGTGGAAGCATTTTCAGGCGGTGCACCCCAATTTCGCTAGAGAGAAAAGAAATGTCTACCTGGGTCTTTGCACAGATGGATTCAGTCCTTTTGGTATGTCTGGTAGGCGATACTCCCTATGGCCGATAATACTCACTCCTTACAATCTTCCCCCTGAAATGTGCATGCAAAAAGAATTTCTATTCATGAGTATCTTGATCCCTGGCCCGAAACATCCCCGACATTCTCTTGATGTTTTTTACAGCCTTTGATAGAAGAACTGAAAGAGTTGTGGTACACTGGAGCTCGGATGTATGATACCTCACGGAAGAGGAATTTTACTATGCGTGCAGTGCTTATGTGGACAATAAGCGATGCTTTCCGGGTGGACTACGCACGGGCGGTTATCTTGCCCGTATTGTCTTGATCGAACGGATGCTTTTCAGCTAAAACACGGAAGAAAGACAAGCTGGTTCGACTGTCACCGTCGCTTCTTACCGCTGAACCATAGATACCGAAGAAACAAACAATTGTTTAAGAAGAACAAAGCAGTTCGTGGTCCTCCTCTTGTGGTCTTAACTGGGGTAGACATTGAAGCGCAAATTGATCATTTTGGTGCACAGAGTACAGTCAGACGTGGCGGAAACTGGCACACTCCCAGAAATATGCCAGATGGATATGGGGATCAACACAATTGGCATAAGAAGAGCATTTTCTGGGAACTTCCGTACTGGAAAGATCATCTTCTCAGACACAATCTGGATGTGATGCACATTGAAAAAATTTTCTTCGATAACATCATGCATACGGTGTTAAATGTCAAAGGCAAAACAAAAGACAGCGTGAAGTCAAGATTGGATTTGCCTGATCTTTGTTCGAGGAGTGAGTTGCATATTAATTTCGAACGACGGGACTATGCCATATCCTATTTATCAGTTAGGTCCTGCAGAAAAGTCGGCCTTGTTCAATTGGGCTTCATCCGACGTGAAATTCCCAGACGGGTACGTTTCAAATCTATCAAAATGTGTTCAAGGACAGAAGTTTTCGGGGATGAAAAGCCATGACTGTCATGTATTTATGGAACGATTACTTCCATTTGCATTCGAGGAGCTCCTACCTACAAGTGTACATACAGCATATGTATGTAAATTTGTGATACATATATATATCGTATATAATTGTATGTAATTAACAACTTATTACCATGTCCTTCCAATGCAGCGATCAGAGCGTTCTTCAGAGACCTTTGCACTCGTACTCTCACCGAAGAAGTTATTGCACAACTCCACCTTAACATCCCTATGTACTTATGCAATTTGGAGCAGATATTTCCACCAGCATTTTTTGATGTTATGGAACATCTTGCCTTACATCTTCCTTACGAAGCAGAACTTGGTGGCCCAGTTCATTTCCGGTGGATGTACCCGTTCGAGCGATTCATGGGGCATCTTAAAGGAAAAGCAAAAAACTTGGCAAGAGTGGAAGGATCAATAGTCTCAGGCAGTTTATCTCAAGAAACATCTTATTTCACTGAGTATTATTTTCCATCGAAGGTGAGGACGAGGAAAAGGGCTCCTAAACGATATGACGATGGCGGAGTGGGTAGATCATATCCATCAGAAGGTGTACCAGTCATGTTCTCTTCAGTCGGAAGATTAGGTGGATGCATCAAAGAAGTTTGGTGGGCTGACGAGAACGACCGTCATAGCGCGCAAACATATATCCTTCTCAATTGCGATGAGATTTCCCCATTTGAGATGTAAGCTAAGTGATGACATCCAAACTAAATAAAATACCATGTACATATTCTTCTGACCGATGAAATTTTGTTATTCATTTTGAATGCAGGGAATTTTGTAGGCAGGTCCGAGAGTGTATCAACGGGGTTACAGATAACGAAATCAACAAACGCAAGGATCAACACTTTGCCAAGTGGATTCAATCATCTGTACGGGGTTATATATATATATATATATCTGTTTTTCGCAATTACATATATTTGCGGGAGTAAATGACGTTTCATTAATTAACAAAGTACGTACTAATTCCCCCTCTCTATTTGATTAATACAAGGTTTCTATCGGTGATGATTCATATCCGCAGTGGTTCCATGAAGTAATCAAAGGACCATTATGGAAGGTCACAACTGCACCCTTGTATTGTACACGTGGATACGTGTTCCATACCTTCAGCTATGGGAAAGAAAGGGCTACAGCGAATTATGGTGTATGTGTTAGGGGTGAGGTTGATTTTTATGGCGTTCTACAAGAAATTATTGAAGTTGAATATCCGGGCATCCTTGGTTTACGATGTGTGATTTTCAAGTGTGATTGGTTCGATCCAACTATCGGGAGAGGAGTTCGGGAGAACAAGTTCGGAATCGACGTCAACCAATCTCGGCGTTACAACAAATTTGAGCCATTTATCCTTGGTTCACAGGCCGAGCAAGTCACCTTCGTCCCATATCCCCGAGTTCGAACAACAGGGATTATTTGGTTGTCCGTTGTCAAAATTACTCCACGGGGCACAGTTATAGGGGATCAGAATGATCTTCCAATGCAGCAAGATCATTGTTCTGGTTTAGCGGAACCAGATGAGAACACAGCCGGACATATCCTATTAATAGATCCAGAGAAACCGCAGGTCTTAGATCAACCAACCGATTCTACCGAAGACGACGAAGAAAGTGTTCCAGATGAATTCTCCGAAAGTGATGAACCCGATGATGAAGAGAATGTAGAAAATGGTGACTCCAACGAGTATTGATTTAATATGATTTATATATTCAAATGTTCTGTATTGAAAAACTTATAAGTTTATGAAGTTTATTTTGTGGACAAACCCTAATTAAGTTATGTATGTGCCTTATTATTTTTATTTAGTGAAACGCTTGTGTCTATTTCGTTCAAAGTTTAAGAGTTACACACAGCAACGAATTAGCAACGTAACGTTGTTAACTCGTCGCAATATTGCGACGAATTTGCGACGTATACGTTGTAATTCGTCGTAAACTAGAGACGTTTCGACGACGACAGAGGAGAGTGTTGTGAAATCGATGGAAATTCGTTGGTACATGTTCTTTATTATTTACAAAAATCTGGCCAACGACCGTATTCGCAGAAAATAAAAAACTTATGCAACATATTTTCCATGAAACGGTCGCTAGGCTAGATTGGTGTAAATAATTGTAAAAGTTTTTGGAAAGATTGTAGAATAAATGTATAGGTTTTGGGGTGGAATGAAATGGTGAATGAGGTGTGGGGTGGAATGAAAGGGTGGTGGTCCTTTTATAAGGAAATTAAGAGTTTCAACTTGCTTGCAAATCCCTTGGTAGATTGTTGATGATTACGTCGAATTTCCGAAGATTTAGTCGTTAACTCGTCGCAATTAACGACGAATTAGCGACACATACGAACTGGTCGTCGTTAAATCGTCATTACTAGCGACGCGTTCACGACGCCAGTTACAAAAGTAGCTGGTGTGTTGTTAATTTGTCGCTATACAAAACCCTAAACCCTAAAACAGCTTGTTACAGAAAGTTTTTCTAGTACCAAACTTATCAATCGACAAACGAAGATATTTGTTTATGTTTAATCCAACCAAACATAAGTTTAGAGGAATTTAAAGAACATCAACCAAAGTTTCTCATAGTAAGAGGTTTACTACATGTAATTGTAGAAGAATTCTTGTAATGTTAGATTTTTTCCAAATTTTTTGTTTTACTTTTGTCTTTACAACTTCTTTTATAGCTTTTATTTCACTTATTTCACTAATATATTAACGTCTAACTGTTTGGGGGCAAGTATAGGGTTTAGGGTTGATATTAACGACGTTTTTACGACGATTTCTCGTAATTCCGACGTGAAATCGTGTTATAAAAACGGTTTCCTCGTACGAAAAATTTATTAAGTAGGGACCACCTTAGGGACGATTTAACCACGATTTGAGATGTGTCGTCTTTAGTTAGTCATTAAAGGAGATTTATCTTTATTTTATACATCTCTTTATAAACCATTTAGCGAGGAATGAACTACGTGTACGAGGAAGTCCTCGGTACATCGTCGCAAATTAACGACGAATTACCAACGGCAAAAATAAATAGAAACCTTTATTTCCCGCACGCGGGAAATAAATATTTTACCGAAAATATTAGCGACGATTGTGCGACGATTACATATACATATATCGTTTTCTTTCCTCTTCCTTTTCACTTGCTCGCAATTCCACTCCCTCTCTTACCGACCGGCCGATCACGCTCGCCCGCCGCCACTCTTCCGACAGTGTCTCCCGCCGGCCGTCTCTCTCCCGCCGCCCGTCACTCTCCCTCCGGCCGTCTCTCTCCCGCCGGCGGTCTCTCTCCCTCGTTCTCGGTCGCCCTCATTTTCTCCGCCCGGCGACCCTTCCAATTCCTCCCGACGACCGTATCTATCCCGCCGGCCGTCTCTCTCCCGCCGGCCTTCACACTCCCGCCAGCCGTCTATCTCCCGCCGGCCGTCTATCTCCCGCCGCCCGACTCTCCCTCGTTCTCCGATCCCCCTCCGATCCCTCTATCGGTCGCCACAAACCCATCGCCTCCCGCCGGCCGTCTCTCTCCCGCCGGCCGTCTCTTTCCCGCCGGCCGTCTCTCTCCCGCCGGCTTGCACTCCTCCATCTTGCTATCCACTCCTCCACATTTCATAAGGTTAATTGTAATTAACCGTATTTTGATTATGTTATTTTGGGATATAGGGAAGAAATTATGTGGAATTTAGTTTATTAAAATTGTTAGTTAGGGATTAATGAAAATTAATTTAGATTGTTTAGTTAGTAAAATTTATATTTAATTTGTTTGATTTTAGTGTGAAATCGATCTTATTGTTTGTAACAGTGATAATGAGGCCTTCACGTCAAAACCAATACCACCACTGTTTGCCGGACAGGGTTGGGCAGAGCAGCGGCCAGCCAAGTTCGGAAACCTTTGTTCCGCAGACGCATTCACAGCAAAGTGCCGATTTTCCACCGCCCCCACCACCGCAAGAGGAGCAAGCTCCACCACGTCCGCCTCGGCCTTATGCACATCTCACGGTTGGCGAAATTCTCGCTCTTCCCAGTCGAGCTGCACTTACGAAACTTCATCCGGAAAAATTAGATGAAGCTTTATGGTACAAAATATTTTTAATTATATTTAGTTATCAAGTGGTATATATATATATATATATATATATATATATATATATATATATATATATATATATATATATATATATATATATATATATGTTTTTATACATATTAATGAATATTTGCTATCTGGGTTTTGTACATGTTTGGTGTCGAATGCTCGGTAACGCGTACCATTAGCAACATAATCAAAAACTATTTCGATGAGCCGCATGCCAATTGGAGTCAAACGTCCCAAGAGATCAGAGACACTTGGTAGAAAATGTTTGCGGTAAATAATATTTAACAATTTTATTTGTTTCATTAATATATTATATAGATTATATATTGTTTATTAATTATTTGTAAAAATATATTTGTTTCAGCAACGATATTATTGGGATCCGGGTTTTACTGAGGAGGTTAAGGCAAATTTTGAAGCGAAGGCTGCAAGGCATTTAATCAACACTGTTGCTGATTGGAAAAAGAAGTGGAAGATACGTGGCAATGACGCCAAACCGATCTTCATCGCCCAAGGAGTTTGGGATGGTTTAGTTCGGTTCTGGATTCAACCGCATTCCATCAACCTCTCCACGAAGTGCTCTGCTTCCCGGTTGACGGTTGGTGCAGATGGCAGACCTGTCGTACTTCCTCACACAGCTGGCCAGACACCTTTTGCCGGAAGGCGTTTAGAGATGGTAATTTTTTCACTTCTTATTATTTTAACTTTATATTAGTAATTATAATAAATATAAAAATATTTTTTGATTAACTAAATATGTAATTACAAACTATGAAATTGATATATAGGCTGCGACAAACGGAGGCGTTCTCCCTCCATTGACGGCACTTTTTCAGAACACGCATACCAGAAAAGATGGGACTTTTGTATCCCTGAGAGCTGAGGAAATCTGGAACAATGTCAATGCGAGGGTGGTCGAGGAGCAAACACAATTATCTCAGCAGTTATCACCGGGCGGTTCGAGTCAGCAATCGGTGGAATTGGGAACCCCGGAGATCGACCGCATTTTTGAGCAGGTAATATATATATTTAAAAATAAACATATTTTTCTTTATATATCCATATTTTAAATATATACATGACATTTAGTAATTATAAATTGTAGGTTGCCCCAAAAAATAAGGGGAAAGTTATTGGAATGGGTTCTATTCGACATGTCCCGATTGCTTCGTCATTTGCTCCGCGACATTGACGTCTTGAGGATGATCCGGTTCAATTGCGGGCCAAGATTTCGACTCTGGAGCAAAATATACAATTAGAGAGTGCAGAGAACGACGCCATTTTCGAGATCATGGCTATGCATCACCCATAGGTTGCAGCGATCATGACGGATAAGAGACGGCAGAGGCAAGCTGCAGCGGCTGCTGAGAGTTCAGGTGGACAAAGGGAAGATGAGCTTACCGACGAACAACGGGAAACAACGGCTTTTGCAGCTACAACGGCTCAGGCAACACGCAGAGACTTCCCGGATTTTGATTAAATGTAAAATATAATATATTGTAAAACATTTCCGAATTTCTTTTTAATGTTATTTAATATTTTTTTGTTTTTTTTTAAACAATAATACAATTCGTCATAAATTCGAGGTGAATAATAAACGATTAACGTCGTTAAATCGACGCAAAATACCAACGAGTTAAAAACTAATTACCTATACATATTTATACAACCCGTTATTAATCTGACGGCAAATCGTCGGTAATGTACCATCGAATTACAGACGTATTTTCATAGGCGTCGCAAATTCGTCGTAAATGTTCTGACGCGTTTACGGTCCTCGTAAATTCGTCGTTACTTTTGCGACATTTTAACGACGAATTTTTGCGTCGAATTATCGACGATTATTTGTCATCGCTTTTTAACATCGAATTTACGACGATTTCTAATTAACATCGATCGCTTACCGACGATTTGAAATTCGATGCAAATCCGATGTAAAGGCACATTACCAACGATTTAACAACATTTTCCGACGTCACAAAATGCCTGTTTTCTTGTAGTGTTTTACAGCAGCATTCCGAGTTTTAGCTCCTATAGCTCCAATTAGCTCCTAATAGCTCTAATACTTCCAATTAAGCTTCAAACGTACCTAACCCTGTAAAGATTCCAAAAGACTCCAAAAATATCAAAATACTCTATAAACAAGACCTATATCATGGTAAAAAAACCAATGAAAACCATGATATATCAATCGTCAAGTCCACGTAAAATGTCCAGGCCTAAGATAAATATTCTAAAATAAACCTAAAAAACTTGGATGACCAAAATTGCATTATAAAAATATTATAGGGGCAATGGCTTAAATAGTCCCCTTTTGTAACATTATGCGAAACAAGTACACACCTAGTGTACTTGAGCCTGTTATTTTTCACTAGGAGGGTACTAGTTTGTCATTAATTTATGAAATAGGACTATTTGAGGGTATTCCCTTTTATATCTTACTAGATAAAGCCCCGCGTATATGCGAGATTTATTTTAATTTTTTTTGAAACAAATTATAAAAAATATTAAACAAAATATGATTATTCTTAAAACTAAGTAAAATAATATTGAGAACCGGATAAAAAATCTCTGACTAACATAAGATGCACAAAAACTTAAATTGTGTATTCCTATTTAAAAAAAAAAACCAAAAATTGTGTCTATATCTATAATATGAATATATCAAAATGGCAGAAGTATTTGTGAAAACATTTATTTACCCTAGTTAAAACATTATGTCTGAGTTCATTTTTCTCAAATTAGTGTTTAGATATTTGAATCATAAGTCTTGACCCCGCCATAAAAACGTTTTAACTTTAAAGTACTGTCTGAATATACAACTTTGTAACTGATCAAAATAAATAATTAAAAATGAAGAAAAACTAACTAAGAAAAGATTTTAACTTTTAAATAGTCTCTCTTTGGTCTTTATGAAGATGATAATGAAGCAAAATAGGGCTGCCGGCTCTCAGCCCCCCCAACTAATCGATTTCTGCCGAGATCCACCCGTTCTTTTAACCTCCGCCTATTTCCCCCCAATCTTAACAATTTCTGTCGGTTCCCCCAAATTCAATTAAAAATTGAAATTGCGATCAATTCACTAAACCGCATTTTAGGCATATCACGTTTTGGGGGGAAATATGCGGAGATATAAAGTTTAGGGTGGATTATACATAACTTTTTGAATTAAGGGGGAAAAAAGCTGAGCGTATTCAACCCAAAAATTTTCTAGATATCTAACATCATATTTATCTATTTATAATCACAACATAATTACTTCTCAAGATATCTAAAAATATTTCACATACATATACATATCAACCTATTATTTCGACTTGATTAATATAATAAATTATACTCTCTCTAATTACAAAAGATGTTTGTAACATCCGTAAACCAAAGTTAAGGATTTTTGCCTGGTGTCGAGCGACACCGGCCCGATTGCAAATTTCTGGTTTGATTTGAGTGTGGTTTGGCCGGTAAAGGGAAAAGGGAAACCCTAGGTCGCTATTAAAAAGAAAATGAGCAGTCTTTTTCACTATGGATCATATCAGAAGCAAACTTATCCGACGAAAAATAGAAAAATGTATCATTTTCTTGACAAACTATACCCTTCTTGAAGACCGAACTTGTTAATCAAGGAGTCACCCACCAGGAACTCGACATCACTAGTATAAAGCTTCTCGTAGAGTTCGATCATGTCATTAACAAGTTCAAAATCTTTACGGAGTTTGAGCTCTGTAGGACCATTATCTCTAGCATATATCTCCGCCTCCGTCAAACACAGGAAAAACTCCAAGAAATGCTTTCTCATATCTAACTCTCTCCTTATTCCTCTAAACACAGGCATCCCCGCATTTCTCTGTCTTCAAGTGAAAGATACCCTAAAAGCATTAAAAGGAGACAATGATTAACTTCAAAGAATGGTGTCCGTCTTTGTTTATGTTTTTGAAGACAGAGGTGTTTATACATACATCGAATGTTAGATGTTCTAAACGCGAACAGTTCCTTAGGAGATTTGGCATATCTTGCCATCCCCGATCAATTTCGCTACTAATACCAAACACTTTGAGGTTGTTGAACATCGGTATTGACGCAGAGCATAGATTAAGGACCTGATTCAAGACAACCATTACACAGATTCCAATATTTGCTTCACATATAATATCAAGGGTTGTTTGAATTGAAACTACCATGAATTTGAATCTCAATCCATATACTACCAAGAGAAGACAATGGGAACTAACCTCGATAGTGTCATAGAATAAGTAAACTTCCCGAACATGTTTGATTCCAATAAAGAAATTCCCCACATTACAAAACCCCTTGAGATAAACATCATCCTCATCACCAATGTTTGACGTTCTTGCCCGGTCCATCAGTTCATCAGTAAATAGAAGGTTGATTTCAGCCTCAACTACATTTTTCAACTTAGCTATTGGATAGTCCTATGCAACAAAATCAGAATAGACAAAGGAAACAAGACTTGGAGTATCAAAAGAATTGCTCTTTGGATGTTGTGTCAAGGCAGAAGTACAACCACAGGAATGAAGAGATAGCGTCTTGAGGCTTGCACTTGACACAGTCACACTGGTTGATAGGTGTAAAGTTCTCCCTAAAAATAACTGCAAGTGCACAACAATTGAGTTGTAGCAAATAGGGTATCGAATCCAAACGTCTATTAGTTGCACAGTAAATTCCTAGATTCAAATCAAGCTAAGAAGAATAATATGAATGTAATGCAAATAAAACTAAATAAAAGCAGCAGGTAATTGATTGATGAAGTTAAATTCAAGAGAGACAAACGCTAGGCCTTGGAAATTTCGCAGGTTGAATCAGAGATGGCAGAGTTAAGATTATCAGGCTATTATTTAAGCACCATTCTCGAACATGAACACTAATATAAAACCAATCAACTTTCGTTGCAGATAATTATCTATGTCTAAATCTTAGAATTCCAAATTTCTTTGCAAATTCAATAAACTAGACAATCATTAATTGCATGTTCAATTGTTCACAAAATTCATAAACCAAATTTCTTTGCAGATAGGAATTTTGCTCATCTGAGATAGTTCAGGAAATTAATAATATTTCGCATCTATTAATTATCTCTAAGTATGAATTTCAGGTGATCAGTTCTAGAAATCAATGATTAAGTACAATATAGATGAAGAACTATAAGATTATCCTAACAGTATTTCAATTCTAACAATCCATTTTCAACCTTTGAAAAACCCAAAACCTAACTGGCAAATTTCTCAGACATGGTGATTGAAGACAACATCATAAACTGAATAAATTGCATTAAACAAAAATAAAGAAATAACAGGGGTTCAGATTCTTCTCTCAGATGAACAGAGTAGCAGAATAATCTCCCCAAAAGTTCTTGAACAAATCTCTCTCAAGTCTCAATGGAAAATAAGATAAAAGTAAAAGAAGTCTAACAATTGGCTTATAAACCTAAAAATAACAGGGGTTCAGATTCTTCTCTCAGATGAACAGAGTAGTAGAATAAAGAGAAATAAAGAAATAACAGGGGTTCAGATTCTTCTCTCAGATGAACAGAGTAGCAGAATAATCTCCCCAAAAGTTATGGAACAAATCTCTCTCAAGTCTCAATGGAAAATAAGATAAAAGTAAAAGAAGCCTAACAATTGGCTTATAAACCTAAAAATGTCCTAAAACACGAATTGTGCTGTTTTGTAAATAAGTGGAACTTCTGGGCCAAAGTGCAAATCTCCAAAACTCTTTAAAAACGCGCGACACTTCTGGCAAAGGGCGGTGTCGATCGACACCAATGTCTTGGAACGACAATGACTTCCAATTCAGCTTCAAATGTACCTAGGACCTGTAAACACTAGAAAAGACTCCAAAAACACTAAAAAGACTCTATAAACAAGACTTATATCATGGTGAAAACCCATAAAAACCATGATATATCAACTCCTCCAGACTTAGATCTTTGCATGTCCTTATGCAAATCGAATCTAAGACATTTGGGAAAGAGGTTTGATAAGTAGAAACTCACTTACCCTTCAGAACTTGTATCAACCTTTGCCCTTGTTCTCACTTAGAACATAACCAACATTAGACAAGTTTCACATAGTGGACACTAACTTACAATTCAAACCAAACCAAACACTAAATCTCATGAGATAACTCAAAACTCTAAAGCCAACTTCTTAAGGTATTTAAAGCGTGTGTTCTCAACAAGGGGTTATCGATCAAATAGCATTTTGATTTTTACCCCTTCAAGTACCAATCATGACAAACTCCTATTCTTTTTTTTTTTTTTTTTCGTTTTTCTCTTTTCTTTTTCGTTCATCTCTTTGGAATCAGCTTTTATTTAGAGCGCGAGTAGTGATGGTTGTAGCCACCATTTCCTGGTCATTTTTATTACTTTCATCCGGCGGGTTTCCATGGAGTCAGAAGACCAGATGGATTGACCTTCATTCACTTCGTTTTTCCGAGGGTGTCGTTAGACTTCCCTTTGAGTTAGGAAAAGAGAGAATATATCTAAATGTAAAGCATAATATATATACATAAGCTTGCCTTGACTGGACTGAAAGAGAAATCATACTCATATGTATACCAAACCCCTTGCTAAGAAATTTAAAAGTCAGGTTTATGCGAGGAGTTAGACATCAGAGAGTTGAGTATCTTAGAGGTACGGTTGTGATTTGGCAATCGGTCCATTAGAGCCATTCTGATAGGCTAAGTCTGCTGCTGATGTCTGCCCTTCGTGATTGCAAGAACATTGGTTTGATAAGGTAAGCTCCACGGGAAGGTCTTAGTTTCCAAACTGATTTTGACTCAATAAAATAATTTCAAAAATTTCGAAAAGAAAAAGACTCAAAAATATACACAATGTCAGTAACCACCTCCCCCAGCCTTAAACAACATTGTCCCCAGTGTTATTAAGCATGAAGAAGGCAAAGAAAAAGAATTAGAATTGAGTTAAACTGATAAATAGAACGTGGTACCTATCTGTCGGGTAGGTGTCGACCGACACCAGCTTGGTGTCGCTCGACACCGCTCACAGAGGTCGACAGTGAGTTCTGAAAATGTGATTGAAGTCCCAGAAAATGTGTAATATAAAACTACACGATTTCTCAAGATGTAAACTGTAAAATCACTCAAACACAAGTCAGAAAACAACCACAAATATCACAAGATCATAGTTTTAACACAAGTTCCAAATCAAAATCAAAAGAAAGCTGACAGACTGACTCAATAAGAAACATAAAAACTGACTCAAAGTTAAAGAAAAACCAAGTAGAAAATGCAAAAGAAAAGAAAAGATAAACCAGTGACAAAGGAACTAGTCCTCGTTGGAGAGGTCGTCGCGAGCCTCTGGTTCAGCAGCAGAATCGGAAGTAGACGGACGCATCCAGGTACAGCGAGACATCGCACTCCACATGGCCTTTAGGCTCTCAACCACAAGTCTCTGAAAAACAGCCGGCTCCATGGGAATCTCTGGAGTGGGTGGAAAACCAAGTGCAGCAGGGAGAGAAGCAGATGCAGAAGTGGAAGCAATGTCTGCAGAAGAGCGAGAAGCGCGAGGAGCGCGAGGTGTGGAGCCTGTGTGTCTACGTTCTGGCTCGACAGGGCGCAGAAGAGGCTGCTCAGGAAGAAATCGGAGGCTGCTCCTTCGCTCTGTGATGGTAGTGAGAGCTGGCTGGGGTAGCTGGACCATATACTCCGTCGTATCAATGCGGAAACGCCAAAGCAAGTGTGGTTTTAGCCATTTTGCATGCGTCAAGTGCTCTACATCCATAAAAGTGTTCGTTGTGATGCGCTGGATATTACCTCAGCGGATCCCCAACCACAAGAAGATAGGAGTGAGAAGACTCCCAAACGGACTCAATCTTCTTGCCTGTTCCTGTGAATGGTTTGGTTTTCAAAGAAGCCAGGTGGTTCGCAAAGATAGCTCCCAAGTTAGCAAGTCTCGCCCAATCATCTTCTCCTTCCTCAAACATATCATCAATGCCATAGCTCAACAGCATGAGCTCACTGAGCCTCATCTTCCCAGGCTCAGACTTACACAAAATTGTGTTGGCAATGAGGCGAATCACGTAGCGTAAGACGGGATGTCGAACATCGGTCTGAGTAGAACTCTTAGAATCATATCGCCCTTGCCCAATAACAGACCATATACTCTGGTGAGCAGGAAACTGATGTGGCCATGTATCTCATGAAATCATCTTCTCAAACCCATAGATATCGCAGAGATTATGCAAAGGAAGCCTGTATCTCTTGTCGTGCATCATGAAGGTTAGTGTTCCTTCATGTGCTCTCTTAACCCTTTCATTGGTATAGTAGACACGGACAGTAGCGATGAATTGGCGAACCAGGTCTGGATAGACAGGATATTGCTTGGTACAGATGGTACCCAAGCCAATCTTCTGCAGTATCCGAAGAACATCATCGCGAATACGCATCATCTGCATAGTCTTCTCATCAGCAAGTCGAGTAGGTTTGATCTCCACTTTCAACCAGGCATTATAGAACAGTGTATCGTAGTCATCCTAAGTGTCGGAGATCTCTCTAGTAATGCACTCGTCGCTCTCTGCGACCTGTCTGTCAGTGAGATCCCAAACTCTGCGAGGTGGAATCCTCTTTCCTTCCCGTCGAGGCCAAGTTTGAACTGATTCAGGTTCAGGAGAAGAAGAAGATGATGAGTGTTGGCGTTTCTTCCCACGTGGTGGTTACTTTGGAGGCATCTGCAAACAAAATCACCAAACGAAAAACAAGCAAATTTTTGGAAAAATTAGTTCAAAAATCAAAAGTTCCAAAATCAAATATTGAGAATTAGAACTTCAATATCATGCTTGTAATCAACACAAACCACATCAATCGTTCTCAATCAACTCTTAATTCCATTCAAATCAACAAATTCGAATTTACTTTCTCCAAAATCCCAAAATTCCAAAAATTCGAAATTGAACCATGAAAATCAGTTGGTATGTCGAAATCTCTATATAACAACCTAATTAGGCAGGATTCAAGCTTAGAATCAAAAGATAAATGGCGAATTTCGAGTTTACAAACCATGGAGGTGAAATCGAAAAGTGAAGATTTGAGACACATACCTTGCAGATCGAGAGAATGAATGAGTTAGGGTAATAGAGAGTGAAAATCCGATGAGGTTAAGGGTTTTGAATCACTCAAATCCGTCAAGAATCAAAGGATTTCGAAAGAGAGGCGATTTGGAGAAGTTTTTCGCGAAAAAGAAAATAAAAGTGAAGAACACTTACCTCGCGATGTTTAAAGCGCGTGTCCCTCGAAATTAACGGTGTCGAGCAACACCACCTTGGTGTCGGTCGACACCAATCGCATGTGTCGATTCGCGTGTCGAGTCCCCGCTCGATATTGATCTGTCTCGTAAGTGGTGTCAAGCGACACCCGACCGTCTCGACTATGTTTTTTTTAATTTTTTTATTTTTATTTTTATTTTTATTCTTTTTCAAAAGTAAAAACAAAACCAAAAGTTAGAGTACTATAACGTAATTGAAAGTATGTACAGCCTTGCCAGTGGGTTTCCTTCCCACTAAGCGCTTGTTTTTAGTCATTAGCTTGATTGTTTGGCGTGATCAGACAGTGGGTGAATCATCCAGAGGCATAATCTGGAAAGGATGCCTGAAAACGTGTGTATAACATAGGATTAGATGTGAGTCTCGGGGATCAGGCGAGGATCTCTAGTTGTTGGCCATGTGGGCCGGCTTTTGTCGTCTTTGGTAGACGTGTTGTGCTGGGATTGGAGGTCGAATCCAATATAATGGGGGAGAATTGTAACATCCGTAAACCTCACTGCCGTTTTAGGCAGGTGGTGTCGGTCGACACCGGTCTGGTGAATTGATTTCTGGTTCGATTTCAATTGCCGGTTTGATAGCTGGTTTAGGTTAAAACCTAATGTCACACGTTTTAAAGGAGAGTGGCCGCATTCTTTTGTGATTTTCGAGAAAAGTGAAAGAGAAAAGAGGAGCTGAGAGTTTGTGAGTGATTTCTTGGTGTTGTGGTTGATCTGAGGCTGTTTGTGGCTGTTCATCTCCTTTCCCCTTTTGTTCAATCCTTTGTCGAGGTGAGTGCGTGACCGTAGGCTCGTAATTATCTAGATCTGTGGAATCTGGGATGTTTTGGTTGAAGTTCGTGACATTTATGTGTTATTTGGTGTGTTTGATTGTGGTTTGTGATGATTTGTGGTGTTTGCTGTGTTTCTCGTACTGTTCATTCACTTTCGGTATCACCCTGAGAATCGGATGTCGAGCGACACCAAGCTGGTTTCGGTCGACACCAAGGTGGTGGGTGTCGAGCGACACCAATCCGGTGTCGGTCGACACCTAGCCCTGGTTCGGTTTGATGTTCGGTTTAAATCCACTAATTTTTAATTGAATTATTTGGTTTAATTGAATTAAATGGTTTAACCTGTTTAAGTGTTTTAATTAAGATAATTAATTAATTAAGTGGTTAAAAATAGTTGTGGAAATTATTTTAAGTGTTGGAAAATTATTTTAATTATGGAAATTAATTAATAATTAAGAAAACTATTCTAATAATTATGGAATTATTAATAATTTTAAAAATGTTTGTAAATTGCGTAATTGGCCTGTAGGCGGGGTGATCGCCTCACTAAGTATTTGTGATATACTTACGCATCTCTTTTCCTATGATGCAGGTAAAAGAAAAGTGTGATCGTGGAATCAAGGCTGAAGAAAGGGATGATAGGATTGTTTTATTTATTTTCTTAAGTTGTTATAACCTGGTGTTTATGTTGCTAGTTTATTTATATGAATTCTGAAATTGGTTATTATTTATTGAATTAATGTTATTTGATTTAATGAATTAATTATTTTTATTGATTTCCGCAATGTTTTGATGTTTTGTGTTAGCTGTTGAGAATTAATATTTATGGGAATATTAATTAGGGCTAATTATTTTTTTTTTTTTTAAAAGCTTGGTTGTTTCAGGAATCTCGGCTTTCGCCCAATAATGTTTCACCCTTTGTCCATTCACTGTGAACTCCTTGCCTTCGGAATTCACCAGAACAACAGCACCATATGGTCTAACTTCCTTGATTGTGAAAGGACTTGACCAACGAGAACGCAATTTACTAGGAAACAAATGCAAACGAGAGTTATACAGAAGTACCTGATCATTTGGTTCGAAGTGTCTCGAGAGGATCTTCTTATCATGATATGCCTTTGTCCTCTCCTTGTACAGTTTGGAATTCTCATAAGCATGATTATTTATCTCATCCAATTCATTCACCTGAATCAAACGCCTCTCTGCAGCGGTCTTGATGTCAAAGTTCATCATCTTAACAGCCCATGCTCCTTTGTGCTCAAGCTCCACTGGAAGATGACATGCTTTCCCATAAAGCAGATGAAACGGTGTAGTCCCAAGTGGGGTCTTGATATACCTCTATTTTGTACCCTTTTTTATATGGTTTTACTATGCTTTTTATAAGGTTTTTAAAGGCTTTTCGATCTAAAAAGGTAGTTTTTGTGGATTTATAGCACTAAGAGTCTAAACAGGTCGAAAGATGCATTTTGGAGCAAAACCACAGGATTTGGACTTTACGCCGCTCCACGACACAGCATCAACTTTGAAAGAGCCCCAAAAACATTCTACTCAATGGATCTCACCAAAACCAGTTTGCCGCGATGCCTACATGAGTTAGCTTTCCAACGCAATTGGAATCATGCAATTTTGACGCGTAGAATGGAAGATATTATCATTTTAGTGAAGACTGTCAAATCAGGCGAAAACCGGACGTCTACACCAACCGCTCGACCGAGCCGGTCGGACAGGGCCTCCAAGGCTCCCGTCCGACCCGACCTTCCTTCAAGACGAAGACCAATCGGTCGACCGAGCCGGTCGGACAGGGCCTCCAAGGCTCTCGTCCGACCCGACCTCTTTTCACCATCCCGTGCGCGCCAGCTCGACCCGACCGTCTTCCCGTGCGACCGTTCGACCCCCAGCTCGACCCGAACACCAGCCCGACCCACCGGTCGACCACCCCGCTCGACCGCCGCCATCCCGCTCGACCCGCCTTAGCAGACTAAGGCCCGTTTTGCACGTTTTCACGGTTTACTCGGCCCGTTTACCTAATCTCGACCCCTGGAAGACCTAGCACTATAAATACACCTTTTTAGCCTCTTTAGAAAGGAGAGAATGATAGAGCCGTATTGTATTTCAGTTTCATAGATCCACTTTTGTTCTAGAGATTTCAAGGAGAGGATCTCTCCTCCTCACTACAATTTGGAGAAGATTTATGAACCTTTATCTATTATCATGCTTTCTTCATCTCTCTTTGTTGTTACTTTGATTATGTCTGAGTAATTCACTTGTTAGGTCGTGGGTAAATCAAAGAGTCCATGCATTGTTAGGGTTCTAAATCAAATTAGGGGTTCATCATTATAGGTCTTCACCTTTGCTTAATCTTATTGCTGCATGCTTTTCTGATCAACTAGCATCAGATCTTAGGTTGACTTGAGCCACGAAAGTGCTGTATCATTCGCCTGAACTAGTATTTGGTGGGCAATACTTCATAGACTGGGGAAGTTGATCTATGCGGAGTTGTGAACAATTGAGACTTGAACGAATTAATGCTTGTTTAACAATCTAAGGACATTCCGAAAGATTAGCGATTAGGTTAGTTAACAAAGAGGTCGGAGCCACGGAAGTGGAATGATTTTACATCTGTGTTTTGAGTTCTAGACGGCACCCAAATTAAACCCCCTAATAAGTTGATTTAACCTAGTAATCATGAGTCTCTGCGAGTCTCCCATTGCCTAGCGCTTTCATACCTTGATCTTTTACCGTTTTTACATCGCATTCAATTAGTTAGTTAGCTATTTTACCAATCACAACCAAAACCCTTATCTTGTCCTAGCTAAATTGGAATTATATAACTTGTAGTGCATTTCTCTGCTTCTTGTGTTCGATATACCCGTTACTACTCTCGATCTGTGCACTTGCAGAAAAGGGATAGAGATTGGGAAAAGCTTATCCCGCATCAAGCTTTTTGGCGCCGTTGCCGGGGAGCATTACAGCTGCCTACAAGTTCTCAAAACTGATCTAGCCTAGGATTTTTAAATTCAGTACTCGCAAATTTAATTTTCAGTTTTTCTTTCTTTACATTTAAAAACATTCCCTTTGTGTATTTCAGGTGAAAAATCTGAGCAGAAGACCTTGAGATGAGTGACTCGGAAAGTCATTCAGAAGATGAAAACGCTGCCGCAGCAGCCATGATGTTTAGACAACCGCAGGATCCACCGCTGAATACACTCGATGATAGCATACCCGTGCGCCTGGACAAAGAAACTATGGGGGATTTTGACTCGGCCCCTACATTGCTTTTAAGCCGAAATCCTATTCATCCGCAAATCCCGGAAGGAAGGGATTATGAGATCTCACCGGAAGTAATTGTTTTGGTAAAGCAAAACCAATTCCAAGGATTAACAGAGGAGAATCCTTTAGAGCACATTGATGCATTTGAAGAAATATGTGGGACCATTAGTGCGGATGGAGCTCCCAAGGATTATTTGAAATGCAAACTTTTCTCCTTCACACTCAAAGGGAAAGCCATGAGATGGGTAAAATCCCTTCCAGCTCAGTCCATCACAACTTGGAAGGAATACAAAGGAGCATTCCTAGGACACTTTTTCACTAAGCAAAGGGCGAATTTGTTAAAGGAAAAGATTTCTAGCTTTCAACAAGGGCCAGTGGAGCCATTTCATGAAGCATTGGAGCGCTTCAAGGATTACACAAGAGAATGCCCGAACCATTGTTTCTCAGAAGGAAACCTATGGAACATCTTCTATAGAGGGATCGATAGGAAATGTCGATTCTCACTCGACACTGCAAGTAACGGAAACTTCATGACCAAGACAGTGATGGAAGCAAAGACTTTGATTGAGAATTTGGCGTCCAGTGACAGTGACAACTTCATAGGGCATGAGAAGGCTGTGAAAGCAATAAATTCGAGCCCAAGCCAAGAAGAGTATAATGAGATGAGGGCAATCATGGTAACAATACTGAAGAATCAGGAAAATGCAGTGAGTAATAGAGGGGGTTGTATGACTTACGACATAGATGGACAAAGATGTTTAGGAGATTTTGCACCTGAATTCCAAGAAGAAGTTAATTTTGTTGGCATAAGAGATCAACACTTCAGGCGAGAGCACGGAGATTCACGAGTGTGGAATGATGAGACTTTAGAATCCGAATATCAACAGAAAGTTCGGAACGGAGAAAGATACCAGGAATATGAGTATAGGCCGCAGAATGTCAGGCAAGGTGCATATGGAAGAAGCTCCATGGAATCACGAGACAACCTTGACCCAATGATAAGTGAGCTCTTGGACTCACATCGGAAGCACCTGAACGAAGTTGAAGAGAAGCTGGATTTTATATGTAGGGACATGAATGAAAAATTCGACCTTATCGCTGCCGCCACAAAGAGTTTAGACTTCAAAATTGCTGAAATAGCCGGAACTGTTAAGAGGGAAATGGGAGTCCTTCCTGGAAAAGTAGAGATAAATCCCAGAGGTGAAAATGTTGCTGCCATAACCCTAAGGAATGGGAAGGAATATAAACCACCAGCCTACCCTGAGGAAGAATTAACCCCACCCAGAAAAGATAAACCTTTGGAGTATGTTATAATTGGAGATGGAGAGGAGCCACCTAAAGAAGTACGGGTGCACACAGAACCAGGAAGTCAAGAACAAGATATTGACCCACCAGTCATACCAAAGGTTTATGAACCAAAGCTTTCATACCGCAGTGTTCTTAACCAGCCAAGGAAAGAAAAGGAGCAAGCCAAACTTAAGGACCTAGTTAGCCAGCTGACAGTCAGGTTACCATTTGTAGATGCTTGTCATATCATACCGTCTCTAAAGAAGTATATGAAGGGGATACTTACAAGCAATGTAAGCCTAGAGGAAGGAGCCATGATGATCACCAAAGAGTGCAGTGCGATCCTCCAGAACAGAATGCCGGAAAAATTAGATGATCCGGGAAGTTTTGTTCTAGCTTGTGAGATTGGAGGGACACTTTTCGATCGGGCCCTCTGTGATTTGGGATCAAGCGTCAATTTAATGCCTTACTCAGTAGCAAGACTACTAGGAATCACAAACTTTAAACCTACAAAAATCTCTCTTGTTTTTGCAGATCGATCCGTTCGACGCCCCATAGGGGTTATTTTGGACGTCACCATTGTTGTACGAGGATGCAACATCCCAGCCGATTTCGTGGTCCTGGAATTGGAGCATGAACCCAAGGATCCTATAATACTAGGACGTCCCTTTTTAGCCACTGCCGGAGCAATGATAGATGTGAAGAATGGGAAGATTGACCTTCACCTGGGAGATATTGTTATGAACTTCGAAGTCAACAGAACGATCGATAGACCTACAATGGATGGTCAAACTTTTTGGATTGGAGAGGCAAAAGAAGAGATATTGGAGGATATGTTGCTTCATGATCCTCTTGAATTAGCCTTAACCCGAGCTGAAGAAGAGTTGGGTTATGCAGAAAGAAAAGCACAAGGCTTGGTTAAATTCATGAATTCGGTCGAAGCATACAAAGAAATAGTGGCATACACGGATTTGAAGGGAAGTAAAGAAGAGGAAGCCAAAGCAGAGAAACAAAAATCAGCTCCCCAGCTAGAACCAGACCCATGGTGCCCCTTGAGAGCACCAAAAACAGACCTAAAACCGCTCCCTGTTGGGCTGAGGTATGAATATCTAGGTCCAAATGAAACTTATCCAGTGATAATAAATTCCGGACTAACAAATGAGGAGACCGCTTTACTCGTTCACGAACTGAGAAAGCACAGAAAGGCCCTCGGTTATTCTTTGGATGATATAACAGGAATCTCACCAAACCTCTGCATGCATAGAGTCATCTGGGAAGACGGATCCAGCTCATCAATTGAACATCAAAGACGGCTTAACCCGAACCTCAAGGAAGTAGTCAAGAAGGAAATAATGAAACTTTTTAATGCAGGGATAATTTACCCAATCTCGGATAGCAAATGGGTTAGTCCAGTACACGTGGTACCAAAGAAGGGTGGGATCACAGTTGTTAAGAATGAGCAAGACGAGCTAATCCCTACCAGGACGATAACAGGACACCGGATGTGTGTCGATTACAGGAAGCTTAACTCAGCTACCCGAAAAGATCACTATCCTTTACCATTCATAGATCAAATGCTTGAGCGCCTTGCTAATCATCAATATTACTGTTTTCTTGATGGATATTCAGGATTTTTCCAGATACCAATACATCCGGATGATCAAGAGAAGACAACCTTCACATGTCCCTATGGCACTTTTGCCTATAGAAGAATGCCTTTCGGTCTATGCAACGCACCAGCCACTTTCCAAAGATGCATGATGTCCATATTCACCGACTTTATAGAGGAAATCATGGAAGTATTCATGGACGACTTCTCAGTATATGGTTCATCCTTTAAGGCATGCCTAGCAAATCTTGGAAAAGTTTTACAGCGATGTGAAGATAAACACTTAGTTCTAAATTGGGAGAAATGTCACTTCATGGTCAGAGATGGGATTGTCCTCGGGCATCGAATCTCAGAAAAAGGAATCGAAGTAGACAAAGCAAAAATTGAAGTCATGACAAACCTACAACCTCCAAAGAGTGTAAAGGATATAAGGAGTTTCCTCGGCCACGCCGGATTCTACAGGAGGTTCATCAAGGATCTCTCAAAGATAGCAAGACCATTGACACGACTGTTATGCAAAGACATCACATTTGAATTCACGGATGAATGTCATGCCGCTTTCACCAAGATCAAGGAGGCCTTGGTTAGTGCACCAGTTGTCCAGCCACCAGATTGGGAACAACCCTTTGAGATCATGTGTGACGCCAGCGACTATGCAGTAGGAGCAATGCTTGGACAACGAAAGGATAAGAAGTTACATGTCATCTACTATGCTAGCCGAACTCTAGATGAAGCACAATGCAAATATGCAACCACAGAAAAAGAACTCCTCGCTATAGTCTTTGCATTCGAGAAATTCCGTTCATACTTGGTAGGCCCGAAGGTAATAGTTCATTCTGACCATGCCGCACTGCGATATTTATTGTCTAAAAAGGATGCAAAGCCAAGACTTTTAAGATGGATATTACTCCTCCAAGAGTTTGACCTCGAGATAAAGGATAGAAAAGGTGCAGATAACGGAGTGGCGGATCACCTTTCACGCATGAGAGTTAATGAAACCATGCCATTGGATGACAGGCTGCCTGAAGAAACTGTTTACGCGGCCCAAGCTACAACCATTACTCATCCGTCAAGCCATCCCAAACCAAAGCCAAGAATTTCATCAGCGAACACTCCATGGTTTCGCCACATTGCAAACTTCCTTGCAGCAGACCATCCACCCCCACAATTCTTTGGCTACGGAAAGAAGAAATTTCTCCGTGACATTAGACGGTATTTTTGGGATGAACCTTATCTTTATAAAAAATGCTCTGACGGTATGTTTCGTAGGTGTATTCCAGAGGAAGAGATAGAGGGAATATTATTCGCCTGCCACAGCTCCAGCTATGCCGGTCATTTCGCCACTTACAAAACAGTTTCTAAAGTACTTCAATCAGGATTCTGGTGGCCGACCATGTTTAAAGATGCCCACACCTTCATATCCCGATGTGATGCCTGCCAAAGGATGGGAAACATAAGCAAAAGAAATGAGATGCCACAAAATTTCATTCTAGAAGTAGAAGTCTTCGACGTGTGGGGAATAGATTTCATGGGACCTTTCCCGACATCTTTTGGTGACCAATACATTCTCGTTGCAGTGGACTATGTTTCGAAATGGGTGGAAGCAATAGCAAGCCCGACCAATGATGCTCAGGTTGTTATAAAGATGTTCAAATCTATCATCTTCCCGAGATTTGGAGTACCAAGGATTGTCATTAGTGACGGAGGATCTCACTTTATCAACATGATTTTCGCCAACCTTTTGAAGAAGCATGGAGTGACACACAAAGTTGCTTCCCCATATCATCCTCAGACTAGTGGCCAAGTGGAAATCTCAAACAGAGAACTTAAAAGCATCCTACAAAAGACTACAGGAAAGAATAGAAAGGATTGGAGTGCTAAATTGGATGACGCTTTATGGGCGTACCGCACTGCTTTCAAAACACCACTGGGCACAACCCCTTTCCACTTGGTCTATGGAAAAGCCTGTCACCTCCCCGTTGAGTTAGAATATAAGGCGGCATGGGCAGTAAAGGAGTTAAACTTCAACCTTAAAACCGCAGGCGAAAGACGACTCATTCAACTCAATGAGCTTGATGAGATCCGCCACCTTGCATATGAGAATGCAAAGATATACAAAGAAAGGACCAAGGCTTTCCATGACAGGAAGATCATACCAAAGACATTCGCACCAAATGATCAAGTCCTCCTTTTCAACTCCCGTCTAAAACTTTTTCCCGGGAAGCTTCGTTGTAGATGGTCAGGACCATTCACAATCAAAGAAGTTCGGCCATACGGAGCAGTTGTGCTATTAACTCCATCCGGAGGTGAATTCACAGTCAATGGGCAAAGACTTAAACCGTATCTAGCCAATACAGAGACATCACCAGAAGTCCGAATCGATTTGGACGATCCCTCACCAGTCTGAATCATAAACGGTCAAGCTAAAGACCTTAAACAAGCGCTGTATGGGAGGCAACCCATAAGTTTTACCCTCCTCTTTTACTTTTTGTTTTAATTTAATGATTTTTGTTTTGCTTTTGAAGTTTTGGATACAGCGATTTGAGAATCTAACATGAAAATTGAGAAGAAACCTTGGAAAACGAAGAAAGCAATTGTCCCCTCTAACATTAACAGTGAATGTGGCAAGGAACAACCACGTTCATATTTCCGTTTGCTCCAGCACAACAGCATATCCCACCTATGCCTTACCTTCGGTGAACTTCAAGAGCCTTTACCATGGCCGCATGGTACTTGCTCATCTACGCCGGGATACAAGCCATTGCTTTGGAGTTCATTACAACGCGCCATGGGACATATTTTACCACACTTATCAACAGCCATAGACAGCAATATACCACCAATAGGTCATTTCTTCATGCACTTAATGTCTAATCAGGTTACATCTTTCCTCTCATTCAAAAACGCCTTACTCCCTTTTTCTTTTACCTCCCTTAATCGGATTTGCTTTCACCGGGACGGTGCAAGTTAAGTCTGGGGGGGATTGTCAGTACTAATGCGTTTGTTCATGTCTTGTCTTCATCTTATATCTATTTCTCTTATCAACCTTTTTCAAAACTTCTGTTTTAATGAGTCAAAACCTTAGTTGGAAATTATGATTTATCTCTATGATTCTCCGGTGTTGTGCTAACAATCTATGACCCTAGAGCGGACATCAGTTGCAGACATAAGCCTAACAGAACCTCTAACGGTGGATCGACCTACTGACTTGGCAACACTTCTAAGGTACCCGGACAATCTAACGTTAACTCCACCCTAATCAACCTAGTTTTTCTTGTCAAGGGACTTGGCATACATATGAGTCGTTCCTCGCTTGATCTCAAAAGGGTGTGTCCAATACAAAGTGCAGTTCTCCTCTCTCTCAGAAAAATGAAAATCAAAAGCTTTTAAGCACAAGAAAAACGTGTAAGCAAGAGGAATGCATACGTCTGCACCTTCTTGTCTTATGGAGACCTACCAAAAACAAGGAAAAAGCAAAAGCCTATCCTATGTTACTCCCCAAAAGAAAAAGAAAGGGAAGAAGGATCGATAGAAAAAAATAAAATGATACCCTAGAAAAGTAGGGAGTGATCGATCCTTCAAAAGAAAAGAAAGAGGAAAAGAACTCAAAAGCTTCAAAAAGGACTATCCTGGAGAGACTCAAGTGGGTAAGAACAAGTGCTTAATGATCAATATTCCCTTGATAAAGACCGCACGTTTTAAATTTATGCAAGGAGTTAACAATGGAAAGTCTGGAATGCTGGATGAGACTAGTTGAGTTTGGTATGGTTCGCTAAGCTTGCCGAGCATTATGTGAAGCTAGTCTAACATTGGTTATGTTTTTAGTGGAATACAGGAGAGGAAGCCGCCACAGGTTTCTCAAAAGGATAAGGAGTTTCTACGTCTTCAAACCTCTTTCTCTTATTTGGATTCTATTTGCTTGAGGACAAGCAAAGATCTAAGTCTGGGGGAGTTGATATACCTCTATTTTGTACCCTTTTTTATATGGTTTTACTATGCTTTTTATAAGGTTTTTAAAGGCTTTTCGATCTAAAAATGTAGTTTTTGTGAATTTATAGTACTAAGAGTCTAAACAGTTCGAAAGATGCATTTTGGAGCAAAACCACAGGATTTGGACTTTACGCCGCTCCACGACACAGCATCAACTTTGAAAGAGCCCCCAAAACATTCTACTCAATGGATCTCACCAAAATCAGTTTTCACGGTTTACTCGGCCCGTTTACCTAATCTCGACCCCTGGAAGACCTAGCACTATAAATACACCTTTTTAGCCTCTTTAGAAAGGAGAGAATGATAGAGCCGTATTGTATTTCAGTTTCATAGATCTACTTTTGTTCTAGAGATTTCAAGGAGAGGATCTCTCCTGCTCACTACAATTTGGAGAAGATTTCTGAACCTTTATCTATTATCATGCTTTCTTCATCTCTCTTTGTTGTTACTTTGATTATGTCTGAGTAATTCACTTGTTAGGTCGTGGGTAAATCAAAGAGTCCATGCATTGTTAGGGTTCTAAATCAAATTAGGGGTTCATCATTATAGGTCTTCACCTTTGCTTAATCTTATTGCTGCATGCTTTTCTGATCAACTAGCATCAGATCTTAGGTAGACTTGAGCCACGAAAGTGCTGTATCATTCGCCTGAACTAGTATTTGGTGGGCAATACTTCATAGACTGCGGAAGTTGATCTATGCGGAGTTGTGAACAATTGAGACTTGAACGAATTAATGCTTGTTTAACAATCTAAGGATCTGAAAGATTAGCGATTAGGTTAGTTAACAAAGAGGTCGGAGCCATGGAAGTGGAATGATTTTACATCTGTGTTTTGAGTTCTAGACGGCACCCAAATTAAACCCCCTAATAAGTTGATTTAACCTAGTAATCATGAGTCTCTGCGAGTCTCCCATTGCCTAGCGCTTTCATACCTTGATCTTTTACCGTTTTTACATCGCATTCAATTAGTTAGTTAGCTATTTTACCAATCACAACCAAAACCCTTATCTTGTCCTAGCTAAATTGGAATTATATAACTTGTAGTGCATCTCTCTGCTCCTTGTGTTCGATATACCCGTTACTACTCTCGATCTGTGCACTTGCAGAAAAGGGATAGAGATTGGGAAAAGCTTATCCCGCATCATGTCTTGATAGCTGTCCTGTAAGCCCAGAGTGCATAATCCAACTTGGTAGACCAATCTTTCCTTGTCTTTCCAGTCTTCTCCAAAATGTCCTTGATTTGTCTGTTGGAAACCTCAACTTGTCCACTTGTCTGACGATGATGAGTAGCCACTCGATGTTGTACACCATGCTTCTTCAGTAGCTTCTCAAACACTTTGTTAATAAAGTGAGAACCACCATCACTGATAACAATTCTAGGCACTCCAAATCGAGGAAAGATAATGGTGTTAAACATCTTAAGCACCACAACAGAAGTATTGGTCTTGCTAGCAATTGCTTCAACCCACTTAGACACATAATCTACAGCAACCAATATGTACTTGTTCCCATGAGATGAAGGGAAAGAACCCATAAAGTCAATGCCCCAGCAATCAAAGACTTCAACCTCAAGGATGAAGTTTTGTGGCATCTCATGTCTCTTGCTTATCTTCCCTCTTCTCTGACAAGTATCACATTGAGAAATAAACGTTTGAGCATCCTTGAACATAGTTAGCCACCAAAAGCTTGCTTGAAGAACCTTGTACATTGTCTTGAAAGCAGCAAAGTGGCCAGCATAATCAGAGCTATGAAAATGAAACAACACATCTGGAACCTCAGACTCTGCAATGCATCTCCTGTATATCCCATCTGAACAATGCTTGTACAAGTAAGGTTCATCCCAATAATATCTTCTCAATTATCTCAAGAATTTCTTCTTGGCATAACCCTTAAAATTGTCAGGCTCAGGCTCTGCAGCAAGATAATTCGCGATATCAACATACCACGGTTGATCGGAAATGTCGACAGCCCAAACTTCAGCTTCAGAAACAATGTATGCAATTTTAAATCGAACTGTGTCCGTCTGCAATCGGTGTCGAGCGACACCGCTCCTTGGTGTCGCTCGACACGTAGCGTTGGTGTTGACCGACACCATAGTGGTGTAGCTTGACACTGAGCATCTGTCGCGAGAATCAGTCTGAAAACCAGTTTCCATAATATTGATGTTTTCTTCAGGCAGATAATCATCTATTGGGACTTCACCTTTAATCCTAATTCGTGAAAGATGATGAGTAACTCCATTTTCCACTCCCTTTTTGTCTTTGACCTAAGTGTCAAACTCTTGAAGAAGGAGAATCCACATTAGCAACCTTGGTTTGGCATCCTTCTTTTGCATCAAGTACATAAAAGCATAATGATCTGTATGCACAATTACCTTTGAACCAATCAAGTAAGGACGAAACTTCTCAAAAGTAAACACCACAGCCAACAACTCCTTCTCAGTAGTTGCATAATTCCTCTGCGCATCATCAAGTGTTCTGCTAGCATAATAGATAGCATGAAGTTTCTGACCCAAAACAGCTCCTACTGCGAGATCGCTGGCATCACACATTACCTTGAAAGGTAATTCCCAGTCTGGAGGGCAGAAAGATAATCTGTTGAAAGGCAGAAAGACAATCTGCTGTAAACTCAAATTTCACATCCTTACAGAGCAAAGCAGTTAGTGGTCTTGCAATCTTGCTGAAATCCTTGATGAATCTCCTGTAAAACCCAGCATGTCCCAGAAAACTTCTCACAGGCTTCACTGAATCATGTGGCTTCAAACTTGTCATAACCTCGATCTTCATTCGATCAACCTCGATACCAGCCTCTGAAACTCTGTGCCCAAGTACAATGCCATCTCTAACCATAAAGTGGCATTTTTTCCCAGTTAAGAACCAAGTGCTTCTCTTCACATCTAGCAAGCACTTTGCACATATTATCTAGACAGTCTTTAAAGGAAGACCCATAGACAGAAAAGTCATCCATAAAGACCTCCATAAAATCTTCAATCATGTCTGTGAAGATAGACATCATACATCTCTGGAAAGTTGTAGGAGCATTGCAGAGACCAAAAGGAATTCTGCGATATGCAAAAGTTTCATAGGGACAAGTGAAAGTCGTCTTCTCCTGATCATCTGGATGGATAGGAATCTGAAAGAAACCTGAGTATCCATCGAGGAAGCAATAGTAGGGGTGATTTGCTAACCTCTCCAGCATATGATCAATAAAAGGTAGTGGGAAGTGATCTTTCCTTCCTGTAGTCAATACACATCCTGTGTCCAGTCACTGTCCTTGTAGGAATCAACTCATTCTTCTCATTCTTCACCACTGTAACTCCTCCTTTCTTAGGAACAACATGAACTGAACTGACCCAAACACTGTATGAAATGGGATAGATGATCCCAGCCTCTGGGAGCTTCATAATCTCCTTTTTGACAACCCCTTTCAGATTTGTATTCAGCCTCCTCTGATGCTCAGTTGATGACTTTGACTCATCCTCAAGGTGAAACCTATGCATGCACAAATCTGGAGAAATTCCTGCAATATCATCAAGAGAATAGCCAAGAGCTTTGCGAAAAGTGCGCAGCTTGCTTAGCAATAAAGTGAGCTCTGCGTTGTTTAAAGAAGCATTAACAATGACATGATAAGTTGAATTCGGTCCAAGAAATGCATACCTTAAACCTGCATGGAGTTGTTTAAGATCGATCTGAGGAGCTTTTTCCTCGTTCCAATCACCGAGCTTTGCAGCTTTTGCAGAAATTCCAACCAGCTTTTCTTTAGCAACCAATCCCATAACATGCTCACAAGTGTCCAACATCTTGACATACCTAGAAGTAATGTCATCTAAGTACTATGGTTCTCTTGTAGAAGTGGCCAATGCTCTCTCTAAAGGATCTGCAGGGTTCATCTCCTCGAAGACTTCTTCTGCGAAATTGGTGAGAACATCGACATAGAATGTGTGGCCATCACTACAAGAATATTGGTTTTCCATAGCACAATATTATAGCGTTTTTGGTAATACTGCTATGTTTACAATTCTCTCTTTTTTTAGATAGCGTTTGTATTTTTGTAAACGCTATAAAAGAGGGTTGAAATTAAAAAAAAAAATTGCGTAATATTTTATAAATGGAAGGTTATCTTTAATAGCAGAAATAATATACAAACGCTATAATAGTTTTAGGCCGAAAAATAAAAATAAAACTCCCACTACACTTGGTAAAAATTAGACTCGAATTTGGCCCTAAAACAAAAAAATCTCCAATTGCTCTGAGCCTCTGACCTAAAATCTCGTTATTCTTTCTTTGACTCACCTTTGCTCGATTATCCAATTCTCCGCCTAATCCCACTCTCTCTGTCATCTTTCTAGTTCAATTCATCCCTAAGATTTCATCGCCGTTTGTTGTTCTTCCTCTTTCTCTCTCATATTTCCAGGTAAAAGCTTCGTCGATTTCGCTTGCCGTACCGAATTCGGCCCTGCTCAGCCATTCAAAGGCGCTAGAATCACCGGATCTCTCCACATGACCATCCAAACCGCCGTTCTCATCGAAACCCTAACCGCTCTCGGCGCCGAGGTCAGATGGTGCTCCTGCAACATCTTCTCCACCCAGGACCACGCAGCTGCCGCAATCGCTCGTGACTCCGCCGCCGTTTTCGCCTGGAAGGGAGAGACGCTTCAGGAGTACTGGTGGTGCACGGAGAGCGCTTGAATGGGGTCCAGGTGGTTGTCTAGATCTCATCGTCGATGACGGTCTTGACGCGACGATTTTGTTCCACAAGGAAGTTAAAGCCGAGGAGATCTTTGAGAAGACTGGTCAGGTCCCAGATCGTCTTGTCGATTATCAGGGTGATTGTCTAATCCTAAAGATTATGTTGCATAGAAACCATAATTTGCTCGAGAGTTTTTCTAATTGATGAAATTGAAATCTTGGTTCTGTCTGCAGGGAGATTCTTTGAATTGTGAACTACTCTAAGAGCTCGTGTAGTGAGAGTTTATCAATAAGAACAGTTTGGTTTTCTTATAAACCCTTCGAATTGTCAACTTTTTATTGGCATTTGCAGCTTTTTTTGGTTGATTTTGGATGAGTGTCCTTTGAATACATTTTGTTTGACTATTTCATTTGCAATTTCGGATTTAGTCAAGTGTTTGTTCTCTTTGATTCAACAGGTTGGTGGACGCCAATACATAGTTTTTCCAGGGAGATATCTCTACACTCAGAGGATGAAAGATGCTAATGTCAATGATCAGGTTCGAACATTCCTTTCAAGTATTTAAATTCATCTTATTTCTCTTCAACAGTTCTAATTATGGAATATGAGTAGACATTGTGGCTTGTGTTTTGCTAAACCAAAATGAAAGAGAAGAGATTTTATATATGTTGGTTTGTTCTCTGTTGCTTTTTGGTGAATCCTGAAGCTTTCATCTTTTCTTCTCCTCTTGTGTTTGTGTAGATTGTTCTGAACAAAGTGCTTCTTGTGGGCACAAAGACACACACTTACATCGGCAAACCGGTTGTGACAAATGCCATTGTACATGCTGTTGTGCTACTTTTTTTGAGTTTCTGATTTGTGCTATTTTCCTTGAGATAACTCAAGTTTCTTTTGTTGCTGCAGGGTCTGAATGATAAAGTTGTAGTCTTCAAGTACAAGCCAAAGAAGAAGCAGAAATATTGGTCACCGGCACCTTGAAGCTGTCAAAACGGTTGTTCGGTGAAGACGGAGGAGCCTTGGTGATTGAGGTGGCTCAGCCCGCTTAAAGTGTTAGAGCTGAGATTGTTTAGAGAGTTTAGACTAGAAACTAGAGTAGATTATAAACTATTAGATATGAAAGAAAAAAACTTCTTGTAAATTATTATTATTATTTATTTATTTATTTAATTTGTTCTTTTGAATTAAAATATGGGTTTTTAGAATTCAAAATATAAAATCTAAAATTCAAAATTGAAACCCAAATTATTATAAATAATAACATTAATAACAAAATCGAAATGTTATTGAATATTAAACTATAGCATACAAGAAATGCTATCTTAAAAATACAAACTATAGCATTTACACAAAACGCTATCTAAAGTGACAGACTTTTTATCGCGGGCGATGATAGAGCGTTTATCTAAACGCTATCGTATTATAAGATAGCGTTTTTCGGGCGCCATTAATACTCTTTTTTCCTGTAGTGCATCGATCAATGGTCTCGTCATCAGCTTGTCCATGTTAAAGTTCATGACCAAATCACCCACATTCAGAGCTATGCTGCCTTTCCTCACATCAATAATAGCTCTAGTTGTAGCTAAGAATGGTCTTCCAAGAATCAAAGGGTCTTTTGGTTCTTCACCATATTCTAGCACTACAAAATCTGTAGGAATCATGCAATCTCCCACTTTGATTGGAACATCTTCAATTACACCTTCTGGAATCCTCATAGACCGATTGTGCGAGCCGAAACTTGCGCAATATAGTTTAGTTCGTTTTTAGAGAGAGCCGAGGAATTCTATTGGTTAAATACGAAGAAGACGAGCCAAAGATGGTTTTATTATTAGCTGTTATGCGAGCTATCAAATTTGTGGCGTATGCCTTTGCTGTGGGTAAAAAGTGATGCCTAAAACAATTGATATCGGTTCCTATTTATAAGAGAATAGGAACCGACTTTACAAGATTTAAGTAAATTTTCCATAATGAAACTTTCCATTTCTGCTCGCACCGACTCATGTTTATGGCAAGCTCTGAATATGGGCCTCCTTCAATGGGCCTCGGCTCGAATCGCTTCGCTGGATGTTGGCTCGGCCCATCGAGAGGTCTCTTCCCGGTTTTCTGGTTTAGTTGACGGTTCGGTCCAGCTTACTTCGATCACTCCGGTTCGGATGACAATGTGATGGAGGGAAATCTGACTCCAACAATTTGCCCCCAGCTCGCTAGTCTTATGTATAAGAGTGGCGAGCTATAAGTTTATTAGGAAAAAGCATTGTCACTCGAACCGAGCTGTCGACGTATTCGGCTCGTCTTTCTGAGAGAAGTTGGTTCGTCTTTCTTCTAAACGGTGTCGTAGAATTGTTACTTTAACCGGTCGAGGAATCCGAAGCGTCTCGGGGCCCGCTGATTTCGGCGGAAACCCTAGAAATCGGGCAGGAATTAGGTCGTGCCGTTTCGCCTTCCCGAACCGACGCGCCCACGCGCCAAGACTTCTATAAATATCGGACTCCGGAGCTCACTTTTCTCATCTCGCTCTCTCTCCAAAATCAAGAAAAAAGGTAGAACTCTCTTTCTCTCTCTAGCTTTTCTTTTCCTGTTCTCAAATTTCGTTAGTGTTCTTTGTTTGCTCCGCCGGTGTGAATCGTTTTGCATCGCGATCTTCAAACTTTCCGACCACTCTTTAAATTCTCCGATCCATCTTCTTCCGAGCCAAAGATGTCTTCAAGCAGTCGCACTCCTTCGGTCGGAGTTGATCATTCTGAGGATTGCTCCAATAATTCGAACGATTCAGAGATCTCGGTTCGCCGCTCGTCTTCTTCCTCCGAGCCATCCGATTCGGTGGGATCTCACAACTCCTTCACTCCGCAGGGTCGGAAGGTAGTTAATTCGCCTCGATCTGAAGAGGGAAATCAATCTGTCAGGGTTGCCGAGACCGCTGAAGTTAATGTATTGGCGAGCGAGCCGTCAGATCTTCATCGTGACAGTTTAAATGGAGCATCCGAGCCGATTGTGGATGAAGAGGACGAGCTAAACCTTCTCCGTGCCGAGGCAGAATTTGCTAAGGACCAGTCGGCTCGTCCCGGAATACCATTTGACCCGGTATATAATCCTGAGGAGATTAAGCTCGAACAGATGATGTCTGAAGGGGCGATTGGAGATATCCTCGGGCCGTTCAAACCCAGGCCTCCTCAGTTGCCGAGGAGAACCCTTCTGGATGACGCATCTCTCGATTGCATCTTATCCAGCGCCTTCGGTGTCGGCTCGTCAAAGGGGATGAGGAAATGCTCCTCGAAGAGACGGGTCTCGAGGAAAGTTACTCACAGGCGAGCCGCGAAGAGATCGGTTCCAAATCCTCCTGGGTCGACGCTTTGCTCCGAATCGTCTTTGGAAACGCTTCGTCGGTGTTTCCACATATCAGAAGGAGTCGACCTTCTTCTGCCGGCGAGCCATCAGAGGGCTGACGATCCTCCCTTGGGATGTTTGACGCTTTACGAGAGCTTCTTCTACGGTTGCTTTCTGTGGTTTCCGATCCCTAGCCTCGTTCTGCACTATCTGAGCAAGTATGGGCTCGCCATCGGCCAGATCATGCCACGTGGCCTTCGTCATTTGATCGGGCTCATCGTCCGTAGTTTCGAGACCGGCATCCCGCTCGGGATTCATCACCTTCAGAATCTCCTGGAGATTCGAGCCGGATCGAAGAAGTCACTCCGGTATTACATTTCTTGTAAGAAGAACCGGAGGATCATTGACGGTTTTCCCAACAAAGACAGCGGTTGTCGGGGCGATATGTGGGGCGACTGTCGGGAGCATTCCCAGAAAATTTGTCAAGCAGAGTTGGCAGCCAATCGGTAGCCGAACCGAAAAACAATCATCGTTTTCATTTGCTTGGATCGCTTCTAACTTTTTCGTTTATTTTTCAGTTCGACGAGCCGTATTCCGTCTTCCCAACGATTTCTCAGAAGTCGTGGAAAGCTTTCGCGCAGGGAAAAACGACTGGGAGAGAGACTTCTCTTTGGAGCGAGTAGAAAGTGCCCGAGCCCGAGCCTACGATTCTTTCGACGACTCAGACAGCTCGGACGAAGAAATCTCGGAAGTTCCCGAGTCTTCAGACGACGAGATGCAGAAGAAAACCATCCGTCAAAGACTTCAGGATAAAAGGGATGAAGAAGCTCGTGTGAAAGCCGAGGAAGCGGCTCGCGCTAAGGCCGCGGAGGCGGCCGCAAAATCAAAGGCTGAGGGCAAGCGGACTACGGTGCCGAGCCCTCCGAAAAAGGGGCCTCGAAGCGAAGGGCCCATAAATCTTGGGAAGGCCGTGAAGCTTGCTAAGGAAGCCATGGCTTCAAAGAAAAAGGGGGCCGCTGCGCCTTCCTCTCCAGGTCGCTCGGACGCGTCCAGAGATTCGGGGACTCTGGTCCTCAATCGGAAAGCTAAGAAGGTTTCCGAACCTGCTGGCGCGCTATCGATGAACAAGCCTCCCGAGACGGGAGAAAAGAAAAGAGCCGCGCCCGGAGGGCTCAAGGAGAAGGCTTCGAAGAAAGCCAAAGAAGACGCTCCTTCTTTCCCGCTCGTTGATCCTACTCAGGGTCAGCTTCTGCAAAGAGCCGAGGCGGTAAGCTTCCTTGCGAGCAGTACCTCAACGGTTCGTCTCCCTCCCCCTCAACGGCCCTTAAACTTCTTTCGGTGGGTTTTCTTCCTCTCCAAAAAATGAAGCAAACGTTCGTACATTAACTCATACGTGTATTTTTTGTTTCAGTTCACGGAGTCCTTCAATGGCATAGTGGCGGGCTACGAGGCTAGAGCTCGCTCTGATCGGTCGGCTCTTGACGAGTTTCAACAGACGATCGACGACCTGAAACGGCTTCATGAGGTTTCAGAGAGGGGCCACGCCGAAGAATTGGCTCGGGCTAAAGAGGAGACCGCCAAGATCCAACGCGAGGCGGAGGTTCACAGGGAGAACGCTATCAAGATGGCCGACTCGAATCTTAGGATCGCGGAGAGGAGTAAATTCTTCGAAACTAAGGTCAGATCGCTGCAGGAGCTATTGCGGGCCAAGGATGCTCTCCTCGAGGCTGAGGTTAAAAGGGTGAGGTCCGAGGTGGACAGTCGGTACGCCTCTTTGCTCGAGACTGTTAAATCTGATGCGGAAGGGCTCAAAGAGGCATTCTCCCGAGCCGTTTATCTTGCTCAGGCTCAGGGTAACATCGAGTTGATCGGTGATATTCGGAGCGCGAACCCTCCCGACCTCGAAGTCGAACTCGCGGGACTCGAGGAGCATGTCGCTTCTGATCCCAAGCCTGGTGAGGAGGCCGACGCGCTGCTCGCAAAAATGATCAACCGCCTCGACGTCTCCATGGCCTCTTCCAATCCGGCCGAGGTACATCTCAGAGACGAGAAGGTTACCTGGTCAGACAGACTCGAGATAGGAGTATGTTCGCAGTACGGTACTAACTTTGGTTCCTCTATCTTTCAGAACAGAATCGAGCCGGTGATCGTTTCTGACCCATTGTCAGTTGAAGGAGCTTCAGGGCCGACGAGCCAAGCTGTTGTTGGCGTTCAGGAGATGTCGGATCAAGCCCTTGGCGAGCCGGATTCGAAACCCGCAGATGTTGCTGATGAAGCTCCGGCTGCCGTTTAAGGAATCGCCGAACTATTTTCGTTTTTCTTTTTAGATTTTTGAACATAGCGCCTGGATGGCTTTATCCTTTATTAACTTGTGTAATCAAAGACAAAGTTTGTTTTCGACGCCCTTGTGTTTGGAAAATATATTCGAGCCGTTTGGTGAGATCGACCTTAATTCCAAGTATTAGACTTAGTTCTTTTAAGGTCGCTTTTGCCGACGTTGTGTCGAGCCATTTTTGCATCGGGTTTAAGTTAATTTGTTCCAACTTTGATCGCATATTAATATTAACGGTGGCTCGGAATAGCAATGATTTTAAAATACTCAACCAATGTCACCGCGAGGCGTCTCTGTATATTGGGTTTATGCCAACTAGTTTCTGTTTTTTCCGCATTCCATGAATCAATGAGCTGCGGACCGAAACAATGGCGATTTAACTGTTCAACCAACGTTCTAGCGAACCATTTCGGGTGTTGGGTTTCTGATCTGTATGTTCCAGTTTTTGCCGCGTCCTTATCTATTAGTAATTAGCGGGTCGGAACAGACGATGAATGATCAATTTATATAGCGCGGATGATTAAGATGATTAAGATCGGATGTTGTGGCCAACAACACCCGGCTCGGAATAGATTAAGAGCGTATTCCGAATTGTACCAAGTGGCGTAAATGGTTTGTTTATGTTGACAAACTGATGTAATAAAAACTCGAAGTTTTATTAGCAATCGTGTTTTAGCGGCGAACCGCGTTACAAGAAACAATTTTATTGACCAGTCGTGTTGACAGCGAGCCGTGTTACGAGGGACAAAAATGCGTTTAACGGCGAACCGTGTTGCAAGCTATGGTGATTCGTTTAACGGCGAACCGTGTCTCAGGCTAAAAATGCGTTTAACGGCGAACCGTGTTGCACGCGAAAGGGAGTGTATATGTACACGTACCCACTCTCCCCCCCCCTCCTTTTTTTTTGGAGGGGGGCAACTGAATCCACTCGAAAGGGAACTGCCTACGTACCCCTTGCGGGGATCAAGTCACGCGTAGTTCTAGGTAATGGCGCGTTGGGCCTTACTGATAATATTTCTTGAGGTGCATCACGTTCCATGGCTTCAAGATTGCTTCGCCAGCCATATTTTCGAGTCGATAGGCCCCGGGACGAACCGTTTCAATGACCTTGTACGAGCCCTCCCAGTTCGCTCCTAACTTTCCGGCATTCCGTTCAACGGTGTTCTGGAATACTTTTCTGAGAACCAAGTCGCCTTCTCTAAATCTTCGGGCTCGGACGTTGGAGTTGTAGTATTTAGCGACGAATTGTTGATAGTTCTGTATGCGAATGAGTGCCTGGTCGCGCCGTTCGTTGATTAGATCCAGCTCGTCTAGCAGCACCAGGTGATTATAGCCCTCTTGCTCTGGTAACAGCCAGCGACGTACTCCGGGAAAATGCACTTCTGGTGGGATTACACATTCCGTTTTGTAGACAAGTGCGAATGGCGTTTCGCCGGTGGCTCGCCTCGGGGTTGTTCGATGGGACCAAAGGACTCCTTCCAGTTCGTCTGCCCAGCGGCCTTTTTTGGCGTCGAGCCGTTTTTTGAGTCCGTCCAGAATCGTCTTGTTAGTCGCTTCGGCTTGACCATTCCCTTGTGGGTAGTGAGACGTTGACTTGCTAAGGCGGATCTTCCATTTCTCGCAGAAGTTTTGAAATCGAGCCGATATAAACTGCGAGCCATTGTCCGTGACAATTTCGTAAGGGACACAGTGCCGGCAGATGATGTTTTTCCAAATGAATTGCTCAACTTGGGCATCCTTTATGTTTGCGTAGGATTCTGCCTCGACCCATTTAGAGAAATAGTCGGTTAAGACTAGCAAAAACCTTTTTTGCTTTGACTTGTGCAGCGGTCCGACAATATCCATCGACCATCTCATGAATGGATATGGTGCGGAGATAGAAGACAACAGCTCGGCTGGCTGATGTATCGTTGGAGCATGACGTTGGCATTTTTCGCATTTCCGTGATTATTTTTCGCAGTCGCTGATCATCGTTGGCCAAAAATAGCCGTGCCGTTTGATTTTGATAGCCAGGGCTCGTCCTCCGGAATGATTTCCACATGATCCACTGTGAACTTCTTTCATTATTTCTCGCGCCTTGTTTCCCTCTACGCACGCGAGCAGCAGTCCTGAAAACCTCCATCGGAACACGGCGTCGCGTATCAGAATGTATCGTGCTGCGTGAGCTTTCAGCTTGCGAGCCGCCCACTTATCCGTTGGTACTTCTCCGTCGGCTATGTATACACGGATTGGATCGAGCCACTCTTTGTCACAACCGTACTCCGTCTCTTCTTCGATGTCCATATCCGCGGGCTGATCGCCATTGAGTACACCATTATCGCCCGGCTCGTCTGTGACTACGGTCATTAGGATTTCGGGCTCGTCGGTATCGATACTGGGACGTTCGATAAACTCTAAGGGAATTATCCTTTTCAAGTCTGGGTCGGAGGTCGAGGCCAGCGAGGCCAGAGCGTCGGCTTGAGTATTGTCTCCACGCGGTATCTTCTCCAATGCAAATTTTTCGAACTGTCCGGCTAGATTCTTAACTACTTCGAGGTAGGCCTTTATTCTTTTGTCTTTGGTAGCGTATTCTCCACTGAACTGGCTCGCGACGAGCTGAGAATCACAGCAAGCGCGTATGTTTCGAACTCCAATTCCGAGCGCCAACATTAATCCAGCTATTAATGCTTCGTACTCTGCCTCGTTATTTGACGCACCAAAATTTAGACGAAGAGATTGTTCCAAAATTTCGCCTGACATGAAGTAACCAGTCGACGGGAAGATTCGGCTCTCCGCTGGTGGCGATTGGCAATTCGATTAGGAAGTCAGCCAAGACCTGCGATTTTGCGCTCGTTCGACCTCGATACTCGATATCGTATTCGCTCAGCTCGATCGCCCACTTCGCCAGTCTTCCTGATTGGCTCGGGCTATGTAAAATCATTCGCAAGTGGTAGTGCCGTCAGGACTATAATCGAATGGGATTGAAAATACGGGCGTAATTTCCGAGCCGACATAACGACTGCAAGCGCAAATTTCTCGGTCTGGGGGTATCTTGTTTCTGCATCGGTCAGGCTTTGACTCACGTAAAAAACCGGTTTTTGGGTTCCGCGGTCTTCGCGGATTAGGACTCCACTGACTGCTGTTAAGGACACCGCAACATACAGATATAGTGGCTCTCCGTCCTCCGGCTTCGCTAGTATTGGGGGGGCTCGCCAGATAAGATTTCAGCTCGAGGAAGGCTTCTTCACATTTTGCTGGTTTGACTGGTTTAAAGGTCGGATCGACGTTTAGCTCGTGTCGAGCGACATTGATATCTATTCCAGGCATATGCTCTGCTGTCCAAGCGAAGGTGTTGATGTTCTCTTTCAAGAAAGAGATTAGTTCCTTTTGGATCGCTCCTTCCAGGTTTGCTCCGATTTCCACACATCTTTCTGGGTTCTGTTCGTCAATGCATACGGAGATTACGGCTTCGCAGGTTGGTTCCTCGATGACAGTTTCCTTGCCTTCGACTAGCGTATTCCGGGCGGGCTGGCTGTTCGTTGGCTCGCCGTCATCTGCTATCTGTAATTGCTATAAGATGGTGGCTAGGTCGTTTGCCGTCTCTCAGCTCGTCTTAACCTTCTTCATGTTCGCTTCGGGGAGCAGTTTCGGCAGAGGATTCCAGAGTTTATGCTCCGTCATGAAGCATATTCTCGACTCCTTTTGCGAACCGAGTATGGTTTTCACTCCAGATGGAGTGGGAGACTTGATGCACAGATGATATGTGGATGGTACGGCTCGCATCGAATTTATCCATGGTGTTCCCATGATGATGTTGTAGATCGGTGGGTTATCCGAGACGGAAAAGTGAACCATTTTGGTGATACCACTTGCTTCGACCGGGAGCGTGATTGTTCCCATGGACATTGTCGTCTCGCCTCCGAACCCTGTCAACGGTTTCGGCGTCGACCGTACGTCAGATAGATCGATTCCCATTCGCTCCAAGGTTCCTTTGTAAATTATGTCGACCGTGCTCCCCGTATCGATGAGGATCCGAGCTACGTCGAAGTTTCCCACGGCCAGCATGATTACGAGGGGATCGTTGTGTGGTTCATCAATGCCGATAACTTTGTTCTCTGTGAAGGTGAATTCGGCGTTTGGAAGCTTTGGGGGTTCGTACCAATTGACCGCTGCGTCGGCTCGTCGTTGAAAGGCTTTGCTCGACGACACGGTGTCCGGGCAGTATTGCGAGCCGCCCATTATGAGATGGATTCTCCTTCGCGTTCCAGCTTGATCATCCGAGTCCTCCCGTCTTCCGCGCTTCGGTTGGTCGATCGGTCGATCCGATTTTTCTGGTCGTTCTCTCGGCTCGGGTCGCTCCAGATCCTCCAGTTTCAGGTCACCCTTCAGTTTTCCACTAAGCAGCTTCTTTGCGAGCTCCGCTCCTAGGTGGCGGCATTTCTCGGTAGAATGGCCGTAGCATTGGTGAAATTCGTATTAGGCTTTGTCGTCGTAGTTCGAGGGGCTTTGGTTCCTCACCCATGTGTTGCTTTTTAGCGCTTTCCCCCTTCCTAGGCCTACTTGGTTTACGACGTCAGATTGTGGGCTCGCATCGACCTGATAATTGTGCGCTCCGGACAGGTTCCATCCTTCGTGATATACATATCCGCTCCGCTGATTGTGGCGCTTCTGGTTGGTCTGTGGCTGTACTGCTGGCGGTGGCTTAGCTGCGGCTTTAGACGAGGTGTGCAGCGCGGTTAGGAGCTTCATATCCTCCTCTTCTGCTACGAACGCCACGGATCGATGGATGGCGTCGGCGATTGACTTAGGTTTATTGAGGGCGAGCTCTTTCCGGAAATCCGATTGGAACCACAACCCCTTTTTGAGTGAGTCCACGGCGATCTCGTCGTTGATCGTTCCTGCCTTCGACATAGTTGTTTTGAATCGCTCCATGAAGCTGCGAAGCGACTCTTCTTCTCCTTGTACCATATTCCACAGATTAATCGCCGAGGCTGATCTCTCTATAAACATGGAGTATTGTTTAAGGAAGAGAGCCGTCAGCTGCTGGAAGTTTTTGATCGAATTCGGCTTGAGGTTCAAGAACCAGTCCAGGGCCGCGCCTTTCAGATACTCGGCGAATAATAGGCAGAACCCAGCATCCTTTTCTTCTATGCTTCTGAATGCAGCTCTACTCAGTGCAACCCGAAACGCGTTAATATGATCCTTAGGATTGGTCGAACCGTCGTACTTCTAGATGCTCAATTTCCCTGGATCGATCACCTTGGTGTTAATTATCCGAGCCGAGAAAGGTGTATGTTCCGCGTCCTCGCATATTTGAGCGATCTCTGGTGCCGAACTGAGTGCTCTTTGGATTTGAGATCGAAGCAGCTTAGCTTCGTTATCGGATTTTTCAAGGCGAGCCCGAATTTCGGCCAATTCATCTCGGCTCATACTCGGTTCTTGGCTGGGAATATTCCTCCTTGAGGAGTTCGGGCCTCGAGGCAGCCGATTCTTGTTTCGAGTACCGTGAGGAGTCGGTGTTCGCTTCTCGAGTAGGAGACGCGTAATGGCTTCCGGAAACGTTTCGGAAGAGGGTAAAGCAGGCGAGACGTCCGTGCTCTGTTCGGCAATATTAGTTGGTTGACTCGGATCATCAATCAAATCGCTCGGGGCAGACTCCCCTTGACTTGATAGTATCTGCCTGAGCATCTCGGCCAGTGATTCTTGGGTGATATCGCTGGGGATCTGATCTCCCAAGTTGAACCGTATCGGGTTAACCGGTTGAGCATCCTTGCGCTTTGTGTTCTGCTTCTTCCCGCGGAGACGCGGTGGCGAGTCATCTGGCTCGGAACTTGTCTCGCTTTGCTCGGGAGTTTTTTCCTCTTCTCCCTCTTCCTCTGTTTCATCGGCTGGGGAGTCGAAGGCCAGATTCTTCGGGTCGAGTTTCTTTCGTCGCCTAGCGTCTCGTTCTTCTATTTCTTTTAGGTGGGTGCGGAGATTTTCGAGCTCTTGAGTCAACGTGCTGTTCAAGGCTCCTTGCTCTTCAGCTTGTTTCTTCAGGGCAGCGATCATCTCTGTTTCTGTTTGGCTCGCCGCCGCGCTTCCTTCATGTTGCTGACCGGTCGGGTCGGTCTCGTCTAGATTCGTGTCCGTCATCCTGCTTCGTATTCTTTGTGTATGAATTCTCTCCCCACCCTCCTTCTAGCGACAAATTGTGCGAGCCGAAACTTGCGCAATATAGTTTAGTTCGTTTTTAGAGAGAGCCGAGGAATTCTATTGGTTAAATACGAAGAAGACGAGCCAAAGATGGTTTTATTATTAGCTGTTATGCGAGCTATCAAATTTGTGGCGTATGCCATTGCTGTGGGTAAAAAGTGATGCCTAAAACAATTGATATCGGTTCCTATTTATAAGAGAATAGGAACCGACTTTACAAGATTTAAGTAAATTTTCCATAATGAAACTTTCCATTTCTGCTCGCACCGACTCATGTTTATGGCAAGCTCTGAATATGGGCCTCCTTCAATGGGCCTCGGCTCGAATCGCTTCGCTGGATGTTGGCTCGGCCCATCGAGAGGTCTCTTCCCGGTTTTCTGGTTTAGTTGACGGTTCGGTCCAGCTTACTTCGATCACTCCGGTTCGGATGACAATGTGATGGAGGGAAATCTGACTCCAACAATTTGCCCCCAGCTCGCTAGTCTTATGTATAAGAGTGGCGAGCTATAAGTTTATTAGGAAAAAGCATTGTCACTCGAACCGAGCTGTCGACGTATTCGGCTCGTCTTTCTGAGAGAAGTTGGTTCGTCTTTCTTCTAAACGGTGTCGTAGAATTGCTACTTTAACCGGTCGAGGAATCCGAAGCGTCTCGGGGCCCGCTGATTTCGGCGGAAACCCTAGAAATCGGGCAGGAATTAGGTCGTGCCGTTTCGCCTTCCCGAACCGACGCGCCCACGCGCCAAGACTTCTATAAATATCGGACTCCGGAGCTCACTTTTCTCATCTCGCTCTCTCTCCAAAATCAAGAAAAAAGGTAGAACTCTCTTTCTCTCTCTAGCTTTTCTTTTCCTGTTCTCAAATTTCGTTAGTGTTCTTTGTTTGCTCCGCCGGTGTGAATCGTTTTGCATCGCGATCTTCAAACTTTCCGACCACTCTTTAAATTCTCCGATCCATCTTCTTCCGAGCCAAAGATGTCTTCAAGCAGTCGCACCACTACAAGAAATAGGCCCATTAACAGCATACGATTAGTGCTATAATATGTGTTTGATAGCGTTTTCATGTATGCTGTGTTAACCGGAGCTATAATAGGGTCACTTCATATAATAGCGTTTTTGAGTTGTGCTATTATATGTTTATTTATTATAGCGCTTATTTAATGCTGTATTGGAGTTTCTAATAACATATTTTAAATGCTATTTTAATTTGTATTGTAGCACTTTTTCTGTGCTATTTTATAAGTTTTTGTAGCTATTTTTTTCTGCTGTTTGTATTCTTTCTGTAGCTATTTTCGTGTGTTATTGTTAAGCGTTTTTTAGTTATTTTTAGTGCTATTTAATTTTAGGTATATCTCTATTAACGTGATACTTATATGTATTAAATATATTTTTTATTTCACAGAAAATCCATAAATACATAAAAAAGTCTTACATACTCTAATCCTTGAACAAAAACCTCAAATACTACTTCTACATTACAAGACTACTAATTACTAATCATAAAGGTTTATGAGATAAAAAACACAAAAGGGAAATACACTTCTTCCTCGGTTGAATTTGAGTGTCCTGTCTTCAGCTTACAAGATTTTCCAGCCTACCATTCTGCAGTGATTGTTCAATCTGCATAACCAAAAAAAAGTACGAGACTTTACAAAGTCCCAGTTGAAAAAATAACTGATTTTTAAACAAGTTGCTAGTTCCTGCAACTTTATCCTAGCGAAAAGCATGCTGCAAATATTAGTAGCGCCTAATAACAAACCTTAGTAAGGCCATATTAGCAGCTTAACTACATTTGCCCTGCCTCTTAACCTGTCTTTACTAAACATCAAAATATATATAAAAAGATTGAAAATATCCCAAAGCGTTAAGTTAGAAATACATCAAAGTAGATTGATTACATTGAAGAGATTTGATTACAAGGGACTATACAGACCTTATGGTTTCTAGTGGAGCAAGAACAGCGTTGGTCATGGCTCCAGCTAAAGCCCCACTAAGAAATTCACGAGCTTCCCAAGTCTTGAAGAAATCCTGAATCAACAGAAATCAAAAACACAACAGAGAGAGAGAGAAATATCACAATGGTTTCATCAAATCAGAATACAATACAGATTGTCAAAACCATAAGCGAAGCAAAGACTAGACCGGACAAAAAAAAGAAAAAAAGAAACTTACTTTTACAGGAATCGTGAATTAAGGAAATTGAGGCTGGAGAAAAAGATGAGAATCCGATGAAGCATATTCCTTCTCCATAACCAGAAGCCCTTCCTTTGTTCTAACATGATACTATTGTTGTAACAAGCGACATTTCTGTATATAAACAAAAATTAACACCAAGGAGACACATTTTCTATGAGAATGTTATGTTAAAACACCTTGTCTAAGAAATTAGAAAAGTTAACATCTGAAGAATCTAAACAAATGTACAATACCTTACTCTCGTAAGGCTCATCATAACTTAGACCAATCTCATAAACATCTCAATACTAAATCTTCAAAAAGGATCATCAAATCATGTAAGTTTGTTTACCATGTAAGCGGAACTTCAAATTATCTTTAGGAACAAACTCAACCTCAGCTTGGAACTCTCTTTCCCCTTGATAGCTCACTATCTCCAGCTGCTTCACCGCAACTTCTCTCCCGTTTCTTACCACTCCTTTGTGCCATCATAAACTAAAATAAATTAGCCTGTTCAATTTCGAACTATTAATAAAAGTTTAACCTCCACACAAAGGTTTAATCTCCACACACATCAAGAGCATGAACCCTAAAATCTCAACTTGAGGATGAGCTAAACCAGAGGAAAAACGCAATAAATAAATTACCATGGACTCGTCTTAGATGGTTCTCAGTCTCCATCTTCAGTCTCTCTCAGTGAACTGTCATCCTCGGAATCGAAGATATCAGAGTCAAATCATCGGAATTCAAAGACCCCAACAAACTCTAAAAACACACACAAAACCCAGAATTTTTTTTTAATAAAAAGCACAATAAGAAACGAGGTCCAAGGTATGAAACAAAAGAAGGAGCAAGGCAAGGATAATACATATGTCGTAATCGGAATCAATCCTAATGTCGAACCAGCAGAAAATAAATTTCTGCTTTCCCGTCGGGATTTTCGTTAGTGCCGTCGCGAGACTGAGGAGACTGACGGAGAAAGTCGACAGACGCTTGGTCTTCTTCCTCGTCTAAAACCCTAATTTTCTAAGGGATTAGCAGGAGAGAGATGATGAAACGAGGGCTATCACAAGATTGAGGAGCATCTTCTATCAGAGATGATTGAGGAGTAGATCATACAGGAAGAGGATAGAGGGAGGAGAATCGCACTCGCAAGAGATCTGTTTTTTTTTTTTTTAGAGCTTGTGATTTTTTTTTTGTACGGAAAAGCCTTGTGATTTTTTTTTTTTTAAGTGCTGAGGCCTATGAAAAAATTGAAAACATTAGGCTCCAATCGTCATTTTTGTTCCCGCTTAGCGAAATTTCGGCATAGCATTTAAAAAATGTTATAATAGAGTACTCTAAATCAATATATCTTCTTTAATAGCAGTTATGAAAATCGTGCTATCGTATTGTGCTATCAATACCAATATTTCTTGTAGTGCACTCCTTCGGTCGGAGTTGATCATTCTGAGGATTGCTCCAATAATTCGAACGATTCGGAGATCTCGGTTCGCCGCTCGTCTTCTTCCTCCGAGCCATCCGATTCGGTGGGATCTCACAACTCCTTCACTCCGCAGGGTCGGAAGGTAGTTAATTCGCCTCGATCTGAAGAGGGAAATCAATCTGTCAGGGTTGCCGAGACCGCTGAAGTTAATGTATTGGCGAGCGAGCCGTCAGATCTTCATCGTGACAGTTTAAATGGAGCATCCGAGCCGATTGTGGATGAAGAGGACGAGCTAAACCTTCTCCGTGCCGAGGCAGAATTTGCTAAGGACCAGTCGGCTCGTCCCGGAATACCATTTGACCCGGTATATAATCCTGAGGAGATTAAGCTTGAACAGATGATGTCTGAAGGGGCGATTGGAGATATCCTCGGGCCGTTCAAACCCAGGCCTCCTCAGTTGCCGAGGAGAACCCTTCTGGATGACGCATCTCTCGATTGCATCTTATCCAGCGCCTTCGGTGTCGGCTTGTCAAAGGGGATGAGGAAATGCTCCTCGAAGAGACGGGTCTCAAGGAAAGTTACTCACAGGCGAGCCGCGAAGAGATCGGTTCCAAATCCTCCTAAGTCGACGCTTTGCTCCGAATCGTCTTTGGAAACGCTTCGTCGGTGTTTCCACATATCAGAAGGAGTCGACCTTCTTCTGCCGGCGAGCCATCAGAGGGCTGACGATCCTCCCTTGGGATGTCTGACGCTTTACGAGAGCTTCTTCTACGGTTGCTTTCTGTGGTTTCCGATCCCTAGCCTCGTTCTGCACTATCTGAGCAAGTATGGGCTTGCCATCGGCCAGATCATGCCACGTGGCCTTCGTCATTTGATCGGGCTCATCGTCCGTAGTTTCGAGACCGGCATCCCGCTCGGGATTCATCACCTTCAGAATCTCCTGGAGATTCGAGCCGGATCGAAGAAGTCACTCCGGTATTACATTTCTTGTAAGAAGAACCGGAGGATCATTGACGGTTTTCCCAACAAAGACAGCGGTTGTCGGGGCGATATGTGGGGCGACTGTCGGGAGCATTCCCAGAAAATTTGTCAAGCAGAGTTGGCAGCCAATCGGTAGCCGAACCGAAAAACAATCATCGTTTTCATTTGCTTGGATTGCTTCTAACTTTTTCGTTTATTTTTCAGTTCGACGAGCCGTATTCCGTCTTCCCAACGATTTCTCAGAAGTCGTGGAAAGCTTTCACGCAGGGAAAAACGACTGGGAGAGAGACTTCTCTTTGGAGCGAGTAGAAAGTGCCCGAGCCCGAGCCTACGATTCTTTCGACGACTCAGACAGCTCGGACGAAGAAATCCCGGAAGTTCCCGAGTCTTCAGACGACGAGATGCAGAAGAAAACCATCCGTCATAGACTTCAGGATAAAAAGGATGAAGAAGCTCGTGTGAAAGCCGAGGAAGCGGCTCGCGCTAAGGCCGCGGAGGCGGCCGCAAAATCAAAGGCTGAGGGCAAGCGGACTACGGTGCCGAGCCCTCCGAAAAAGGGGCCTCGAAGCGAAGGGCCCATAAATCTTGGGAAGGCCGTGAAGCTTGCTAAGGAAGCCATGGCTTCAAAGAAAAAGGGGGCCGCTGCGCCTTCCTCTCCAGGTCGCTCGGACGCGTCCAGAGATTCGGGGACTCTGGTCCTCAATCGGAAAGCTAAGAAGGTTTCCGAACCTGCTGGCGCGCTATCGATGAACAAGCCTCCCGAGACGGGAGGAAAGAAAAGAGCCGCGCCCGGAGGGCTCAAGGAGAAGGCTTCGAAAAAAGCCAAAGAAGACGCTCCTTCTTTCCCGCTCGTTGATCCTACTCAGGGTCAGCTTCTGCAAAGAGCCGAGGCGGCAAGCTTCCTTGCGAGCAGTACCTCAACGGTTCGTCTCCCTCCCCCTCAACGGCCCTTAAACTTCTTTCGGTGGGTTTTCTTCCTCTCCAAAAAATGAAGCAAACGTTCGTACATTAACTCATACGTGTATTTTTTGTTTCAGTTCACGGAGTCCTTCAATGGCATAGTGGCGGGCTACGAGGCTAGAGCTCGCTCTGATCGGTCGGCTCTTGACGAGTTTCAACAGACGATCGACGACCTGAAACGGCTTCATGAGGTTTCAGAGAGGGGCCACGCCGAAGAATTGGCTCGGGCTAAAGAGGAGACCGCCAAGATCCAACGCGAGGCGGAGGTTCACAGGGAGAACGCTATCAAGATGGCCGACTCGAATCTTAGGATCGCGGAGAGGAGTAAATTCTTCGAAACTAAGGTCAGCTCGCTGCAGGAGCTATTGCGGGCCAAGGATGCTCTCCTCGAGGCTGAGGTTAAAAGGGTGAGGTCCGAGGTGGACAGTCGGTACGCCTCTTTGCTCGAGACGGTTAAATCTGATGCGGAAGGGCTCAAAGAGGCATTCTCCCGAGCCGTTTATCTTGCTCAGGCTCAGGGTAACATCGAGTTGATCGGTGATATTCGGAGCGCGAACCCTCCCGACCTCGAAGTCGAACTCGCGGGACTCGAGGAGCATGTCGCTTCTGATCCCAAGCCTGGTGAGGAGGCCGACGCGCTGCTCGCAAAAATGATCAACCGCCTCGACGTCTCCATGGCCTCTTCCAATCCGCCCGAGGTACATCTCAGAGACGAGAAGTGCCTGGATGGCTTTATCCTTTATTAACTTGTGTAATCAAAGACAAAGTTTGTTTTCGACGCCCTTGTGTTTGGAAAATATATTCGAGCCGTTTGGTGAGATCGACCTTAATTCCAAGTATTAGACTTAGTTCTTTTAAGGCCGCTTTTGCCGACGTTGTGTCGAGCCATTTTTGCATTGGGTTTAAGTTAATTTGTTCCAACTTTGATCGCATATTAATATTAACGGTGGCTCGGAATAGCAATGATTTTAAAATACTCAACCAATGTCACCGCGAGGCGTCTCTGTATATTGGGTTTATGCCAACTAGTTTCTGTTTTTTCCGCATTCCATGAATCAATGAGCTGCGGACCGAAACAATGGCGATTTAACTGTTCAACCAACGTTCTAGCGAACCATTTCGGGTGTTGGGTTTCTGATCTGTATGTTCCAGTTTTTGCCGCGTCCTTATCTATTAGTAATTAGCGGGTCGGAACAGACGATGAATGATCAATTTATATAGCGCGGATGATTAAGATGATTAAGATCGGATGTTGTGGCCAACAACACCCGGCTCGGAATAGATTAAGAGCGTATTCCGAATTGTACCAAGTGGCGTAAATGGTTTGATTATGTTGACAAACTGATGTAATAAAAACTCGAATTTTTATTAGCAATCGTGTTTTAGCGGCGAACCGCGTTACAAGAAACAATTTTATTGACCAGTCGTGTTGACAGCGAGCCGTGTTACGAGGGACAAAAATGCGATTAACGGCGAACCGTGTTGCAAGCTATGGTGATTCGTTTAACGGCGAACCGTGTCTCAGGCTAAAAATGCGTTTAACGGCGAACCGTGTTGCACGCGAAAGGGAGTGTATATGTACACGTACCCACTCTCCCCCCCCCCCCCTTTTTTTTGGAGGGGGGCAACTGAATCCACTCGAAAGGGAACTGCCTACGTACCCCTTGCGGGGATCAAGTCACGCGTAGTTCTAGGTAATGGCGCGTTGGGCCTTACTGATAATATTTCTAGAGGTGCATCACGTTCCATGGCTTCAAGATTGCTTCGCCAGCCATATTTTCGAGTCGATAGGCCCCGGGACGAACCGTTTCAATGACCTTGTACGGGCCCTCCCAGTTCGCTCCTAACTTTCCGGCATTCCGTTCAACGGTGTTCTGGAATACTTTTCTGAGAACCAAGTCGCCTTCTCTAAATCTTCGGGCTCGGACGTTGGAGTTGTAGTATTTAGCGACGAATTGTTGATAGTTCTGTATGCGAATGAGTGCCTGGTCGCGCCGTTCGTTGATTAGATCCAGCTCGTCTAGCAGCATCAGGTGATTATAGCCCTCTTGCTCTGGTAACAGCCAGCGACGTACTCCGGGAAAATGCACTTCTGGTGGGATTACACATTCCGTTCCGTAGACAAGTGCGAATGGCGTTTCGCCGGTGGCTCGCCTCGGGGTTGTTCGATGGGACCAAAGGACTCCTTCCAGTTCGTCTGCCCAGCGGCCTTTTTTAGCGTCGAGCCGTTTTTTGAGTCCGTCCAGAATCGTCTTGTTAGTCGCTTCGGCTTGACCATTCCCTTGTGGGTAGCGAGACATTGACTTGCTAAGGCGGATCTTCCATTTCTCGCAGAAGTTTTGAAATCGAGCCGATATAAACTGCGAGCCATTGTCCGTGACAATTTTGTAAGGGACACCGTGCCGGCAGATGATGTTTTTCCAAATGAATTGCTCAACTTGGGCATCCTTTATGTTTGCGTAGGATTCTGCCTCGACCCATTTAGAGAAATAGTCAGTTAAGACTAGCAAAAACCTTTTTTGCTTTGACTTGTGCAGCGGTTCGACAATATCCATCGACCATCTCATGAATGGATATGGTGCGGAGATAGAAGACAACAGCTCGGCTGGCTGATGTATCGTTGGAGCATGACGTTGGCATTTTTCGCATTTCCGTGAGTATTTTTCGCAGTCGCTGATCATCGTTGGCCAAAAATAGCCGTGCCGTTTGATTTTGATAGACAGGGCTCGTCCTCCGGAATGATTTCCACATGATCCACTGTGAACTTCTTTCATTATTTCTCGCGCCTTGTTTCCCTCTACGCACGCGAGCAGCAGTCCTGAAAACCTCCATCGGAACACAGCGTCGCGTATCAGAATGTATTGTGCTGCTTGAGCTTTCAGCTTGCGAGCCGCCCACTTATCCGTTGGTACTTCTCCGTCGGCTATGTATACACGGATTGGATCGAGCCACTCTTTGTCACAACCGTACTCCGTCTCTTCTTCGATGTCCATATCCGCGGGCTGATCGCCATTGAGTACACCATTATCGCCCGGCTCGTCTGTGACTACGGTCATTAGGATTTCGGGCTCGTCGGTATCGATACTGGGACGTTCGATAAACTCTACGGGAATTATCCTTTTCAAGTCTGGGTCGGAGGTCGAGGCCAGCGAGGCCAGAGCGTCGGCTTGAGTATTGTCTCCACGCGGTATCTTCTCCAATGCAAATTTTTCGAACTGTCCGGCTAGATTCTTAACTACTTCGAGGTAGGCCTCCATTCTTTTGTCTTTGGTAGCGTATTCTCCACTGAACTGGCTCGCGACGAGCTGAGAATCACAGCAAGGGCATATGTTTCGAACTCCAATTCCGAGCGCCAACTTTAATCCAGCTATTAATGCTTCGTACTCTGCCTCGTTATTTGACGCACCAAAATTTAGACGAAGAGATTGTTCCAAAATTTCGCCTGACATGAAGTAACCAGTCGACGGGAAGATTCGGCTCTCCGCTGGTGGCGATTGGCAATTCGATTAGGAAGTCAGCCAAGACCTGCGATTTTGCGCTCGTTCGACCTCGATACTCGATATCGTATTCGCTCAGCTCGATCGCCCACTTCGCAAGTCTTCCTGATTGGCTCGGGCTATGTAAAATCATTCGCAAGTGGTAGTGCCGTCAGGACTATAATCGAATGGGATTGAAAATACGGGCGTAATTTCCGAGCCGACATAACGACTGCAAGCGCAAATTTCTCGGTCTGGGGGTATCTTGTTTCTGCATCGGTCAGGCTTTGACTCACGTAAAAAACCGGTTTTTGGGTTCCGCGGTCTTCGCGGATTAGGACTCCACTGACTGCTGTTAAGGACACCGCAACATACAGATATAGTGGCTCTCCGTCCTCCGGCTTCGGTAGTATTGGGGGGCTCGCCAGATAAGATTTCAGCTCGAGGAAGGCTTCTTCACATTTTGCTGGTTTGACTGGTTTAAAGGTCGGATCGACGTTTAGCTCGTGTCGAGCGACATTGATATCTATTCCAGGCATATCCTCTGCTGTCCAAGCGAAGGTGTTGATGTTCTCTTTCAAGAAAGAGATTAGTTCCTTTTGGATCGCTCCTTCCAGGTTTGCTCCGATTTCCACACATCTTTCTGGGTTCTGTTCGTCAATGCATACGGAGATTACGGCTTCGCAGGTTGGTTCCTCGATGACAGTTTCCTTGCCTTCGACTAGCGTATTCCGGGCGGGCTGGCTGTTCGTTGGCTCGCCGTCATCTGCTATCTGTAATTGCTATAAGATGTTGGCTAGGTCGTTTGCCGTCTCTCGGCTCGTCTTAACCTTCTTCCTGTTCGCTTCGGGGAGCAGTTTCGGCAGAGGATTCCAGAGTTTATGCTCCGTCATGAAGCATATTCTCGACTCCTTTTGCGAACCGAGTATGGTTTTCACTCCAGATGGAGTGGGAGACTTGATGCACAGATGATATGTGGATGGTACGGCTCGCATCGAATTTATCCATGGTGTTCCCATGATGATGTTGTAGATCGGTGGGTTATCCGAGACGGAAAAGTGAACCATTTTGGTGATACCACTTGCTTCGACCGGGAGCGTGATTGTTCCCATGGACATTGTCGTCTCGCCTCCGAACCCTGTCAACGGTTTCGGCGTCGACCGTACGTCAGATAGATCGATTCCCATTCGCTCCAAGGTTCCTTTGTAAATTATGTCGACCGTGCTCCCCGTATCGATGAGGATCCGAGCTACGTCGAAGTTTCCCACGGCCAGCATGATTACGAGGGGATCGTCGTGTGGTTTATCAATGCCAATAACTTTGTTCTCTGTGAAGGTGATTTCGGCGTTTGGAAGCTTTGGGGGTTCGTACCAATTGACCGCTGCGTCGGCTCGTCGTTGAAAGGCTTTGCTCGACGACACGGTGTCCGGGCAGTATTGCGAGCCGCCCATTATGAAATGGATTCTCCTTCACGTTCCAGCTTGATCATCCGAGTCCTCTCGTCTTCCGCGCTTCGGTTGGTCGATCGGTCGATCCGATTTTTCTGGTCGTTCTCTCGGCTCGGGTCGCTCCAGATCCTCCAGTTTCAGGTCACCCTTCAGTTTTCCACTAAGCAGCTTCTTTGCGAGCTCCGCTCCTAGGTGGCGGCATTTCTCGGTAGAATGGCCGTAGCATTGGTGAAGTTCGTAGTAGGCTTTGTCGTCGTAGTTCGAGGGGCTTTGGTTCCTCACCCATGTGTTGCTTTTTAGCGCTTTCCCCCTTCCTAGGCCTACTTGGTTTACGACGTCAGATTGTGGGCTCGCATCAACCTGATAATTGTGCGCCCCGGACAGGTTCCGTCCTTCGTGATATACATATCCGCTCCGCTGATTGTGGCGCTTCTGGTTGGTCTGTGGCTGTACTGCTGGCGGTGGCTTAGCTGCGGCTTTAGACGAGGTGTGCAGCGCGGTTAGGAGCTTCATATCCTCCTCTTCTGCTACGAACGCCACGGATCGATGGATGGCGTCGGCGATTGACTTAGGTTTATTGAGGGCGAGCTCTTTCCGGAAATCCGATTGGAACCACAACCCCTTTTTGAGTGAGTCCACGGCGATCTCGTCGTTGATCGTTCCTGCCTTCGACATAGTTGTTTTGAATCGCTCCATGAAGCTGCGAAGCGACTCTTCTTCTCCTTGTACCATATTCCACAGATTAATCGCCGAGGCTGATCTCTCTATAAACATGGAGTATTGTTTAAGGAAGAGAGCCGTCAGCTGCTGGAAGTTTTCGATCGAATTCGGCTTGAGGTTCAAGAACCAGTCCAGGGCCGCGCCTTTCAGATACTCGGCGAATAATAGGCAGAACCCAGCATCCTTTTCTTCTATGCTTCTGAATGCAGCTCTACTCAGTGCAACCCGAAACGCGTTAATATGATCCTTAGGATTGGTCGAACCGTCGTACTTCTAGATGCTCAATTTCCTTGGATCGATCACCTTGGTGTTAATTATCCGAGCCGAGAAAGGTGTATGTTCCGCGTCCTCGCATATTTGAGCGATCTCTGGTGCCGAACTGAGTGCTCTGTGGATTTGAGATCGAAGCAGCTTAGCTTCGTTATCGGATTTTTCAAGGCGAGCCCGAATTTCGGCCAATTCATCTCGGCTCATACTCGGTTCTTGGCTGGGAATATTCCTCCTTGAGGAGTTCGGGCCTCGAGGCAGCCGATTCTTGTTTCGAGTACCGTGAGGAGTCGGTGTTCGCTTCTCGAGTAGGAGATGCGTAATGGCTTCCGCAAACGTTTCGGAAGAGGGTAAAGCAGGCGAGACGTCCGTGCTCTGTTCGGCAATATTAGTTGGTTGACTCGGATCATCAATCAAATCGCTCGGGGCAGACTCCCCTTGACTTGATAGTATCTGCCTGAGCATCTCGGCCAGTGATTCTGGGGTGATATCACTGGGGATCTGATCTCCCAAGTTGAACCGTATCGGGTTAACCGGTTGAGCATCCTTGCGCTTTGTGTTCTGCTTCTTCCCGCGGAGACGCGGTGGCGAGTCATCTGGCTCGGAACTTGTCTCGCTTTGCTCGGGAGTTTTTTCCTCTTCTCCCTCTTCCTCTGTTTCATCGGCTGGGGAGTCGAAGGCCAGATTCTTCGGGTCGAGTTTCTTTCGTCGCCTGGCGTCTCGTTCTTCTATTTCTTTTAGTTGGGTGCGCAGATTTTCGAGCTCTTGAGTCAACGTGCTGTTCAAGGCTCCTTGCTCTTCAGCTTGTTTCTTCAGGGCAGCGATCATCTCTGTTTCTGTTTGGCTCGCCGCCGCACTTCCTTCATGTTGCTGACCGGTCGGGTCGGTCTCGTCTAGATTCGTGTCCGTCATCCTGCTTCGTATTCTTTGTGTATGAATTCTCTCCCCACCCTCCTTCTAGCGACAAATTGTGCGAGCCGAAACTTGCGCAATATATTTTAGTTCGTTTTTAGAGAGAGCCGAGGAATTCTATTGGTTAAATACAAAGAAGACGAGCCAAAGATGGTTTTATTATTAGCTGTTATGCGAGCTATCAAATTTGTGGCGTATGCCTTTGCTGTGGGTAAAAAGTGATGCCTAAAACAATTGATATCGGTTCCTATTTATAAGAGAATAGGAACCGACTTTACAAGATTTAAGTAAATTTTCCATAATGAAACTTTCCATTTCTGCTCGCACCGACTCATGTTTATGGCAAGCTCTGAATATGGGCCTCCTTTAATGGGCCTCGGCTCGAATCTTCGCTGGATGTTGGCTCGGCCCATCGAGAGGTCTCTTCCCGGTTCTCTGGTTTAGTTGACGGTTCGGTCCGGCTTACTTCGTTCACTCCGGTTCGGATGACAATGTGATGGAGGGAAATCTGACTCCAACACCGATCATCTAGGATAAGAGATATCTTGTTTGGCTTGAAATCAATCTCAAACATCTCTTAAACCTGTCAGAAAAGTGCAATCCAACACAGCATTGACTTGTTGAGAGATCATCATTACTCCTTGCTCAAGACTCAAATTCTTGGTGACCATCTGCTTGACATATCTTCTTATCACAGGAGTAGTCCTTATAGCATCAATCAATTGTACACTTAGCTTTGGATTTGTCAATCACAAGCTTATCCATGATAGCTTTGCACTTAGCATCTTCCAGCTCTTGTTTGGACTTCTTAGGAGACTTGGGAAAGAGTATCTTAGGCTTGTACACCTTTTCTTCGACCTTTTCAGCAGCTTTTTCACGACCTCCTCTCATCTGGGATTGGTGTCGCTCGACACTGGTCTCTGGTGTCGAGTCCTTTTTCTTCGTGTCGACCGAGGAGGTCGACAAATCTCCGTCGAACGTCGACACGTCTTCTGGTGTCAACCAACACCCATCTTCTGGTGTCAGCTGTGTCGCTCGACACTTGTAATTTTGGTGTCGACCGACACGCTTCTTCAGTGTCGCCCGACACTATGTATGTAGCAGCAAAATCTTCATCTTCAATTTCCAGCAAGTCATTTGCTCAGAATTTATACCCTTTTTCAGCACTGGATGAAGCTCTTTTCGACTTCTTTAAGTGATATGCTCAAACATTGACTTCTTCTCACTATCTGGTGTTTGTGCAGGAGGAGATTGGTAAGAAGAGGAACCATAATTCCTTGAGAAGCTGCTGGAAGTGAATGGCTTAAGATACTGTGTCTTTGTGTACCCTGGAGAACTCTGATTTCCTGCAAATGAACTCTTCTGCCCGGATCCATTTTAGCTTATGTTACATTGCTGATTACCAAATCTCTGACCCTGAAAACTAGCTCTATTGATGTAGTTAACATTTTCTTCCTCTGATTCTTCTACTGGCTCAAAAGACTCTACCTCTGCAGCAAACTGAACTGATTTCTTCCCCACAAGAAGGCTATGCACAAAATCTAGCTTAGCTATGACTTTAGCAATTTGACTTCCATCCAGATTTCTACCAAGCCTCTTCCTCTCAAAATCTGCATTCTTGGTACTATTGCTAGATGTCAAGTTCTCAATAAGTTGGTAAGCTTCGTCTGGATATATGGTGTTGAAGTTACCATTGCGCAGCATCGAGAGCCATCTGGTACCTCCAATCAATTCCTCTGAAGAAAATGCCCAGCAGGTGAACTTCAGTGAAAGCATGGTGTGGACAGTCTCTCTAATAAGACCTGAATCTTACCCAAGCAGCCTTAAATGCCTCAGTTGGTCCTTGAGAAAATTGTGATATGTTGTTTCTCAGCTCCTCGGATCTTGCTTCATCATTTAAGTTGTTCAAAAAGGCTTTCTTGGGGTCTTCCCAATTCGTCAAAGATCCTGGCTGCAACTGCTTCAGCCAATAAGCTGCATCCCCAGAAAGAGAGTAAGGGAATAGTTTGCAGAAAAGATAGTCACTGGTGACTCCATTGGCCTTGATGTTGTTGGCCAGATCTTCGAATCTCTTGATGTGGTCCATGGGATGTTCATGGGAATGACCATGAAAGAGATGCTGACCCACAAGAGTGTAGAATGCAGGCTTCAGCTCAAAGTCATTCCTCTAAAACGAAGGAGGGCGAATCGCAGACCGATTAGCATAGAACAAATCAGGCCTGTTGTGATCACCAAATGTGCGATTTGGTGCAGGCTGATTTTGCGCAGCGACATTAGCGACAGGCTGAGCTTGTGGAGCTTGGGGTGCTTCGACAATCACATTCTCATCATCGTCGAGCTTCAGCCCTTGCGCATTGCGCCAGTTTCCTTCGTTGACAACTAAATTGCCATCAGCTTGTTGAACCAAAATCAATGGCTCGTTCATCTCGACTGGCTTCATCACTTTTAAGTGTGCTAGCTCCTGATTTGTGAGATTGACTAGCTCTTTGTCCTTGTTGCTTCTGGTTTTGCGATTAGGCATACATCTGAAACACCAAAAAGAAATATTATAGAGCGCGTGAGTAACAAAAGAAAAATAAAATCTTAGACAAAATTTTAAAACTAAAAATTTAACGGCAACGAAAAAGGCGATTGACAACGGCGCCAAAAACTTGATAGGTGTAAAGTTTGCCCTAAAAATAACTGCAAGTGCACATCAATTGAGTTGTAGCAAATTGGGTATCGAATCCAAACGTCTATTAGTTGCACAGTAAATTCCTAGATTCAAATCAAGCTAAGAAGAATAGTATGAGTGTAATGCAAATAAAACTAAATAAAAGCAGCAGGTGATTGATTGATGAAGTTAAATTCAAGAGAGACAAACGCTAGGCCTTGGGAATTTCGCAGATTGCAGAGTTAAGATTATCATGATATTAATTAAGCACCGTTCTCGAACATGAACACTAATATAAAACCAATCAACTTTCGTTGCAGAAATTATCTATGTCTAAATATTAGAATTCCAAATTTCTTTGCAAATTCAATAAACTAGATAAACATTAATTGCAGGTTCAATTGTTCACAAAATTCCTAAACCAAATTTCTTTGTAGATAGGAATTTTGCTCATCGATATAGTTCAAGAAATTAATAATACTTTCGAATCTATTAATTATCCTAAGTATGAATTCCAGGTGATCAATTCTAGAAATCAATGATTAAGCACAATCTAGATGAAGAACTATAAGATTATCCTAACAGTATTTCAATTCTAACAATCCATCTTCAACCTTTGAAAACCCAAAACTTAACTAGTCAATTACTAAGACATGGTGATTGAAGACAACATCATAAACTGAATAAATTCCATTAAAGAGAAATATAGAAATAAAAGGGGTTCAGATTCTTCTCTCAGACGAACAGAGTAGCAGAATAATCTCCCCGAAAGCTCTGGAACAAATCTCTCTCAAGTCTCAATGGAAAATAAGATAAAAGTAAAAGAAGCCTAACAATTGGCTTATAAACCTAAAAATCTCGTAAAACACAAATTATACTGTTTTGTAAATAAGTGGAACTTCTGGGCCAAAGTGCAAACTCCAAAACTCTTTAAAAACATGCGACACTTCTGGCAAAGGGCGGTCTCGACCGACACCAATGTCTGGGAACGGCAATGACTTAAGTTTTCCAGCAAAAATCCCCAAATATGCTGCAAATAGCTCTATTATCTCCAATTAAGCTCCAAATGTACTTAGGACCTGTAAACACTAGAAAAGACTCCAAAAACACTAAAAAGACTCTATAAACAACACTTATATCATGGTGAAAACCCATAAAAACAATGATATATCACTGTTATCCAACCACTCAATAGTATGCATTTTTAACGTCTCAAGCGCAGGGCAAGCACGAATAAGCATCTCAAACTGATCAGAACGAAGATTCACGAAGCGAAAAAGGAGTGTTTGAAGCATGGGTAATGAAACACCCAGGACATGCAAATCAAGATCAAGTCCATGTCTTACTTTCAGCCTAACCAGTGTCCTACTGACGAAAATCTCAGGAGGTAGCCGATATACATCTTCAAACTCAACATATAGTGTAAGTTATGAAACACCACGCCGCAGAGAATTACATATCAAATGATCCACACGATCTGAATCAACACCAGCCCGACACTTTAGGGAGAACTTCTTGAGGGTAGAACCGCCTTGCAAGGCCAAAACCCTATCCACAAAATCCATAAAGCTCTGAAGAACTCCTTTCCTTTCCCGCTTACCTTCTTCGTGATGCAAAAAGATATAGTCACTGAGATGGAGGTTAGGGACAAACGCAAGCAGATTGCGCCACCTCCTAGAGAGAACAGATGTCAAAGCAGCCTCCTTTGACGAGTTGCGTCTGTGGTAGACGTGTTGTGTTGGGATTCGAGGTCGAATCCAGTTTAGTGGGGGAGAATTGTAACATCCGTGAACCAAAAAAGTGTGTTTTTGTGTGGTGTCGACCGACACCAAGGGGGGTGTCGATCGACACCGGTTGGGCGAATTGATTTCTGGTTCGATTTCAATTGCCGGTTTAGCTGTTGGTTTAGGTTAAAACCTAAGGTCGCGTTTTATAAGTCGACCAGCCGCTTTTCTTCTTGTTTTGGTAAAAAAGTGAAGAGGAGAAAAGAACAGAGAGCTTTTGTGGTGATTTCTGGAGATTGGAGGTTGATCTGAGGTGTTGTTGTGCTGTTCTTCATCTCTTTCTTCTTCTCAATCCCTTGTCAAGGTGAGTGCATGACCGTAGGCTCGCAAGAGAATTAGATTGTGAAAGGGAATTGTGGATTGAGTGAGTTTGAGTGATTTTCGTGTTTATCCTTGTGATAATCGTGGCTTAGATCGTGTGTATTGCGATAATTGTGTGTTTGGGTGTTTTTGTGTGGAAAAGCGAAGTTGGCGTCGATCTCCTGGATCGGTGTCGATCGACACCAAGCCGGTGTCGGCGACACCAAACGGGCAAGGTGTCGACCGACACAGGTGTGTGTCGATCGACACAGTCCGGTTTAATCCGGTTATCTGGCGATTTAAGAAATCAATTGGATTAAGTGGTTTAATCCGGTTTAACTGTAATTAAATGGTTTAATTCGAGAATTAATTAATAATTGGTGAAATTTATTAATTAAATGATTTAAAAATGATTGTGGAAATTATTTAAGTGTTTAAAAATTATTATTTAATTGTGGTAATTATTTAATAATTAAAGTGAAGGATTTAATAATTGTAGTAATTATTGATATTAATGAAAATTGTTAAAATTGCGTAATTGGCCTGTAGGCGGGGTGATTGCCTCACTAAGTATTTATTAAATACTTATGCATCTCTTTTTCCCCAATGTGATGCAGGTAGCCGAAGTGTTCTTCCGCGGAAAGAGACCGAAAGAAGAGGATGATGAGACTAGGAACTTGATTTTGGCAATCTTGTTGTGGCTAGCACGGAATTCGTTGTTAGGGTGTTAGCTTGATTTTAATAATGTAGCAAACCTGGTGTTTAGGTTGCTAGAATTTATTATTGGTTTTTATTGGTTATAACTTATTGGTTTATTTGTTGAACGGTTTATTTATGATTAATATTATTGATTTCTTTCGAGAATTTCCGCATTGTTAAAAAAAAAAAAAGGAGAGCTTGGTTGTTTCATTTTGGTATCAGAGCGAATACGGTTTTAGGACTGGTAGTATTGGATGAATTGGACTATGTGTTTAATTGATTTAAGTGAGTTAGTCAGTTAGTAGTATAGTCTCATCCATTCGGTCTTCCAGTTTTCCGCGGTAAGTTGTGTGTTTTATCTTGTGGTTTGTTTTTGTGTTGTCTAGTTGCTCATCTACTGTGCTGTGGTAGTGCTGTGAGATGGATGCAGGAGCTAGAGGTCGTAGTAGAGGTCGTGGTGAAGGCCCTGGTGCAGGCCGTGGCAGAGGCCGTGGCGGAGGCCGTGGCAAGGGCCGTGGTCGTGGAGCTCAGGCAGATTCCGGTGAGAGTGCAGTGCCTAGTGTGGCGACAGCGTCAGAGACTCAGTTTGTGGCGAGTGAGGCCAGTTTGGGCACTAGTGGGGGCGCGGGAGTTGGGGTTGCCCCAGGTGTGGGTGCCGCCCCGGCTCATGGTCTTGGTGACCAGTTGATGGGGGTTCTGACGCAGATTTTGGCACGTCTCCCGCAGGCAGTTCCAGAGCAGGCTCCGAGTGTTCCTCCAGTGGTGGGGGCACAACAGGGAGTTTTTGTAGGGCAGCATGGTGCTGCAGTGGTTGGGCATCCTTCCTATCTTGAGATGATGAGGGAGATGCAGAGGATCGGGACGCCTTTCTTTGAGGGTAAAGGTGGGCCCGAGGAGGCCGATGAGTGGCGGTAGAGGTTGGAACAGAACTTCCGTTCAGTCAGGTGTCCAGAGGGGTACCAGGTGGAGTTGGCAGTGCATTACCTCGGTGGGGATGCACATTTGTGGTGGCGTTCTGTCATGTTGAGGAGGGCAGTGTGGACTTGGGGTGACTTCCTAGCGGAGTTCAACGCCAAGTATTTTCCTCAGGAGGCCAGGGACAGATTTCAGTTGAGGTTTGTGGCATTGACTCAGGGTGAGAGGTCAGTGCGGGAGTATGACGCTGAGTTTGGCAGACTTATGGTGTATACTGGTTACGGTCTTGAGGGTGAGCGGAGTCTGATGGCGAGATTCCTTCAGGGTCTTCGATCTAGCATCAGGACTCAGTGCAGAGGTAGTTCGTATTCTACCAGGGCAGAGTTGGTGGAGCTAGCAGCTTCCATCGAGGAGGACCTTCGTGAATAGGTTGGTCCAGTTGTGGTGCCAGCTGCGGTTGTTCCTGCTACCCAGCCGAGGGGCCAGCAGCAACAGCAGCAGCGTAGGAGTTTCAGTTCTGGTTCTAGCAGGGGCGGCAAGCCTGCGCAGGGCCAGAAGAGGAGACTTGAGGAGGTTGCTGGAGGCAGCCAGAGTGTTCGTGGTTGCTTCAGTTGTGGGAGCTTGGAGCATCGGGTGGCTAGTTGTCCCAAGAGTAGTGCGTCTCGGGGTACTAGAGTGTGCTTTCACTGCAGGGTGCCGGGGCATATCAAGCCAATGTGTCCCAAGTTGCAGCAGGTGTCAGTGGCGTTGGTTCAGCCGGTGGCGCAGATTGCAGCAGTGCAGACGTTGGAGCAGGTGGGAGCAGCGCCGCGGGTGTACTCTTCGTCAGAGGTGGGCCAGACCAGTCAGTCAGACAAGATCACAGGTAAAATTCTGATTCAGACTTCGTAAATTCTTAGTGTAGAATTGTGGTGTGGTTGTCTGTTCTCTATTTTACTGTGATAGGGTTTAGGGTTCTCAACACTTGTGAAATGTGTAGGGACCTTGTTAGTGGGTGGTGTTGAGTCTCACGTGCTGTTTGACTCGGGAGCATCGAACTGCTTCATTACTCCGGAGTGTGCCGAGAGTAGATGTATCCAGAGTAGCGCTGGTGAGCGCAAGGGTTTGGTCAGGGTTGCCGGTGGAGGTTTCCTGACTACTTTGGGCCGTACTAGAGCAGTCGACGTTCAGATTGCAGGGTAGTTTATGCCAGCAGACTTGGTCATCAGTCCGGTAGAACTGTATGACGTGATTTTGGGGATGGATTGGCTGTCGTGTTACAGAGTTCATCTGGATTGCTTCAGAGGCAGAGTTGTGTTTGAGCGAGATGAAGGGTGTGAGACCGACTTCAGGGAGTCTTGTGATCTCGGCTATTCAAGCTGAGCAGATGTTAGGGCGAGGTTGCGAGGCGTATTTGGCGACGATAGTGATGTCGGAGTCTAGTGTGGAGGTGGCTCTTGAGGGTATTGAGGTTGTCCGGGAGTTCGAGGATGTGTTTCGGTCACTGAAGGGGTTGCCACCATCTCGGTCAGATCCCTTCACGATTGAGTTAGAGCCCGGGACAGCTCCAATATCGAAGACACCTTACAGGATGGCGCCAGCAGAGTTGGCAGAGCTGAAGAAGAAGCTAGAGGACCTTTTGAGCAAAGGGTTCATCAGACCGAGTGTTTCACCGTGGGGAACACCAGTGTTGTTTGTGAAGAAGAAGGATGGCAGTTTCCGGTTGTGCATCGATTACTGGGGACTCAACCGAGTCACAGTGAAGAACAGGTATCCACTCCCTAGGATTGATGAGTTGTTGGATCAGTTGAGGGGTGCTACCTGGTTCTCCAAGATTGACTTGGCATCGGGTTATCACCAGATCCCGATAGATGAGGCAGATGTTCGCAAGACGGTGTTCAGGATGAGGTATGGACACTTCGAGTTTGTAGTCATGCCTTTTGGGCTGACTAATGCGCCGGCAGCGTTTATGAGATTGATGAACGACGTGTTCAGGGAGTTTTTGGACGTGTTCGTTATCATTTTCATTGATGACATCTTAGTGTATTCGTTGAGTCCAGAGGAGCATGCGACTCACTTGAGGCTTGTTATGGAGAAGCTTCGAGAGCATAAGCTGTTTGCTAAGTTGAGCAAGTGCAGCTTTTGGCAGAGAAAGATGGGGTTTCTTGGCCATATCGTTTCTGCAGAGGGAGTGTCTGTGGATCCGGCTAAGATCGAGGCTATCAGAGATTGGCCTAGACCGAGTAGTGCTACCGAGATCAGGAGTTTTCTGGGTTTAGCAGGGTACTACAGGAGGTTTGTCAGGGGCTTTGCGAGTATGTCTCAGCCGATGACGAGGTTGACAGGCAAGGATGTGCCGTTTGTGTGGTTGCCTGAGTGCGAGGAGAGCTTTGGGAAGCTCAAGGAGATGTAGACTAGTACACCAGTGTTGGCATTACCCGATCCGGGGAAGCCTTACGTGGTGTATACAGACGCTTCAGGTGTTGGGTTAGGTTGTGTCTTGATGCAGGAGGGCAGAGTGATTGCTTATGCTTCGAGGCAGTTGCAGGGCAGTGAGCGCAACCGCCCTACACACGATCTTGAGTTGAGGGCAGTGGTCTTTGCACTCAAGATTTGGAGGTCTTATCTTTATGGTGGTGCAGTGCAGATCTTTACAGATCACAAGAGTTTGCAGCATATTTTTACTCAGCCTTTGCTGAATGCGAGGCAGACGCGTTGGGTGGAGTTTCTGGCAGATTATGATCTGGATATCGTGTATCATCTAGGCAAGGCCAACTTGGTGGCAGATGCATTGAGTCGACGACGAGTTGATTCAGCTAGAGAGCAGGATGTGGAGACTTTGGTCAGCGAGATTAGTACATTGAGTCTTTGTGCGATTTCTGAGGAGCCTTTGGGTTTAGAGGCAGCTGATCAGGCAGACTTACTCAGTAGGATCAGAGTGGCTCAGCAGGATGATCAGGGATTGGTTGATGCATCGCAGGCAACTGGTTCTGAGTATGAGGTCCGGTGAATGGGACGATATTGGTTCGTGGGCGAGTTTGTGTGCCCAAGGACGAGGAATTGAGACGAGAGGTCTTGAGAGAGGCTCATGCGAGCAAGTTCTCAATTCATCCGGGTGCGACCAAGATGTACCGTGACCTCAAATGGTACTATCACTGGGTTGGGATGAAGAGGGATGTGGCAGATTGGGTTGCGAGGTGCAACACGTGTTCATTGGTCAAGGCAGAGCATCAGGTTCCAGGTGGACTTTTGCAGAGCTTACCCATTCCAGAGTGGAAGTGGGATATGATCACGATGGATTTTGTGGTGGGATTACCTATCTCACGAACGTTTGATGCGATTTGGGTCATTGTGGATCGTTTGACCAAGTCCGCGCATTTCTTGACTATCAAGAAGACAGACGGAGCTGCTGTTTTGGCTAGGAAGTTTGTGCGAGAGGTTGTGAGGTTGCATGGTGTGCCAGCTAGTATTGTGTCGGATAGAGATCCGAGATTTGCCTCAGAGTTTTGGAGGGCATTTCAGACAGAGATGGGCACCAAGGTGCATATGAGTACAGCGTATCATCCGCAGACAGATGGGCAGTCAGAGAGGACTATCCAGACCTTGGAGGATCTGTTGAGGATGTGTGTGTTGGATTGGGGTGGCCATTGGGCTGATCATCTGTGTTTGGCGGAGTTTGCCTATAACAACAGTTTTCAGTCTAGTATTGGCATGGCTCCTTATGAGGCTTTGTATGGGAGGCCATGTAGGACACCCTTATGCTGGACCCAAGTGGGGGAGCGCAGCATGTTTGGGGCTACCTTTGTTCAGGAAACGACGGAGAAGATCCGTGTTTTGAGGCTGAACATGAAGGAGGCTCAGGATAGACAGAGGAGTTATGCAGATAGGCGGAGGCGTGAGCTTGAGTTTCAGGTGGGAGATAGGGTGTATCTCAAGATGGCTATGTTGAGGGGCCCTAACAGGTCCATAGCAGAGAACAAGCTCAGTCCGCAGCTTATGGGTCCGTTCCCGGTGGTGGAGCGAGTTGGACCAGTGGCTTATCGGTAGGAGTTGCCACCGATTATGAGCGCCCTTCACAAGGTGTTCCATGTGTCTATGTTGCGGAGGTGTCTGCATCCTTCAGAGGAGTTGGTGGCTGAGATTCCAGAGGATCTTCAGCCAGATATGACAGCTCCGGCGGTTCCTGTGAGGATTCTCTAGAGGGGAGTCAAGGTTCTGCGGAACAAGAGAGTGCCATTGTTGAGAGTCTTGTGGGACTGTAGTGGCACAGAGGAGGAGACTTCGGAGCCAGAGGCATAGATGAAGCTGAAGTTCAGGAAGTGGTTCGACAAGCAGATGATCGAGTGTGCTTCTTCATCTTTGTGGTTCTAGGGTGATAGCGTGGTGCTATGTTTTGTTATTGTTGTTGGATTTATGTATTTTCGTTTTGGTGTTGTAACGATATACATTTTTGAGTTATATGAGATAGTGTTTGTCTCATTTTTGGTTTTGTGGTTTGGATGTTACAAGTGTGTTGACCAGTGGGTCGTGAGACAATCTTTCCAGTTATGTCGTAAACATTTTCGAATTTTTACTCTAAGGGCGTGGTGTCCCCGAATAACTCATTTCCAAGAGATAGTATTCTCTGATAGACTTGTACGAGAGGGTCGCTACCTCAAGTATAAGTGATATGTTTATTTACTCGTGACTATAGTGTCGCGTAGTAAGTAACGAGAGGATAGTGTTCCTCTTAGGGACATAGTGTTCTCCGGCAGAGTTGAGTTAAGAGTAAAGATGTTTTGGAAATGTATGTATGGCATAGAAATAGATGTGAGTCTCGGGGATCAAGTGAGGATCTCGTGTATTTGGCCAGGTGGGCCGGATTATGTCGTATGTGGTAGACGAGTTGGACGTCTGTGGTAGACGAGTGGGTCGTCTGTGGTAGACAAGTTGGACGTCTGTGGTAGACGAGTTGGACGTCTGTGGTAGACGAGTTGCGTCTGTGGTAGACATGTTGTGTTGGGATTCGAGGTCGAATCCAGTTTAGTGGGGGAGAATTGCAACATCTGTGAACCGAAAAAGTGTGTTTTTGTGTGGTGTCGACCGACACCAAGGGGGTGTCGATCGACACCGGTCGGGCGAATTGATTTCTGGTTCGATTTCAATTGTCGGTTTAGCTGTTGGTTTAGATTAAAACCTAAGGTCGCGTTTTATAAGTCGACCAGCCGCTTTTCTTCTTGTTTTGGTAAAAAAGTGAAGAGGAGAAAAGGGCAGAGAGCTTTTGTGGTGATTTCTGGAGATTGGAGGTTGATCTGAGGTGTTGTTGTGCTGTTCTTCATCTCTTTCTTCTTCTCAATCCCTTGTCAAGGTGAGTGCATGACCGTAGGCTCGCAAGAGAATTAGATTGTGAAAGGGAATTGTGGATTGAGTGAGTTTGAGTGATTTTCGTGTTTATCCTTGTGATAATCGTGGCTTAGATCGTGTGTATTGCGATAATTGTGTGTTTGGGTGTTTCTGTGTGGAAAAGCGAAGTTGGCGTCGATCTCCTGGATCGGTGTCGATCGACACCAAGCCGGTGTCGGTCGACACCAAACGGGCAAGGTGTCGACCGACACAGGTGTGTGTCGATCTACACAGTCCGGTTTAATCCGGTTATCTGGCGATTTAAGAAATCAATTGGATTAAGTGGTTTAATCCGGTTTAACTGTAATTAAATGGTTTAATTCGAGAATTAATTAATAATTGGTGAAATTTATTAATTAAATGATTTAAAAATGATTGTAGAAATTATTTAAGTGTTTAAAATTATTATTTAATTGTGGTAATTATTTAATAATTAAAGTGAAGGATTTAATAATTGTAGTAATTATTGATATTAATGAAAATTGTTAAAATTGCGTAATTGGCCTGTAGGCGGGGTGATTGCCTCACTAAGTATTTATTAAATACTTATGCATCTCTTTTTCCCCAATGTGATGCAGGTAGCCGAAGTGTTCTTCCGCGGAAAGAGACAGAGAGAAGTGGATGATGAGACTAGGAACTTGATTTTGGCAATCTTGTTGTGGCTAGCACGGAATTCGTTGTTAGGGTGTTAGCTTGATTTTAATAATGTAGCAAACCTGGTGTTTAGGTTGCTAGAATTTATTATTGGTTTTTATTGGTTATTGGTTTATTTGTTGAACGGTTTATTTATGATTAATATTATTGATTTCTTTCAAGAATTTCCGCATTGTTAAAAAAAAAAAGGAGAGCTTGGTTGTTTCATCATGTCTCTAAACTAAAAAGACGCTTAAACAATCAGTAGAAGCAGAAGAAAGTGAGTTTAGACTGTCATTTACCTTTAGGTATGTAGAAAATTAAAAGAGGTTTCACAGCGACGAGAGAGAGAGAATGAGATTTCTTTGCGAAAAACCGGTGAAACCGTTTGTCAAGACAGTCATCCTCCAAAAGAGTAGACAGAGGACCGAGGATGTGGCTAAATAACTTTCTTTGTTGATATTCAAATCAATCAAAATGGAAGATTCAATTTCATCTTTAACATTTTGGGAGACGGGGACGTGGCTAGATATCTCTCTTATTTTTTTTCAAATCAACTAAAATGGAAGATACAGTTGTATCCAATACATTTTGGGAGACTGGGACCTAGCTAGATTTGTTTCTCTTGTTGTTTTTATATCAATTGAAACGTAAGATTCGGTTCTATCCATTCCATTTTGGGAGACGGGGATGTGGGTAGATACCCCACTCTTGTTTTTCCTTAAATCAATTAAAACGGAAGATAAAATTATATCCTTTACATTTTCGGAGACGGGGACGTGGTTAGATATCTCTTTCTTGTTTTTTAAGTAAATTAAAACGTAAGTAACACTTTTAACATTTACATTTTGGGAGATGGGGACGTGGCTACGATATCTTTATTTGTTGTTATCTAAATCAATCGAAACGAAAGATTTTGTTCAATAAAACATGACGTGGCTAGTTATCTCTCTTGTTGTTATTTAAATCAATTGAAATGGAAGATTCGGTTCCATCATTAACAATTTGGGAGATAGGGACGTGGCTAGATATTTTTCTTTGTTGTCATCTAATTTAATCAAAACGGAAGATTTTGTCCAATCATTTACATTTTGGGAGACGGGACGTGGCTAGATATCTCTCATTGTTATTTAAATTAATCAAAACAGAAGATTCATTTCTATCTTTTACATTGGTGTTATTGGATTGGGATTTTTATGTGTTTTAATGTAGTTTAATTATGATGTATTTTGTTGGGTTTTGATGAATTCATTACAATTCACGGGGACGGATTTTAAAACACAAGACAAAACTCATGTATTTGTTTTACTCATGTTTTAAGAGAGAGAATCCATTGAAATCCACTAAAACTGTTTTCTAAAATTATCAAATCAAGATTGAATAACACATATTTTTATTGTATTTTGAAATACATCAAACAAATAATTAATCTAATAACAGTAGGTTTTAATGGATTTTAATCTACTTCTTTCAAATACACAATTGAATAACACTGGATTTAATTGTGTTTTTAAAATACAATCAAATACATTAAAATAACCAATTGAATAACACTGGATTTGCTGTTTTGTAAACTCTAAAAAACAGTATAATAGTGTGTCCTAACTTGTAAATGTTTCACATTTAAGCACAGGGCAAGCAGAAAGAAGTTTTGTGAATGCACAACCAATAAGACGGTTGAACTGAACTGACTCAATAGTTCGAAAGAAATCAATAATTAATAAATCAAATCAATTCAACAAATAAATTCCAGAAATAATAAATAACTCTAGCAACCTAAACACCAGGTTTGCAAAACAAATAACTCAAAACACTAAAACAATTCCTATCATCCTCTCTTCGGCCCGATTCCGCGATCACACTTTCTTTTTACCTGCATCACATTAGGGAAAAAAGAGATGCATAAGTATTCATAAATACTTAGTGAGACAATCACCCTGCCTACAGGCCAATTACGCAGTTTTAACACTTTTTAAATATTAGAAATAATTACCACAATTATTAAAACACTTCACTTTAATTATTAAATAATTACCACAATTAAATAATAATTTTTAAACCCTTAAATAATGTTCACAATTATTTTTAAATCAATTAATTAAATAAATTCACCATTTAATAATTAATTGTCGAATTAAACCACTTAATTTCAATTAAACCGATTAAACCATTTAATTAATCAATTTAATCATATCGCCAGAAAACTGGATTAAACCGGACCAGTGTCGATCAACACCGATCCAGGAGATCGATGCCCACTTCGATTTTTCAACACAAAAACACTATAAACACGAAATCACTCCACAATCTCGATCAAAGACAAAATATAACACCTAATCAACACGAAAACCACATAAACTTCACGAAGAGCACAATCCAATTTCACAAATCTCCTTTTTGCGAGCCTATGGTCATGCACTCGCCTTGAAAACTGATTTGAGAAGAGAAAGGAGATGAAGAACACCACATGCACTCTCCAGAAATCACCCAAAACCTATAAGCTCCTTTTCTCTCTTGATTTTCTCGAAAAACGAGCCACCACTGCGGCTGGACCACTTTTATATCGACACAATAGGGTTTCCAGCCCTTAACCAGCCAAACCGAACGAATTAAATCAGACCAAAATCAATTCGTCGGACTGGTGTCGACCGACATCACCCTTGGTGTCGACCGACACCACCCTTGGTGTCGACCGACACCACCCTTGGTGTCGCTCGACACCACACAAAAATCTCACTTCCTGGTTTACGGATGTTACAATTCTCCCCCACTAAACTGGATTCGACCTCGAATCCCAACACAACACGTCTACTACAGACGCAATCTCGTATAACACAGACGACAAAATCCGGCCCACATGGCCAACACTAGAGATCCTCACCGGATCCCCGAGACTTATTTCTAATCTTAAGTCATATACACACGTTTCCCAGACATCTTTACTCTTAACTCAACTCCACCGGAGAACACTATCTCCAAAGGACATGCAGGAGAACACTATCTCCCCAAGAGGAACACTATCCCCTCGTTACTTACTACGCGACACACAAGTCACTAGTAAGTAAACATACCATATCACTTATACTTGAGGTAGCGGCCCTCTCGTACAAGTCTATCAGAGAACACTATCTCTATAAGAGAACACTATCTCTTGGCAAAGAGTCATTCGGGGACACCACGGCCCCTAGAGTAAAAATTCTGAAACGTCTATAACATAACAGAAAAGATTGTCTCATGACCCACTGGTCAACACACTTGTAACATCCAAACCACCAAACAAAAATGAGGCAAACACCATCTCATATAACTAAAAAAAATGTATAACGTTACAAAGCAAAACGAAAATACATAATTCCATAAACACAACAAAACATAGCACCACGCTATCACAACTAGAACCAAAAAGACGAAGAAGCTCACTCGGCGACCTGCTTGTCGAACCACTTCCTGAACTTCAACTTCATCTTTGCCTCTGGCTCCCAAGTCTCCTCCTCTGTCCCACTACAGTCCCACAAGACTCTCAACAATGGCACCCTCTTGTTCCGCAGAACCTTGACTCCCCTCTCGAGAATCCTCACAGGAACCGCCGGAACCGTCATATCTGGCTGAAGATCCTCTTGAATCTCAGCCACTAACTCCTCTGAAGGATGCAGACACCTCCGCAACATCGAAACATGAAACACCTTGTGAAAGGCGCTCATAATCGGTGGCAACTCCAACCGATATGCCACTGGTCCAACTCGCTCCACCACCGGGAATGGACCCATAAACCGCGGACTGAGCTTGTTCTCTGCTATGCACCTGTTAGGGCCCCTCAACATAGCCATCTTGAGATACACTCTATCTCCCACCTGAAACTCAAGCTCACGTCTCCGCCTATCAGAAGGGTGTCCTACATGGCCTCCCATACAAAACACGGATCACGTCTCCGCCTATCATGAGCTCACGTCTCCGCCTATCATGAGCCTCCTTCATGTTCAGCCTCAAAACACGGATCTTCTCCGTTGTTTCCTGAACAAAGGCAGCTCCATAAATGTTGCGCTCCCCCACTTGGGTCCGGCGGAAGGGTGTCCTACATGGCCTCCCATACAAAGCATCATAAGGAGCCATGCCAATACTAGACTGAAAACTGTTGTTATAGGCAAACTCTGCCAAACACAGTTGATCAGCCCAATGGCCACCCCAATCTAACACACAAATCCTCAGCAAATCCTCCAAAGTCTGAATAGTTCTCTCTGACAGCCCATATGTCTGTGGATGATATAAGCTGTACTCATATGCACCTTAGTGCCCATCTCTGTCTAAAATGCCCTCAAAATCTCTGAGGCAAATCTCGGATCCCTATCCGACACAATACTGGCTGGCACACCATGCAGCCTCACAATCTCTCGCACAAACTTTGTAGCCAAAACAGAAGCTCCGTCTGTCTTCTTGATGGCCAAGAAATGTGCGGACTTGGTCAAACGATCCACAATGACCAAATCGCATCAAACGTCCGTGAGATAGGTAATCCCACCACAAAATCCATCGTGATCATATCCCACTTCCACTCTGGAATGGGTAAGCTCTGCAAAACTCCACCTGGAACCTGATGCTCTGCCTTGACCAACGAACACGTGTTTCACCTCGCAACCCAATCTGCCACATCTCTCTTCATCCCGACCCAGTGATAATACCGCCTACAACCTCAATATCCCCCAAGGCCACCTCACCACTGGACTCCGACATCACTATCGTCGCCAAGTACGCCTCGCAACCTCGCTCTATCATCTGCTCAGCCTGAATAGCCGAGATCACAAGACTCTCATAAGTCGGTCTCACTCCCTGATAAACCAACCTCCCTGCATCCCGCTCAAACCCAACTCTCCCTCTATAGCAGTCCAGATGAACTCTGTAAAACGACAGCCAGTCCATCCCCAAAATCACGTCATACAGCTCCACCGGACTGATGACCAAATCTGCTGGCATAGACTGCCCCGCAATCTGCACATCGACTGCTCTAGCACGGCCCAAAGCAGTCAGGAAACCTCCACCGGCCACCTTGACCACACACGCACGCTCACCAGCGCTACTCCGGATACCTCTGCTCTCGGCAAACTTCAGAGTAATGAAGCAATTCGATGCTCTCGAGTCAAACAACACGTGAGACTCAACACCGCCCACTAACAAGGTCCTTACACAATTCCACAGTGTTAAGAACCCTAAACTCTACCACAGTAAAATAAAGTAAAGACAACCACAATCACAGTTCTACACTAAAAATTTACGAAGTCTGAATCAGAATTTTACCTGTGATCTGGCCTGACTGACTCGTCTGGCCCACCTATGCCGAAGAGTACACCTGCGGCGCTACTCCCAACTGCTCCAACGGCTGCACCGCTGCGATCTGCGACACCGGCTGAACCGACGTCACTGACCACTGCTGCAACTTGGGATGTCCCGGCTCTCTATAGTAGAAGCACACTCTAGTATCCCGAGACGCACCACTCGTGGGACAACTAGCCACCCGCTGCTCAAGACTCCCGCAACCAAAGCAACCACCACGACCGCTCTGGCTGCCTGCAGCAACATCCTCGAACTTCCTCTTCTGGCCCTGCGCAGGCTTCCCGCCCTTGCCAGAACCAGAACCGAAACTCCTGCGCTGTTGCTTGCCCCTCGGCTGGGTAGCAGGAACAACCGCAGCTGGAACAACTGCTGAGCCCACCTGCTCTCGCAAATCCTCATCAATGGAAGCTGCTAGCTCCATTAGCTCTGCTCTCGTAGTGTACGTACTACCTCTGCACTGAGTCCTGATGCTCGACCGAAGACCCTATATGAACCTCGACATCAGACTCCGCTCGCCCTCTAAACCGAAACCAGTATACGCCACGAGTCTGCCGAACTCAGCGTCATACTCCCGCACTGACCTCTCTCCCTGAGTCAATGCCATGAACCTCATCTGGAATCTCTCTCGAGCCTCCTGAGGAAAATACTTGGCGTTGAACTCCGCTAGGAAGTCACTCCAAGTCTACACTGCCCTCCTCAACACGACAGACCGCCACCACAAATGTGCATCCCCACCAAGGTAATGCACAGCCAACTCCACCTGGTACCCCTCTGGACACCTGACCGAACAGAAGTTCCGTTCCAGTCTCTGCCGCCACTCATCGGCCTCCTCGGGCCCACCTCTACCCTCGAAGAAAGGTGTCCCGATCCTCTGCATCTCCCTCATCATCTCCAGATAAGAAGGATGCCCAACCACCGCAGCACCATGCTGTCCAACAAACCCGCCCTGCTGTGCCCCCACCACCGGAGGAACACCCGGAGCCTGCTCTGGAATCGCCTGCGGAAGACGTGCCAACAGGTGCGTCAGTAGCCCCATCAACTGGTCACCAAGACCATAAGCCGGAGCAGCACCCGCACGGGGCAGCCCCAACTCCCGCGCCTCCACTAGCGCTCAAACTGGCCTCACCCACCATCGACTGGGTCTCTGACGCCGTCGCCACACTTGACACTGCACTCTCTCCCGAATCCGCCTGTGCTCTACGACCATGGCCTCTGCCACGGCCTCTGCCACGACCTCTAGCACAACCTCTAGCACTACCTCTAGCACCACCTGTCTCCATCTCACTGCACTACCAAAGTACAGCAGATGAGCAAGCTAAACAAACACACAACAAATCACAAAAACACAAAACTTACCGCGGAATCACTGAAGGCCGAGAGGATGATACTAGACTACTAACTGACTAAACACAATTAATCAATTAAATACATAGTCCAGTTCACCCAATACTACCAGTCCTAAAACCGTATACGCTCTGATACGAAAATGAAACAACCAAGCTTTTTTTTTTTTTATATTTAATTATCAATGCAGAAATTCTCGAAAGAAATCAATAATTAATAAATCAAATCAATTCAACAAATAAATTCCAGAAATAATAAATAACTATAGCAACCTAAACACCAGGTATGCAAAACAAATAACTCAAAACACTAAAAAAATTCCTATCATCCTCTCTTCAGCCCGATTCCGCGATCACACTTTCTTTTTACCTGCATCACATTAGGGAAAAATAGATGAATAATTATTCATAAATACTTGGTGAGGCAATCACCCCGCCTACAAGCCAATTACGCAGTTTTAACACTTTTTAAATATTAGAAATAATTACCACAATTATTAAAACACTTCACTTTAATTATTAAATAATTACCACGACTAAATAATAATTTTTAAACACTTAAATAATGTTCACAATTATTTTTAAATCAATTAATTAATTAAATTCACCATTTGATAATTAATTGTAGAATTAAACCACTTAATTTCAATTAAACCGATTAAACCATTAAATTAATCAATTTAATCAAATCGCCAGAAAACCGGATTAAACCTGACCAGTGTCGATCGACACAGCTTGTGTCGCTCAACACCCGGCTCGATTGGTGTCGATCGACACCGATCCAGGAGATCGACGCCCACTTCGATTTCTCAACACAGAAACACTATAAACACGAAATCACTCCACAATCTCGATCAAAGACACAATATAACACATAATCAACACGAAAACCACATAAACTTCGCCAAGAGCACAATCCAATTTCACAGATCTCCTTATTGCGAGCCTACGGTCATGCACTAACCTTGAAAACGGATTGAGAGGAGAAAGGAGATGAAGAACACCACAGAACAGCCTCAGATCAGACAATCTCTCCAGAAATCACCCAAAACCTATAAGCTCCTTTTCTCTGTTGATTTTCTCGAAAAACGAGCCACCACTGCGGCTGGACCACTTTTATATCGAGACAATAGGGTTTCCAGCCCTTAACTAGCCAAACCGAACAAACTAAATCAGACCGAAATCAATTCGTCGGACCGGTGTCGACCGACACCACCCTTGGTGTCCCTCGACACCACACAAAAATCACACTTCCTGGTTTACAGATGTTACAGGAAGGAAACCATTCTCAGGGAGAAGATTAATTTCCAAAATACTCTCTAGTTTAAGCTCAACAAGTGTCCTGCAAGTGAAGACCTCTAAAGGTGTTCAAGTTGTGGAATACCGGTATGGCCTTGCAAAAGTCTGCAATCACCTGAAATACACACATCAACCAATTAAAACTTGTTGGATTATCAAAAGGGTAACTAATATTTAACAATAATTCAATAGAGAAAGAAAATATACCTCAAGCGTATCATAAGTTAATTGAAGGGTTTGAATATTATGTATCCCCATGATGAGATTGGTGGCATCCCAACGAACTTCATATAGGCCATTTGAGTCTCTTACACGCATATGAGCTTTAGTCGATCCAATATCGAGCATAGCCTCAACAAGGGAATCCAATTTGACAAGTGGGCTTGTTGAAGGTATATTCATTCAACATGCAGGAGTCTAGAACCATTCAACTGATCTCGGGAACTTGAGCATAGAGGTCCCTGAAGAGGTTCATGGAATTCTACTCTTGAATTTGCTTCCATTAAGATATGATCAACTAAAAGAAATACTCAAGTACAGCAGAGAAGGTATCAAGATGGAAGAGGTTGCAAGTGCTGCAAGGTCAAAAGAAAGCGAATTCAGGGATATGCCAAGCTCAAAGAAGCTTCAAGCCAGGTAGAGGAAAGCAACTAAATCAAGATCTAAGTCAAGAGATGGCAAGAAGGTTTTGCTGGATTTGCTGAAAGGAGGGACACTTCAAGAAGCAGCGCTACAAGTGGCTGGAAAGAGACAAGGAAAATAACTTCTCACAGGACAGAGGATAAGCTTCTATGGAAAAAGATGATGTGAACGATCTTGTGGGTTCGGTGGCTCAACAAGTAAACCTTGCACAGAGCGTACACCTTCACGATCAATGGGTAATGGATACTGGATGTTCTTTTCACATGACCCCAAGAAGAGATGTCTTTGTGGAGATGAAGGAGCTAAACACAGGACGTGTAAAGATGGCCAACAACACACAAGCAGAGGTAAAATTCATTGGCTCTGTGAGATTTGAGAACCCAGAGATTTCTACTTGACGAGGTGAGATATATGCCATAGATTGGTAAAAACCTCATCTCAATGGGAACTTTAGAAGAAAAAGGATGTGAGTTCAAAGGTTCAGGTGGAGTAATGAAAGTGATTAAAGGCTGCACCTTGGTAATGAAGGGTCTCAGGAAAGGAAGTGACACTCTTACATTCTAAGTGGAATAGCTAGAACTGCAGACGCGTGCAATGCTTCATCCAACTCAGGCACAAGTGTTAAGGAAGATCAGACAAGGTTATGGCATAGTAGGCTTGGACACTTGGGGCAGAAAGGTTTGGATATTTTAGTAAAGAAAGGGTGCATCAGTAAGGATCATGTTTCAGAGATACATTTTTGTGAGGATTGTGTTATGGGAAAACCACACCGCTCTAGTTTTGGTCTTGCACAACATGCCACCAAGGGTAAACTCGATTACATCCACTCAGACTTATAGAGTTCTCTAAATGTCCCCATGAGTCTAAGTAAGAGTCAATATTTTATCTCTTTCACTGATGACTGGTCTTGAAAGGTTTGGATCTATTTTCTTAAAACTAAGGATGAGTCTTTTGATAAATTTGTTGAATGGAAAAGGATGATGGAATTACAATCCGGAAGGAAAGGAAAGAAACTAAGAACTGATAATGGTTCTGAGTTTTGTAATTTCAGGTTTGACAATTTCTGTAAACAAGAGGGAATTATTAGACACAAGACTTGCACCTACACTCCTCAACAAAATGAAGTGGCATAAAGACTCAATCGCACCATCATGAACAAAGTCAGGAGCATGCTTAGTGAGAGTGGTCTAGAACAAAAATTCTGGGCAGAAGCAGCCTCTATTGCGGTTTATTTGATCAAAGATCCCCTTCATCAGTAATTGAGTTCGAGATACCAGAAGAGAGGTGGACATCCGCAGCCCCAAATCTATCTAACTTGCGAGTGTTCGGATGCATTTTGTAACATCCCGATTTGTGATATATGAGGAGAGGCTTAAGAGAATTGATTTGGCTACCTATGTCAACAAAGTGCATTTACCTTTTCGGTCAAAGGCCCATAAGTAACTCCATAGTTAAGCGTGCTTGGGCTGGAGTAGTAGAAGGATGGGTGACCTTCCGAGAAGTGGTCTGCGGAACCGTGTAAGTGAGGCCAAAACACGGGAAAAGGCTGGGTGGTGATTGCAGGGACAATAAACAAGTCTCTAGAGCCTCTAAAAAATAACGGACCGACCGTCGGACAGGGGTGGGGCCCACAGGCCGAGAGAGGGTGTGGGTGACTCACCGATAGGGGCCGTAAGGGCGGTCGGGGCGTTATACATTTCCCATGTTCATTCCAATGAAAGCAAGCTCAATCTAAGGGCCAAGAAAGGAGTCTTCACATGATACCTAGAAGGAGTGAAGGGCTTTAGAGTCTGGTTACTTGATGAGAGGAAGATTACAATCAGTAGAAACGTGGTCTTCAGGGAAGATGTCATGTTCAAGGACCTCAAGGATTCGACATCTTCATTAGGTACAAAATTTATGTTATCTGATAAGTTTGCGAGTTATCTTACATGTAATAACAGGGAACCAGAGATCCTATCTCAAGGTGGAGCATCTCATGATAATAACTGTTATACTGGATGCAAGAAGAAAACAGTAAACGTAAAGAACACGACACAAAATTAACGTGGTTAACCAACGATCTGTTGGCTACATCCACGGGCAAAGGAGACTGATTTATTAATGGAGGCAGAATGTTTCAGAATACATCATACATTAGGTTAACAAGGTTACTTATAGAAAAGACCTAGAAACCCTAATAGCATGTATGTTGGGCTTGCACACTGAAGCCCATGTAGACACCTTTAACTAACCACTGCACGGTCCATATGCGCCTTCTATGCAGTCTTACACAGACTGTAACTTTCAGGTTGTAACATCACGCAAATTGCAGCTTCAGTGTGCAGCATTACGCAGACTGCAACTTCAGTGTGTAGGATCACGAAGACTGCAACTTCAGTGTGTAGGATCATGCAGACTGTAACTTCAGTGTGTAGCATCGCGCAGACTATATCAGCTGATCAGACACTCTGTACACATCACAGGCTACTCAAGCAATATGCATACATTGTCATATTCAAGGCATATCAACAATAACGAGCAAGGATCAGATACAGAACAGCCAGATGAGAATACTGAGAATGCAGAGGATAAAAGTCAATGCTTGAATGACTATCAGCTGGCCAGAGATCGCACAAGGAGACAGACCAGGAAACCATCTAGATTTTTTATCAGATTGATGATGGAGAACAGGATATTGCAGGTTATGCTTACATAGTAATTGAAGATGGAGGAAGACCAGAGACATGAAGTTTTCAGGAAGCTTTAAGAGATCTAGACAGTGACAAGTGGCTCGGTGCCTCAGAAGATGAGATGGATTCTCTCATGAAGAACCGAACGTGGAGATTAGTTGACATAGTCAACACGCATAAACCAATATCTGCAGATGGATATTCACAAGAAAAGCTGGAATAGTGGGAGTTAAGAATCCAAGGTTTAAGGCAAGGCTAGTAGCAAAGGGATACTCTCACAAGGAAGGAATATACTATAAGGAGATCTTCTCACCAGTGGTTAAACATGTCTCCATAAGGTTTTTATTGTCAGTTGTGGTTCACTTTGACATGGAGCTGCAGCAGATGGATGTTAAGACGGCGTTCTGATAACAGGATTTTACTCCTTTATGTGCAAGTGAAAACAAGATGAATGCAATTGCAAGGAGGTGTATCAATCACTCAAATCCTAGCTAAGCATGTCGATGCGGTATTTGAGATGTCAATCCAATTTGGGAATCAATGATCACTCTCTAGAACTATGCAGATGCAATGTAAGTCAAGACAATGAGGGTTTTAGATACTTATGGAACCAAACTAACAACCTAGTGAATTAAAATGCAAATACAGAAAGTAAATGCTATGAACAAAACTTGACTAGATCGAGTTGAGCTAAAGCAGAGCAAAGGTAGCTCGATCGAGTTACAACAAGACAAGGCAAAGATGATTTTTAACGAGCTCGATCGAGGGGCACGAAGTTTGCACAAAAAAAGATAAAAAGGACTCGATCGAGTGAAGGTAAAAACAGAGCGAAAAGAGAGTAAAAACGCAAATAAGATTTGATAGGAAGACATAGACTAAGGGACAGGGTTTAACAACCAGAGAGAGGCTAAAAATGGCGAACCGTGTCTCAGGCTAAAAATGCGTTTAACGGCGAACCGTGTTGCACGCGAAAGGGAGTGTATATGTACACGTACCCACTCTCCCCCCCCCCCCCCCCCCCTTTTTTTGGAGGGGGGCAACTGAATCCACTAGAAAGGGAACTGCCTACGTACCCCTTGCGGGGATCAAGTCACGCGTAGTTCTAGGTAATGGCGCGTTGGGCCTTACTGATAATATTTCTTGAGCTGCATCACGTTCCATGGCTTCAAGATTGCTTCGCCAGCCATATTTTCGAGTCGATAGGCCCCGGGACGAACCGTTTTAATGACCTTGTACGGGCCCTCCCAGTTCGCTCCTAACTTTCCGGCATTCCGTTCAACGGTGTTCTGGAATACTTTTCTGAGAACCAAGTCGCCTTCTCTAAATCTTTGGGCTCGGACGTTGGAGTTGTAGTATTTAGCGACGAATTGTTGATAGTTCTGTATGCGAATGAGTGCCTGGTCGCGCCGTTCGTTGATTAGATCCAGCTCGTCTAGCAGCACCAGGTGATTATAGCCCTCTTGCTCTGGTAACAGCCAGCGACGTACTCCGGGAAAATGCACTTCTGGTGGGATTACACATTCCGTTCCGTAGACAAGTGCGAATGGCGTTTCGCCGGTGGCTCGCCTCGGGGTTGTTCGATGGGACCAAAGGACTCCTTCCAGTTCGTCTGCCCAGCGGCCTTTTTTGGCGTCGAGCCGTTTTTTGAGTCCGTCCAGAATCGTCTTGTTAGTCGCTTCGGCTTGACCATTCCCTTGTGGGTAGTGAGACGTTGACTTGCTAAGGCGGATCTTCCATTTCTCGCAGAAGTTTTGAAATCGAGCCGATATAAACTGCGAGCCATTGTCCGTGACAATTTCGTAAGGGACACCGTGCCGGCAGATGATGTTTTTCCAAATGAATTGCTCAACTTGGGCATCCTTTATGTTTGCGTAGGATTCTGCCTCGACCCATTTAGAGAAATAGTCGGTTAAGACTAGCAAAAACCTTTTTTGCTTTGACTTGTGCAGCGGTCCGACAATATCCATCGACCATCTCATGAATGGATATGGTGCGGAGATAGAAGACAACAGCTCGGCTGGCTGATGTATCGTTGGAGCATGACGTTGGCATTTTTCGCATTTCCGTGAGTATTTTTCGCAGTCGCTGATCATCGTTGGCCAAAAATAGCCGTGCCGTTTGATTTTGATAGCCAGGGCTCGTCCTCCGGAATGATTTCCACATGATCCACTGTGAACTTCTTTCATTATTTCTCGCGCCTTGTTTCCCTCTACGCACGCGAGCAGCAGTCCTGAAAACCTCCATCGGAACACGGCGTCGCGTATCAGAATGTATCGTGCTGCTTGAGCTTTCAGCTTGCGAGCCGCCCACTTATCCGTTGGTACTTCTCCGTCGGCTATGTATACACGGATTGGATCGAGCCACTCTTTGTCACAACCGTACTCCGTCTCTTCTTCGATGTCCATATCCGCGGGCTGATCGCCATTGAGTACACCATTATCGCCCGGCTCGTCTGTGACTACGGTCATTAGGATTTCGGGCTCGTCGGTATCGATACTGGGACGTTCGATAAACTCTACGGGAATTATCCTTTTCAAGTCTGGGTCGGAGGTCGAGGCCAGCGAGGCCAGAGCGTCGGCTTGAGTATTGTCTCCACGCGGTATCTTCTCCAATGCAAATTTTTCGAACTGTCCGGCTAGATTCTTAACTACTTCGAGGTAGGCCTCCATTCTTTTGTCTTTGGTAGCGTATTCTCCACTGAACTGGCTCGCGACGAGCTGAGAATCACAGCAAGCGCGTATGTTTCAAACTCCAATTCCGAGCGCCAACTTTAATCCAGCTATTAATGCTTCGTACTCTGCCTCGTTATTTGACGCACCAAAATTTAGACGAAGAGATTGTTCCAAAATTTCGCCTGACATGAAGTAACCAGTCGACGGGAAGATTCGGCTCTCCGCTGGTGGCGATTGGCAATTCGATTAGGAAGTCAGCCAAGACCTGCGATTTTGCACTCGTTCGACCTCGATACTCGATATCGTATTCGCTCAGCTCGATCGCCCACTTCGCCAGTCTTCCTGATTGGCTCGGGCTATGTAAAATCATTCGCAAGTGGTAGTGCCGTCAGGACTATAATCGAATGGAATTGAAAATACGGGCGTAATTTCCGAGCCGACATAACGACTGCAAGCGCGAATTTCTCTGTCTGGGGGTATCTTGTTTCTGCATCGGTCAGGCTTTGACTCACGTAAAAAACCGGTTTTTGGGTTCCGCGGTCTTCGCGGATTAGGACTCCACTGACTGCTGTTAAGGACACCGCAACATACCGATATAGTGGCTCTCCGTCCTCCGGCTTCGCTAGTATTGGGGGGGGCTCGCCAGATAAGATTTCAGGTCGAGGAAGGCTTCTTCACATTTTGCTGGTTTGACTGGTTTAAAGGTCGGATCGACGTTTAGCTCGTGTCGAGCGACATTGATATCTATTCCAGGCATATCCTCTGCTGTCCAAGCGAAGGTGTTGATGTTCTCTTTCAAGAAAGAGATTAGTTCCTTTTGGATCGCTCCTTCCAGGTTTGCTCCGATTTCCACACATCTTTCTGGGTTCTGTTCGTCAATGCATACGGAGATTATGGCTTCGCAGGTTGGTTCCTCGATGACAGTTTCCTTGCCTTCGACTAGCGTATTCCGGGCGGGCTGGCTGTTCGTTGGCTCGCCGTCATCTGCTATCTGTAATTGCTATAAGATGTTGGCTAGGTCGTTTGCCGTATCTCGGCTCGTCTTAACCTTCTTCCTGTTCGCTTCGGGGAGCAGTTTCGGCAGAGGATTCCAGAGTTTATGCTCCGTCATGAAGCATATTCTCGACTCCTTTTGCGAACCGAGTATGGTTTTCACTCCAGATGGAGTGGGAGACTTGATGCACAGATGATATGTGGATGGTACGGCTCGCATCGAATTTATCCATGGTGTTCCCATGATGATGTTGTAGATCGGTGGGTTATCCGAGACGGAAAAGTGAACCATTTTGGTGATACCACCTGCTTCGACCGGGAGCGTGATTGTTCCCATGGACATTGTCGTCTCGCCTCCGAACCCTGTCAACGGTTTCGGCGTCGACCGTACGTCAGATAGATCGATTCCCATTCGCTCCAAGGTTCCTTTGTAAATTATGTCGACCGTGCTCCCCGTATCGATGAGGATCCGAGCTACGTCGAAGTTTCCCACGGCCAGCATGATTACGAGGGGTTCGTCGTGTGGTTTATCAATGCTGATAACTTTGTTCTCTGTGAAGGTGATTTCGGCGTTTGGAAGCTTTGGGGGTTCGTACCAATTGACCGCTGCGTCGGCTCGTCGTTGAAAGGCTTTGCTCGACGACACGGTGTCCGGGCAGTATTGCGAGCCGCCCATTATGAGATGGATTCTCCTTCGCGTTCCAGCTTGATCATCCGAGTCCTCCCGTCTTCCGCGCTTCGGTTGGTCGATCGGTCGATCCGATTTTTCTGGTCGTTCTCTCGGCTCGGGTCGCTCCAGATCCTCCAGTTTCAGGTCACCCTTCAGTTTTCCACTAAGCAGCTTCTTTGCGAGCTCCGCTCCTAGGTGGCGGCATTTCTCGGTAGAATGGCCGTAGCATTGGTGAAATTCGTAGTAGGCTTTGTCGTCGTAGTTCGAGGGGCTTTGGTTCCTCACCCATGTGTTGCTTTTTAGCGCTTTCCCCCTTCCTAGGCCTACTTGGTTTACGACGTCAGATTGTGGGCTCGCATCGACCTGATAATTGTGCGCCTCGGACAGGTTCCGTCCTTCGTGATATACATATCCGCTCCACTGATTGTGGCGCTTCTGGTTGGTCTGTGGCTGTACTGCTGGCGGTGGCTTAGCTGCGGCTTTAGACGAGGTGTGCAGCGCGGTTAGGAGCTTCATATCCTCCTCTTCTGCTACGAACGCCACGGATCGATGGAGGGCGTCGGCGATTGACTTAGGTTTATTGAGGGCGAGCTCTTTCCGGAAATCCGATTGGAACCACAACCCCTTTTTGAGTGAGTCCACGGCGATCTCGTCGTTGATCGTTCCTGCCTTCGACATAGTTGTTTTGAATCGCTCCATGAAGCTGCGAAGCGACTCTTCTTCTCCTTGTACCATATTCCACAGATTAATCGCCGAGGCTGATCTCTCTATAAACATGGAGTATTGTTTAAGGAAGAGAGCCGTCAGCTGCTGGAAGTTTTCGATCGAATTCGGCTTGAGGTTCAAGAACCAGTCCAGGGCCGCGCCTTTCAGATACTCGGCGAATAATAGGCAGAACCCAGCATCCTTTTCTTCTATGCTTCTGAATGCAGCTCTACTCAGTGCAACCCAAAACGCGTTAATATGATCCTTAGGATTGGTCGAACCGTCGTACTTCTAGATGCTCAATTTCCCTGGATCGATCACCTTGGTGTTAATTATCCGAGCCGAGAAAGGTGTATGTTCCGCGTCCTCGCATATTTGAGCGATCTCTGGTGCCGAACTGAGTGCTTTGTGGATTTGAGATCGAAGCAGCTTAGCTTCGTTATCGGATTTTTCAAGGCGAGCCCGAATTTCGGCCAATTCATCTCGGCTCATACTCGGTTCTTGGCTGGGAATACTCCTCCTTGAGGAGTTCGGGCCTCGAGGCAGCCGATTCTTGTTTCGAGTACCGTGAGGAGTCGGTGTTCGCTTCTCGAGTAGGAGACGCGTAATGGCTTCCGCAAACGTTTCGGAAGAGGGTAAAGCAGGCGAGACGTCCGTGCTCTGTTTGGCAATATTAGATCGATCTCTGGTGCCGAACTGAGTGCTTTGTGGATTTGAGATCGAAGCAGCTTAGCTTCGTTATCGGATTTTTCAAGGCGAGCCCGAATTTCGGCCAATTCATCTCGGCTCATACTCGGTTCTTGGCTGGGAATACTCCTCCTTGAGGAGTTCGGGCCTCGAGGCAGCCGATTCTTGTTTCGAGTACCGTGAGGAGTCGGTGTTCGCTTCTCGAGTAGGAGACGCGTAATGGCTTCCGCAAACGTTTCGGAAGAGGGTAAAGCAGGCGAGACGTCCGTGCTCTGTTCGGCAATATTAGTTGGTTGACTCGGATCATCAATCAAATCGCTCGGGGCAGACTCCCCTTGACTTGATAGTATCTGCCTGAGCATCTCGGCCAGTGATTCTGGGGTGATATCGCTGGGGATCTGATCTCCCAAGTTGAACCGTATCGGGTTAACCGGTTGAGCATCCTTGCGCTTTGTGTTCTGCTTCTTCCCGCGGAGACGCGGTGGCGAGTCATCTGGCTCGGAACTTGTCTCGCTTTGCTCGGGAGTTTTTTCCTCTTCTCCCTCTTCCTCTGTTTCATCGGCTGGGGAGTCGAAGGCCAGATTCTTCGGGTCGAGTTTCTTTCGTCGCCTGGCGTCTCGTTCTTCTATTTCTTTTAGGTGGGTGCGCAGATTTTCGAGCTCTTGAGTCAACGTGATGTTCAAGGCTCCTTGCTCTTCAGCTTGTTTCTTCAGGGCAGCGATCATCTCTGTTTCTGTTTGGCTCGCCGCCGCGCTTCCTTCATGTTGCTGACCGGTCGGGTCGGTCTCGTCTAGATTCGTGTCCGTCATCCTGCTTCGTATTCTTTGTGTATGAATTCTCTCCCCACCCTCCTTCTAGCGACAAATTGTGCGAGCCGAAACTTGCGCAATATAGTTTAGTTCGTTTTTAGAGAGAGCCGAGGAATTCTATTGGTTAAATACGAAGAAGACGAGCCAAAGATGGTTTTATTATTAGCTGTTATGCGAGCTATCAAATTTGTGGCGTATGCCTTTGCTGTGGGTAAAAAGTGATGCCTAAAACAATTGATATCGGTTCCTATTTATAAGAGAATAGGAACCGACTTTACAAGATTTAAGTAAATTTTCCATAATGAAACTTTCCATTTCTGCTCGCACCGACTCATGTTTATGGCAAGCTCTGAATATGGGCCTCCTTCAATGGGCCTCGGCTCGAATCGCTTCGCTGGATGTTGGCTCGGCCCATCGAGAGGTCTCTTCCCGGTTTTCTGGTTTAGTTGACGGTTCGGTCCAGCTTACTTCGATCACTCCGGTTCGGATGACAATGTGATGGAGGGAAATCTGACTCCAACAATTTGCCCCCAGCTCGCTAGTCTTATGTATAAGAGTGGCGAGCTATAAGTTTATCAGGAAAAAGCATTGTCACTCGAACCGAGCTGTCGACGTATTCGGCTCGTCTTTCTGAGAGAAGTTGGTTCGTCTTTCTTCTAAACGGTGTCGTAGAATTGTTACTTTAACCGGTCGAGGAATCCGAAGCGTCTCGGGGCCCGCTGATTTCGGCGGAAACCCTAGAAATCGGGCAGGAATTAGGTCATGCCGTTTCGCCTTCCCGAACCGACGCGCCCACGCGCCAAGACTTCTATAAATATCGGACTCCGGAGCTCACTTTTCTCATCTCGCTCTCTCTCCAAAATCAAGAAAAAAGGTAGAACTCTCTTTCTCTCTCTAGCTTTTCTTTTCCTGTTCTCAAATTTCGTTAGTGTTCTTTGTTTGCTCCGCCGGTGTGAATCGTTTTGCATCGCGATCTTCAAACTTTCCGACCACTCTTTAAATTCTCCGATCCATCTTCTTCCGAGCCAAAGATGTCTTCAAGCAGTCGCACCACTACAAGAAATAGGCCCATTAACAGCATACGATTAGTGCTATAATATGTGTTTGATAGCGTTTTCATGTATGCTGTGTTAACCGGAGCTATAATAGGGTCACTTCATATAATAGCGTTTTTGAGTTGTGCTATTATATGTTTATTTATTATAGCGCTTATTTAATGCTGTATTGGAGTTTCTAATAACATATTTTAAATGCTATTTTAATTTGTATTGTAGCACTTTTTCTGTGCTATTTTATAAGTTTTTGTAGCTATTTTTTTCTGCTGTTTGTATTCTTTCTGTAGCTATTTTCGTGTGTTATTGTTAAGCGTTTTTTAGTTCTTTTTAGTGCTATTTAATTTTAGGTATATCTCTATTAACGTGATACTTATATGTATTAAATATATTTTTTATTTCACAGAAAATCCATAAATACATAAAAAAGTCTTACATACTCTAATCCTTGAACAAAAACCTCAAATACTACTTCTACATTACAAGACTACTAATTACTAATCATAAAGGTTTATGAGATAAAAAACACAAAAGGGAAATACACTTCTTTCTCGGTTGAATTTGAGTGTCCTGTCTTCAGCTTACAAGATTTTCCAGCCTACCATTCTGCAGTGATTGTTCAATCTGCATAACCACAAAAAAGTACGAGACTTTACAAAGTCCCAGTTGAAAAAATAACTGATTTTTAAACAAGTTGCTAGTTCCTGCATCTTTATCCTAGCGAAAAGCATGCTGCAAATATTAGTAGCGCCTAATAACAAACCTTAGTAAGGCCATATTAGCAGCTTAACTACATTTGCCCTGCCTCTTAACCTGTCTTTACTAAACATCAAAATATATATAAAAAGATTGAAAATATCCCAAAGCGTTAAGTTAGAAATACATCAAAGTAGATTGATTACATTGAAGAGATTTGATTACAAGGGACTATACAGACCTTATGGTTTCTAGTGGAGCAAGAACAGCGTTGGTCATGGCTCCAGCTAAAGCCCCACTAAGAAATTCACGAGCTTCCCAAGTCTTGAAGAAATCCTGAATCAACAGAAATCAAAAACACATCAGAGAGAGAGAGAAATATCACAATGGTTTCATCAAATCAGAATACAATACAGATTGTCAAAACCATAAGCGAAGCAAAGACTAGACCGGACAAAAAAAAAGAAAAAAAGAAACTTACTTTTACAGGAATCGTGAAGTAAGGAAATTGAGGCTGGAGACAAAGATGAGAATCCGATGAAGCATATTCCTTCTCCATAACCAGAAGCCCTTCCTTTGTTCTAACATGATACTATTGTTGTAACAAGCGACATTTCTGTATATAAACAAAAATTAACACCAAGGAGACACATTTTCTATGAGAATGTTATGTTAAAACACCTTGTCGTCTTTGGAAACGGTTCCAAATCCTCCTGGGTCGACGCTTTGCTCCGAATCGTCTTTGGAAACGCTTCGTCGGTGTTTCCACATATCAGAAGGAGTCGACCTTCTTCTGCCGGCGAGCCATCAGAGGGCTGACGATCCTCCCTTGGGATGTCTGACGCTTTACGAGAGCTTCTTCTACGGTTGCTTTCTGTGGTTTCCGATCCCTAGCCTCGTTCTGCACTATCTGAGCAAGTATGGGCTCGCCATCGGCCAGATCATGCCACGTGGCCTTCGTCATTTGATCGGGCTCATCGTCCGTAGTTTCGAGACCGGCATCCCGCTCGGGATTCATCACCTTCAGAATCTCCTGGAGATTCGAGCCGGATCGAAGAAGTCACTCCGGTATTACATTTCTTGTAAGAAGAACCGGAGGATCATTGACGGTTTTCCCAACAAAGACAGCGGTTGTCGGGGCGATATGTGGGGCGACTGTCGGGAGCATTCCCAGAAAATTTGTCAAGCAGAGTTGGCAGCCAATCGGTAGCCGAACCGAAAAACAATCATCGTTTTCATTTGCTTGGATCGCTTCTAACTTTTTCGTTTATTTTTCAGTTCGACGAGCCGTATTCCGTCTTCCCAACGATTTCTCAGAAGTCGTGGAAAGCTTTCACGCAGGGAAAAACGACTGGGAGAGAGACTTCTCTTTGGAGCGAGTAGAAAGTGCCCGAGCCCGAGCCTACGATTCTTTCGACGACTCAGACAGCTCGGACGAAGAAATCCCGGAAGTTCCCGAGTCTTCAGACGACGAGATGCAGAAGAAAACCATCCGTCAAAGACTTCAGGATAAAAGGGATGAAGAAGCTCGTGTGAAAGCCGAGGAAGCGGCTCGCGCTAAGGCCGCGGAGGCGGCCGCAAAATCAAAGGCTGAGGGCAAGCGGACTACGGTGCCGAGCCCTCCGAAAAAGGGGCCTCGAAGCGAAGGGCCCATAAATCTTGGGAAGGCCGTGAAGCTTGCTAAGGAAGCCATGGCTTCAAAGAAAAAGGGGGCCGCTGCGCCTTCCTCTCCAGGTCGCTCGGACGCGTCCAGAGATTCGGGGACTCTGGTCCTCAATCGGAAAGCTAAGAAGGTTTTCGAACCTGCTGGCGCGCTATCGATGAACAAGCCTCCCGAGACGGGAGGAAAGAAAAGAGCCGCGCCCGGAGGGCTCAAGGAGAAGGCTTCGAAGAAAGCCAAAGAAGATGCTCCTTCTTTCCCGCTCGTTGATCCTACTCAGGGTCAGCTTCTGCAAAGAGCCGAGGCGGCAAGCTTCCTTGCGAGCAGTACCTCAACGGTTCGTCTCCCTCCCCCTCAACGGCCCTTAAACTTCTTTCGGTGGGTTTTCTTCCTCTCCAAAAAATGAAGCAAACGTTCGTACATTAACTCATACGTGTATTTTTTGTTTCAGTTCACGGAGTCCTTCAATGGCATAGTGGCGGGCTACGAGGCTAGAGCTCGCTCTGATCGGTCGGCTCTTGACGAGTTTCAACAGACGATCGACGACCTGAAACGGCTTCATGAGGTTTCAGAGAGGGGCCACGCCGAAGAATTGGCTCGGGCTAAAGAGGAGACCGCCAAGATCCAACGCGAGGCGGAGGTTCACAGGGAGAACGCTATCAAGATGGCCGACTCGAATCTTAGGATCGCGGAGAGGAGTAAATTCTTCGAAACTAAGGTCAGCTCGCTGCAGGAGCTATTGCGGGCCAAGGATGCTCTCCTCGAGGCTGAGGTTAAAAGGGTGAGGTCCGAGGTGGACAGTCGGTACGCCTCTTTGCTCGAGACGGTTAAATCTGATGCGGAAGGGCTCAAAGAGGCATTCTCCCGAGCCGTTTATCTTGCTCAGGCTCAAGGTAACATCGAGTTGATTGGTGATATTCGGAGCGCGAACCCTCCCGACCTTGAAGTCGAACTCGCGGGACTCGAGGAGCATGTCGCTTCTGATCCCAAGCCTGGTGAGGAGGCCTACGCGCTGCTCGCAAAAATGATCAACCTCCTCGACGTCTCCATGGCCTCTTCCAATCCGCCCGAGGTACATCTCAGAGACGAGAAGGTTACCTGGTCAGACAGACTCGAGATAGGAGTATGTTCGCAGTACGGTACTAACTTTGGTTCCTCTATCTTTCAGAACAGAATCGAGCCGGTGATCGTTCCTGACCCATTGTCAGTTGAAGGAGCTTCAGGGCCGACGAGCCAAGCTGTTGTTGGCGTTCAGGAGATGTCGGATCATGCCCTTGGCGAGCCGGATTCGAAACCCGCAGATGTTGCTGATGAAGCTCCGGCTGCCGTTTAAGGAATCGCCGAACTATTTTCGTTTTTCTTTTTAGATTTTTGAACATAGCGCCTGGATGGCTTTATCCATTCTGATTGTAAATAGTGCCTGGATGGCTTTATCCTTTATTAACTTGTGTAATCAAAGACAAAGTTTGTTTTCGACGCCCTTGTGTTTGGAAAATATATTCGAGCCGTTTGGTGAGATCGACCTTAATTCCAAGTATTAGACTTAGTTCTTTTAAGGCCGCTTTTGCCGACGTTGTGTCGAGCCATTTTTGCATCGGGTTTAAGTTAATTTGTTCCAACTTTGATCGCATATTAAAATACTCAACCAATGTCACCGCGAGGCGTCTCTGTATATTGGGTTTATGCCAACTAGTTTCTGTTTTTTCCGCATTCCATGAATCAATGAGCTGCGGACCGAAACAATGGCGATTTAACTGTTCAACCAACATTCTAGCGAACCATTTCGGGTGTTGGGTTTCTGATCTGTATGTTCCAGTTTTTGCCGCGTCCTTATCTATTAGTAATTAGCGGGTCGGAACAGACGATGAATGATCAATTTATATAGCGCGGATGATTAAGATGATTAAGATCGGATGTTGTGGCCAACAACACCCGGCTCGGAATAGATTAAGAGCGTATTCCGAATTGTACCAAGTGGCGTAAATGGTTTGATTATGTTGACAAACTGATGTAATAAAAACTCGAATTTTTATTAGCAATCTTGTTTTAGCGGCGAACCGCGTTACAAGAAACAATTTTATTGACCAGTCGTGTTGACAGCGAGCCGTGTTACGAGGGACAAAAATGCGTTTAACGGCGAACCGTGTTGCAAGCTATGGTGATTCGTTTAACGGCGAACCGTGTCTCAGGCTAAAAATGCGTTTAACGGCGAACCGTGTTGCACGCGAAAGGGAGTGTATATGTACACGTACCCACTCTCCCCCCCCCCTTTTTTTTTGGAGGGGGGCAACTGAATCCACTCGAAAGGAAACTGCCTACGTACCCCTTGCGGGGATCAAGTCACGCGTAGTTCTAGGTAATGGCGCGTTGGGCCTTACTGATAATATTTCTTGAGGTGCATCACGTTCCATGGCTTCAAGATTGCTTCGCCAGCCATATTTTCGAGTCGATAGGCCCCGGGACAAACCGTTTCAATGACCTTGTACGGGCCCTCCCAGTTCGCTCCTAACTTTCCGGCATTCCGTTCAACGGTGTTCTGGAATACTTTTATGAGAACCAAGTCGCCTTCTGTAAATCTTCGGGCTCGGACGTTGGAGTTGTAGTATTTAGCGACGAATTGTTGATAGTTCTGTATGCGAATGAGTGCCTGGTCGCGCCGTTCGTTGATTAGATCCAGCTCGTCTAGCAGCATCAGGTGATTATAGCCCTCTTGCTCTGGTAACAGCCAGCGACGTACTCCGGGAAAATGCACTTCTGGTGGGATTACACATTCCGTTCCGTAGACAAGTGCGAATGGCGTTTCGCCGGTGGCTCGCCTCGGGGTTGTTCGATGGGACCAAAGGACTCCTTCCAGTTCGTCTGCCCAACGGCCTTTTTTAGCGTCGAGCCGTTTTTTGAGTCCGTCCAGAATCGTCTTGTTAGTCGCTTCGGCTTGACCATTCCCTTGTGGGTAGCGAGACGTTGACTTGCTAAGGCGGATCTTCCATTTCTCGCAGAAGTTTTGAAATCGAGCCGATATAAACTGCGAGCCATTGTCCGTGACAATTTTGTAAGGGACACCGTGCCGGCAGATGATGTTTTTCCAAATGAATTGCTCAACTTGGGCATCCTTTATGTTTGCGTAGGATTCTGCCTCGACCCATTTAGAGAAATAGTCGGTTAAGACTAGCAAAAACCTTTTTTGCTTTGACTTGTGCAGCGGTCCGACAATATCCATCGACCATCTCATGAATGGATATGGTGCGGAGATAGAAGACAACAGCTCGGCTGGCTGATGTATCGTTGGAGCATGACGTTGGCATTTTTCGCATTTCCGTGAGTATTTTTCGCAGTCGCTGATCATCGTTGGCCAAAAATAGCCGTGCCGTTTGATTTTGATAGACAGGGCTCGTCCTCCGGAATGATTTCCACATGATCCACTGTGAACTTCTTTCATTATTTCTCGCGCCTTGTTTCCCTCTACGCACGCGAGCAGCAGTCCTAAAAACCTCCATCGGAACATGGCGTCGCGTATCAGAATGTATCGTGCTGCTTGAGCTTTCAGCTTGCGAGCCGCCCACTTATCCGTTGGTACTTCTCCGTCGGCTATGTATACACGGATTGGATCGAGCCACTCTTTGTCACAACCGTACTCCGTCTCTTCTTCGATGTCCATATCCGCGGGCTGATCGCCATTGAGTACACCATTATCGCCCGGCTCGTCTGTGACTACGGTCATTAGGATTTCGGGCTCGTCGGTATCGATACTGGGACGTTCGATAAACTCTACGGGAATTATCCTTTTCAAGTCTGGGTCGGAGGTCGAGGCCAGCGAGGCCAGAGCGTCGGCTTGAGTATTGTCTCCACGCGGTATCTTCTCCAACGCAAATTTTTCGAACTGTCCGGATAGATTCTTAACTACTTCGAGGTAGGCCTCCATTCTTTTGTCTTTGGTAGCGTATTCTCCACTGAACTGGCTCGCGACGAGCTGAGAATCACAGCAAGCGCGTATGTTTCGAACTCCAATTCCGAGTGCCAACTTTAATCCAGCTATTAATGCTTCGTACTCTGCCTCGTTATTTGACGCACCAAAATTTAGACGAAGAGATTGTTCCAAAATTTCGCCTTACATGAAGTAACCAGTCGACGGGAAGATTCGGCTCTCCGCTGGTGGCGATTGGCAATTCGATTAGGAAGTCAGCCAAGACCTGCGATTTTGCGCTCGTTCGACCTCGATACTCGATATCGTATTCGCTCAGCTCGATCGCCCACTTCGCCAGTCTTCCTGATTGGCTCGGGCTATGTAAAATCATTCGCAAGTGGTAGTGCCGTCAGGACTATAATCGAATGGGATTGAAAATACGGGCGTAATTTCCGAGCCGACATAACGACTGCAAGCGCAAATTTCTCGGTCTGGGGGTATCTTGTTTCTGCATCGGTCAGGCTTTGACTCACGTAAAAAACCGGTTTTTGGGTTCCGCGGTCTTCGCGGATTAGGACTCCACTGACTGCTGTTAAAGACACCGCAACATACAGATATAGTGGCTCTCCGTCCTCCGGCTTCGCTAGTATTGGGGGGCTCGCCAGATAAGATTTCAGCTCGAGGAAGGCTTCTTCACATTTTGCTGGTTTGACTGGTTTAAAGGTCGGATCGACGTTTAGCTCGTGTCGAGCGACATTGATATCTATTCCAGGCATATCCTCTGCTGTCCAAGCGAAGGTGTTGATGTTCTCTTTCAAGAAAGAGATTAGTTCATTTTGGATCGCTCCTTCCAGGTTTGCTCCGATTTCCACACATCTTTCTGGGTTCTGTTCGTCAATGCATACGGAGATTACGGCTTCGCAGGTTGGTTCCTCGATGACAGTTTCCTTGCCTTCGACTAGCGTATTCCGGGCGGGCTGGCTGTTCGTTGGCTCGCCGTCATCTGCTATCTGTAATTGCTATAAGATGTTGGCTAGGTCGTTTGCCGTCTCTCGGCTCGTCTTAACCTTCTTCCTGTTCGCTTCGGGGAGCAGTTTCGGCAGAGGATTCCAGAGTTTATGCTCCGTCATGAAGCATATTCTCGACTCCTTTTGCGAACCGAGTATGGTTTTCACTCCAGATGGAGTGGGAGACTTGATGCACAGATGATATGTGGATGGTACGGCTCGCATCGAATTTATCCATGGTGTTCCCATGATGATGTTGTAGATCGGTGGGTTATCCGAGACGGAAAAGTGAACCATTTTGGTGATACCACCTGCTTCGACCGGGAGCGTGATTGTTCCCATGGACATTGTCGTCTCGCCTCCGAACCCTGTCAACGGTTTCGGCGTCGACCGTACGTCAGATAGATCGATTCCCATTCGCTCCAAGGTTCCTTTGTAAATTATGTCGACCGTGCTCCCCGTATCGATGAGGATCCGAGCTACGTCGAAGTTTCCCACGGCCAGCATGATTACGAGGGGATCGTCGTGTGGTTTATCAATGCCGATAACTTTGTTCTCTGTGAAGGTGATTTCGGCGTTTGGAAGCTTTGGGGGTTCGTACCAATTGACCGCTGCGTCGGCTCATCGTTGAAAGGCTTTGCTCGACGACACGGTGTCCGGGCAGTATTGCGAGCCGCCCATTATGAGATGGATTCTCCTTCGCGTTCCAGCTTGATCATCCGAGTCCTCTCGTCTTCCGCGCTTCGGTTGGTCGATCGGTCGATCCGATTTTTCTGGTCGTTCTCTCGGCTCGGGTCGCTCCAGATCCTCCAGTTTCAGGTCACCCTTCAGTTTTCCACTAAGCAGCTTCTTTGCGAGCTCCGCTCCTAGGTGGCAGCATTTCTCGGTAGAATGGCCGTAGCATTGGTGAAATTCGTAGTAGGCTTTGTCGTCGTAGTTCGAGGGGCTTTGGTTCCTCACCCATGTGTTGCTTTTTAGCGCTTTCCCCCTTCCTAGGCCTACTTGGTTTACGACGTCAGATTGTGGGCTCGCATCGACCTGATAATTGTGCGCCCCGGACAGGTTCCGTCCTTCGTGATATACATATCCGCTCCGCTGATTGTGGCGCTTCTGGTTGGTCTGTGGCTGTACTGCTGGCGGTGGCTTAGCTGCGGCTTTAGACGAGGTGTGCAGCGCGGTTAGGAGCTTCATATCCTCCTCTTCTGCTACGAACGCCACGGATCGATGGATGGCGTCGGCGATTGACTTAGGTTTATTGAGGGCGAGCTCTTTCCGGAAATCCGATTGGAACCACAACCCCTTTTTGAGTGAGTCCACGGCGATCTCGTCGTTGATCGTTCCTGCCTTCGACATAGTTGTTTTGAATCGCTCCATGAAGCTGCGAAGCGACTCTTCTTCTCCTTGTACCATATTCCACAGATTAATCGCCGAGGCTGATCTCTCTATAAACATGGAGTATTGTTTAAGGAAGAGAGCCGTCAGCTGCTGGAAGTTTTCGATCGAATTCGGCTTGAGGTTCAAGAACCAGTCCAGGGCCGCGCCTTTCAGATACTCGGCGAATAATAGGCAGAACCCAGCATCCTTTTCTTCTATGCTTCTGAATGCAGCTCTACTCAGTGCAACCCGAAACGCGTTAATATGATCCTTAGGATTGGTCGAACCGTCGTACTTCTAGATGCTCAATTTCCCTGGATTGATCACCTTGGTGTTAATTATCCGAGCCGAGAAAGGTGTATGTTCCGCGTCCTCGCATATTTGAGCGATCTCTGGTGCCGAACTGAGTGCTCTGTGGATTTGAGATCGAAGCAGCTTAGCTTCGTTATCGGATTTTTCAAGGCGAGCCCGAATTTCGGCCAATTCATCTCGGCTCATACTCGGTTCTTGGCTGGGAATATTCCTCCTTGAGGAGTTCGGGCCTCGAGGCAGCCGATTCTTGTTTCGAGTACCGTGAGGAGTCGGTGTTCGCTTCTCGAGTAGGAGATGCGTAATGGCTTCCGCAAACGTTTCGGAAGAGGGTAAAGCAGGCGAGACGTCCGTGCTCTGTTCGGCAATATTAGTTGGTTGACTCGGATCATCAATCAAATTGCTCGGGGCAGACTCCCCTTGACTTGATAGTATCTGCCTGAGCATCTCGGCCAGTGATTCTAGGGGGATATCGCTGGGGATCTGATCTCCCAAGTTGAACCGTATCGGGTTAACCGGTTGAGCATCCTTGCGCTTTGTGTTCTGCTTCTTCCCGCGGAGACGCGGTGGCGAGTCATTTGGCTCGGAACTTGTCTCGCTTTGCTCGGGAGTTTTTTCCTCTTCTCCCTCTTCCTCTGTTTCATCGGCTGGGGAGTCGAAGGCCAGATTCTTCGGGTCGAGTTTCTTTCGTCGCCTGGCGTCTCGTTCTTCTATTTCTTTTAGTTGGGTGCGCAGATTTTCGAGCTCTTGAGTCAACGTGCTGTTCAAGGCTCCTTGCTCTTCAGCTTGTTTCTTCAGGGCAGCGATCATCTCTGTTTCTGTTTGGCTCGCCGCCGCGCTTCCTTCATGTTGCTGACCGGTCGGGTCGGTCTCGTCTAGATTCGTGTCCGTCATCCTGCTTCGTATTCTTTGTGTATGAATTCTCTCCCCACCCTCCTTCTAGCGACAAATTGTGCGAGCCGAAACTTGCGCAATATAGTTTAGTTCGTTTTTAGAGAGAGCCGAGGAATTCTATTGGTTAAATACGAAGAAGACGAGCCAAAGATGGTTTTATTATTAGCTGTTATGCGAGCTATAAAATTTGTGGCGTATGCCTTTGCTGTGGGTAAAAAGTGATGCCTAAAACAATTGATATCGATTCCTATTTATAAGAGAATAGGAACCGACTTTACAAGATTTAAGTAAATTTTCCATAATGAAACTTTCCATTTCTGCTCGCACCGACTCATGTTTATGGCAAGCTCTGAATATGGGCCTCCTTTAATGGGCCTCGGTTCGAATCTTCGCTGGATGTTGGCTCGGCCCATCGAGAGGTCTCTTCCCGGTTCTCTGGTTTAGTTGACGGTTCGGTCCGGCTTACTTCGTTCACTCCGGTTCGGATGACAATGTGATGGAGGGAAATCTGACTCCAACACCGATCATCTAGGATAAGAGATATCTTGTTTGGCTTGAAATCAATCTCAAGTTGAGAGCAACTGAATGAGTCATCAAGTTCACACTAGAACCAAGATCACACAAACATCTCTTAAACCTTTCAGAAAAGATAGTGCAATCCAACACAGCATTGACTTGTTGAGAGATCATCATTACTCCTTGCTCAAGACTCAAATTCTTTGTGACCATCTGCTTGACATATCTTCTTATCACAGGAGTAGTCCTTATAGCATCAATCAATTGTACACTTAGCTTTGGATTTGTCAATCACAAGCTTATCCATGATAGCTTTGCACTTAGCATCTTCCAGCTCTTGTTTGGACTTCTTAGGAGACTTGGGAAAGAGTATCTTAGGCTTGTACACCTTTTCTTCGACCTTTTCAGCAGCTTTTTCACGACCTCCTCTCATCTGGGATTGGTGTCGCTCGACACTGGTCTCTGGTGTCGAGCCCTTTTTCTTCGTGTCGACCGAGGAGGTCGACAAATCTCCGTCGAACGTCGACACGTCTTCTGGTGTCAACCAACACCCATCTTCTGGTGTCAGATGTGTCGCTCGACACTTGTAATTTTGGTGTCGACCGACACGCTTCTTCAGTGTCGCCCGACACTATGTATGTAGCAGCAAAATCTTCATCTTCAATTTCCAGCAAGTCATTTGCTCAGAATTTATACCCTTTTTCAGCACTGGATGAAGCTCTTTTCGACTTCTTTAAGTGATAGCACTGCACTGGTGCTTTGGATTTGTATCAGTTCTTCCAGGAAGGAATCCTTCTTGTCTCCTAACAGAATCAGCAGTTTGAGCCACTTGAATATCCAACTTCTTAACATGAGTGTTCAAAGATTCAATTTTTCCATGCAAGTCTTGTTACATAGCATCCATCTTCCCATTAAAGTTCACAGTCATCTTCTGTTGGCCTTCTAGAATATGCTCAAACATTGACTTCTTCTCACTATCTGGTGTTTGTGCAGGAGGAGATTGGTAAGAAGAGGAACCATAATTCCTTGAGAAGCTGCTGGAAGTGAATGGCTTAAGATACTGTGTCTTTGTGTACCCTGGAGAACTCTGATTTCCTGCAAATGAACTCTTCTGCCCGGATCCATTTTAGCTTATGTTACCTTGCTGATTACCAAATCTCTGACCCTGAAAACTAGCTCTATTGATGTAGTTAACATCTTCTTCCTCTGATTCTTCTACTGGCTCAAAAGACTCTACCTCTGCAGCAAACTGAACTGATTTCTTCCCCACAAGAAGGCTATGCACAAAATCTAGCTTAGCTATGACTTTAGCAATTTGACTTCCATCCAGATTTCTACCAAGCCTCTTCCTCTCAAAATCTGCATTCTTGGTACTATTGCTAGATGTCAAGTTCTCAATAAGCTGGTAAGCTTCGTCTGGATATATGGTGTTGAAGTTACCATTGCTCGCAGCATCGAGAGCCATCTGGTACCTCCAATCAATTCCTCTGAAGAAAATGCCCAGCAGGTGAACTTTAGTGAAACCATGGTGTGGACAGTCTCTCTAATAAGACCTGAATCTTACCCAAGCAGCCTTAAATGCCTCAGTTGGTCCTTGAGAAAATTGTGATATGTTGTTTCTCAGCTCCTCGGATCTTGCTTCATCATTTAAGTTGTTCAAAAAGGCTTTCTTGGGGTCTTCCCAATTCGTCAAAGATCCTGGCTGCAACTGCTTCAGCCAATAAGCTGCATCCCCAGAAAGAGAGTAAGGGAATAGCTTGCAGAAAAGATAGTCACTGGTGACTCCATTGGCCTTCATGTTGTTGGCCAGATCTTCGAATCTCTTGATGTGGTCCATGGGATGTTCATGGGAATGACCATAAAAGAGATGCTGACCCACAAGAGTGTAGAATGCAGGCTTCAGCTCAAAGTCATTCCTCTAAAACGAAGGAGGGCGAATCGCAGACCGATTAGCGTAGAACAAATCAGGCCTGTTGTGATCACCAAATGTGCGATTTGGTGCAGGCTGATTTTGCGCAGAGACATTAGCGACAGGCTGAGCTTGTGGAGCTTGGGGTGCTTCGACAATCACATTCTCATCATCGTCGAGCTTCAGCCATTGCGCATTGCGCCAGTTTCCTTCGTTGACAACTAAATTGCCATCAGCTTGTTGAACCAAAATCAATGGCTCGTTCATCTCGACTGGCTTCATCACTTTTAAGTGTGCTAGCTCCTGATTTGTGAGATTGACTAGCTCTTTGTCCTTGTTGCTTCTGGTTTTGCGATTAGGCATACATCTGAAACACCAAAAAGAAATATTATAGAGCGCGTGAGTAACAAAAGAAAAATAAAATCTTAGACAAAATTTTAAAACTAAAAATTTAACGGCAACGAAAAAGGCGATTGACAACGGCGCCAAAAACTTGATAGGTGTAAAGTTTGCCCTAAAAATAACTGCAAGTGCACATCAATTGAGTTGTAGCAAATTGGGTATCGAATCCAAACGTCTATTAGTTGCACAGTAAATTCCTAGATTCAAATAAAGCTAAGAAGAATAGTATGAGTGTAATGCAAATAAAACTAAATAAAAGCAGCAGGTGATTGATTGATGAAGTTAAATTCAAGAGAGACAAACGCTAGGCCTTGGGAATTTCGCAGATTGCAGAGTTAAGATTATCATGATATTAATTAAGCACCGTTCTCGAACATGAACACTAATATAAAACCAATCAACTTTCGTTGCAGAAATTATCTATGTCTAAATATTAGAATTCCAAATTTCTTTGCAAATTCAATAAACTAGATAAACATTAATTGCAGGTTCAATTGTTCACAAAATTCCTAAACCAAATTTCTTTGTAGATAGGAATTTTGCTCATCGATATAGTTCAAGAAATTAATAATACTTTCGAATCTATTAATTATCCTAAGTATGAATTCCAGGTGATCAATTCTAGAAATCAATGATTAAGCACAATCTAGATGAAGAACTATAAGATTATCCTAACAGTATTTCAATTCTAACAATCCATCTTCAACCTTTGAAAACCCAAAACTTAACTAGTCAATTACTAAGACATGGTGATTGAAGACAACATCATAAACTGAATAAATTCCATTAAAGAGAAATATAGAAATAAAAGGGGTTCAGATTCTTCTCTCAGACGAACAGAGTAGCAGAATAATCTCCCCAAAAGCTCTGGAACAAATCTCTCTCAAGTCTCAATGGAAAATAAGATAAAAGTAAAAGAAGCCTAACAATTGGCTTATAAACCTAAAAATCTCGTAAAACACAAATTATACTGTTTTGTAAATAAGTGGAACTTCTGGGCCAAAGTGCAAACTCCAAAACTCTTTAAAAACATGCGACACTTCTGGCAAAGGGCGGTCTCGACCGACACCAGTAGGGTGTCGATCGACACCAATGTCTGGGAACGGCAATGACTTAAGTTTTCCAGCAAAAATCCCCAAATATGCTGCAAATAGCTCTATTATCTCCAATTAAGCTCCAAATGTACTTAGGACCTGTAAACACTAGAAAAGACTCCAAAAACACTAAAAAGACTCTATAAACAACACTTATATCATGGTGAAAACCCATAAAAACAATGATATATCACTGTTATCCAACCACTCAATAGTATGCATTTTTAACGTCTCAAGCGCAGGGCAAGCACGAATAAGCATCTCAAACTGATCAGAACGAAGATTCACGAAGCGAAAAAGGAGTGTTTGAAGCATGGGTAATGAAACACCCAGGACATGCAAATCAAGATCAAGTCCATGTCTTACTTTCAGCCTAACCAGTGTCCTACTGACGAAAATCTCAGGAGGTAGCCGATATACATCTTCAAACTCAACATATAGTGTAAGTTATGAAACACCACGCCGCAGAGAATTACATATCAAATGATCCACACGATCTGAATCAACACCAGCCCGACACTTTAGGGAGAACTTCTTGAGGGTAGAATCGCCCTGCAAGGCCAAAACCCTATCCACAAAATCCATAAAGCTCTGAAGAACTCCTTTCCTTTCCCGCTTACCTTCTTCGTGATGCAAAAAGATATAGTCACTGAGATGGAGGTTAGGGACAAACGCAAGCAGATTGCGCCACCTCCTAGAGAGAACAGATGTCAAAGCAGCCTCCTTTGACGAGTTGCGTCTGTGGTAGACGTGTTGTGTTGGGATTCGAGGTCGAATCCAGTTTAGTGGGGGAGAATTGTAACATCCGTGAACCGAAAAAGTGTGTTTTTGTGTGGTGTCGACCGACACCAAGGGGGGTGTCGATCGACACCGGTCGGGCGAATTGATTTCTGGTTCGATTTCAATTGCCGGTTTAGCTGTTGGTTTAGGTTAAAACCTAAGGTCGCGTTTTATAAGTCGACCAGCCGCTTTTCTTCTTGTTTTGGTAAAAAAGTGAAGAGGAGAAAAGGGCAGAGAGCTTTTGTGGTGATTTCTGGAGATTGGAGGTTGATCTGAGGTGTTGTTGTGCTGTTCTTCATCTCTTTCTTCTTCTCAATCCCTTGTCAAGGTGAGTGCATGACCGTAGGCTCGCAAGAGAATTAGATTGTGAAACGGAATTGTGGATTGAGTGAGTTTGAGTGATTTTCGTGTTTATCCTTGTGATAATTGTGGCTTAGATCGTGTGTATTGCGATAATTGTGTGTTTGGGTGTTTCTGTGTGGAAAAGCGAAGTTGGCGTCGATCTCCTGGATCGGTGTCGATCGACACCAAGCCGGTGTCGGCGACACCAAACGGGCAAGGTGTCGACCGACACAGGTGTGTGTCGATCGACACAGTCCGGTTTAATCCGGTTATCTGGCGATTTAAGAAATCAATTGGATTAAGTGGTTTAATCCGGTTTAACTGTAATTAAATGGTTTAATTCGAGAATTAATTAATAATTGGTGAAATTTATTAATTAAATGATTTAAAAATGATTGTGGAAAATTATTTAAGTGTTTAAAAATTATTATTTAATTGTGGTAATTATTTAATAATTAAAGTGAAGGATTTAATAATTGTAGTAATTATTGATATTAATGAAAATTGTTAAAATTGCGTAATTGGCCTGTAGGCGGGGTGATTGCCTCACTAAGTATTTATTAAATACTTATGCATCTCTTTTTCCCCAATGTGATGCAGGTAGCCGAAGTGTTCTTCCGCGGAAAGAGACCGAAAGAAGAGGATGATGAGACTAGGAACTTGATTTTGGCAATCTTGTTGTGGCTAGCACGGAATTCGTTGTTAGGGTGTTAGCTTGATTTTAATAATGTAGCAAACCTGGTGTTTAGGTTGCTAGAATTTATTATTGGTTTTTATTGGTTATAACTTATTGGTTTATTTGTTGAACGGTTTATTTATGATTAATATTATTGATTTCTTTCGAGAATTTCCGCATTGTTAAAAAAAAAAAAAAGGAGAGCTTGGTTGTTTCATTTTGGTATCAGAGCGAATACGGTTTTAGGACTGGTAGTATTGGATGAATTGGACTATGTGTTTAATTGATTTAAGTGAGTTAGTCAGTTAGTAGTATAGTCTCATCCATTCGGTCTTCCAGTTTTCCGCGGTAAGTTGTGTGTTTTATCTTATGGTTTGTTTTTGTGTTGTCTAGTTGCTCATCTACTGTGCTGTGGTAGTGCTGTGAGATGGATGCAGGAGCTAGAGGTCGTAGTAGAGGTCGTGGTGGAGGCCCTGGTGCAGGCCGTGGCAGAGGCCGTGGCGGAGGCCGTGGCAAGGGCCGTGGTCGTGGAGCTCAGGCGGATTCCGGTGAGAGTGCAGTGCCTAGTGTGGCGACAGCGTCAGAGACTCAGTTTGTGGCGAGTGAGGCCAGTTTGGGCACTAGTGGGGGCGCGGGAGTTGGGGTTGCCCCAGGTGTGGGTGCCGCCCCGGCTCATGGTCTTGGTGACCAGTTGATGGGGGTTCTGACGCAGATTTTGGCACGTCTCCCGCAGGCAGTTCCAGAGCAGGCTCCGGGTGTTCCTCCAGTGGTGGGGGCACAACAGGGCGTTTTTGTAGGGCAGCATGGTGCTGCAGTGGTTGGGCATCCTTCCTATCTTGAGATGATGAGGGAGATGCAGAGGATCGGGACGCCTTTCTTTGAGGGTAGAGGTGGGCCCGAGGAGGCCGATGAGTGGTGGTAGAGGTTGGAACGGAACTTCCGTTCAGTCAGGTGTCCAGAGGGGTACCAGGTGGAGTTGGCAGTGCATTACCTCGGTGGGGATGCACATTTGTGGTGGCGTTCTGTCATGTTGAGGAGGGCAGTGTGAACTTGGGGTGACTTCCTAGCGGAGTTCAACGCCAAGTATTTTCCTCAGGAGGCCAGGGACAGATTTCAGTTGAGGTTTGTGGCATTGACTCAGGGTGAGAGGTCAGTGCGGGAGTATGACGCTGAGTTTGGCAGACTTATGGTGTATACTGGTTACGGTCTTGAGGGTGAGCGGAGTCTGATGGCGAGATTCCTTCAGGGTCTTCGATCTAGCATCAGGACTCAGTGCAGAGGTAGTTCGTATTCTACCAGGGCAGAGTTGGTGGAGCTAGCAGCTTCCATCGAGGAGGACCTTCGTGAATAGGTTGGTCCAGTTGTGGTGCCAGCTGCGGTTGTTCCTGCTACCCAGCCGAGGGGCCAGCAGCAACAGCAGCAGCGTAGGAGTTTCAGTTCTGGTTCTAGCAGGGGCGGCAAGCCTGCGCAGGGCCAGAAGAGGAGACTTGAGGAGGTTGCTGGAGGCAGCCAGAGTGTTCGTGGTTGCTTCAGTTGTGGGAGCTTGGAGCATCGGGTGGCTAGTTGTCCCAAGAGTAGTGCGTCTCGGGATACTAGAGTGTGCTTTCACTGCAGGGAGCCGGGGCATATCAAGCCAATGTGTCCCAAGTTGCAGCAGGTGTCAGTGGCGTTGGTTCAGCCGGTGGCGCAGATTGCAGCAGTGCAGACGTTGGAGCAGTTGGGAGCAGCGCCGCGGGTGTACTCTTCGTCAGAGGTGGGCCAGACCAGTCAGTCAGACAAGATCACAGGTAAAATTCTGATTCAGACTTCGTAAATTCTTAGTGTAGAATTGTGGTGTGGTTGTCTGTTCTCTATTTTACTGTGATAGGGTTTAGGGTTCTCAACACTTGTGAAATGTGTAGGGACCTTGTTAGTGGGTGGTGTTGAGTCTCACGTGCTGTTTGACTCGGGAGCATCGAACTGCTTCATTACTCCGGAGTGTGCCGAGAGTAGATGTATCCAGAGTAGCGCTGGTGAGCGCAACGGTTTGGTCAGGGTTGCCGGTGGAGGTTTCCTGACTACTTTGGGCCGTACTAGAGCAGTCGACGCTCAGATTGCAGGGTAGTTTATGCCAGCAGACTTGGTCATCAGTCCGGTAGAACTGTATGACGTGATTTTGGGGATGGATTGGCTGTCGTGTTACAGAGTTCATCTGGATTGCTTCAGAGGCAGAGTTGTGTTTGAGCAAGATGAAGGAAGGTTGGTTTATCAGGGTGTGAGACCGACTTCAGGGAGTCTTGTGATCTCGGCTATTCAAGCTGAGCAGATGTTAGGGCGAGGTTGCGAGGCGTATTTGGCGACGATAGTGATGTCGGAGTCTAGTGTGGAGGTGGCTCTTGAGGGTATTGAGGTTGTCCGGGAGTTCGAGGATGTGTTTCGGTCACTGAAGGGGTTGCCACCATCTCGGTCAGATCCCTTCACGATTGAGTTAGAGCCCGGGACAGCTCCAATATCGAAGACACCTTACAGGATGGCGCCAGCAGAGTTGGCAGAGCTGAAGAAGAAGCTAGAGGACCTTTTGAGCAAAGGGTTCATCAGACCGAGTGTTTCACCGTGGGGTACACCAGTGTTGTTTGTGAAGAAGAAGGATGGCAGTTTCCGGTTGTGCATCGATTACCGGGGACTCAACCGAGTCACAGTGAAGAACAGGTATCCACTCCCTAGGATTGATGAGTTGTTGGATCAGTTGAGGGGTGCTACCTGGTTCTCCAAGATTGACTTGGCATCGGGTTATCACCAGATCCCGATAGATGAGGCAGATGTTCGCAAGACGGTGTTCAGGATGAGGTATGGACACTTCGAGTTTGTAGTCATGCCTTTTGGGCTGACTAATGCGCCGGCAGCGTTTATGAGATTGATGAACGACGTGTTCAGGGAGTTTTTGGACGTGTTCGTTATCATTTTCATTGATGACATCTTAGTGTATTCGAGGAGTCCAGAGGAGCATGCGACTCACTTGAGGCTTGCTATGGAGAAGCTTCGAGAGCATAAGCTGTTTGCTAAGTTGAGCAAGTGCAGCTTTTGGCAGAGAAAGATGGGGTTTCTTGGCCATATCGTTTCTGCAGAGGGAGTGTCTGTGGATCCGGCTAAGATCGAGGCTATCAGAGATTGGCCTAGACCGAGTAGTGCTACCGAGATCAGGAGTTTTATGGGTTTAGTAGGGTACTACAGGAGGTTTGTCAGGGGCTTTGCGAGTATGTCTCAGCCGATGACGAGGTTGACAGGCAAGGATGTGCCGTTTGTGTGGTTGCCTGAGTGCGAGGAGAGCTTTGGGAAGCTAAAGGAGATGTAGACTAGTACACCAGTGTTGGCATTACCCGATCCGGGGAAGCCTTACGTGGTGTATACAGACGCTTCAGGTGTTGGGTTAGGTTGTGTCTTGATGCAGGAGGGCAGAGTGATTGCTTATGCTTCGAGGCAGTTGCAGGGCAGTGAGCGCAACCGCCCTACACACGATCTTGAGTTGAGGGCAGTGGTCTTTGCACTCAAGATTTGGAGGTCTTATCTTTATGGTGGTGCAGTGCAGATCTTTACAGATCACAAGAGTTTGCAGCATATTTTTACTCAGCCTTTGCTGAATGCGAGGCAGACGCGTTGGGTGGAGTTTCTGGCAGATTATGATCTGGATATCGTGTATCATCTAGGCAAGGCCAACTTGGTGGCAGATGCATTGAGTCGACGACGAGTTGATTCAGCTAGAGAGCAGGATGTGGAGACTTTGGTTAGCGAGATTAGTACATTGAGTCTTTGTGCGATTTCTGAGGAGCCTTTGGGTTTAGAGGCAGCTGATCAGGCAGACTTACTCAGTAGGATCAGAGTGGCTCAGCAGGATGATCAGGGTTTGGTTGATGCATCGCAGGCAACTGGTTCTGAGTATGATGTCCGGTGAATGGGACGATATTGGTTCGTGGGCGAGTTTGTGTGCCCAAGGACGAGGAATTGAGATGAGAGGTCTTGAGAGAGGCTCATGCGAGCAAGTTCTCAATTCATCCGGGTGCGACCAAGATGTACCGTGACCTTAAACGGTACTATCACTGGGTTGGGATGAAGAGGGATGTGGCAGATTGGGTTGCGAGGTGCAACACGTGTTCATTGGTCAAGGCAGAGCATCAGGTTCCAGGTGGACTTTTGCAGAGCTTACCCATTCCAGAGTGGAAGTGGGATATGATCACGATGGATTTTGTGGTGGGATTACCTATCTCACGAACGTTTGATGCGATTTGGGTCATTGTGGATCGTTTGACCAAGTCCGCGCATTTCTTGACTATCAAGAAGACAGACGGAGCTGCTGTTTTGGCTAGGAAGTTTGTGCGAGAGGTTGTGAGGTTGCATGGTGTGCCAGCTAGTATTGTGTCGGATAGAGATCCGAGATTTGCCTCAGAGTTTTGGAGGGCATTTCAGACAGAGATGGGCACCAAGGTGCATATGAGTACAGCGTATCATCCGCAGACAGATGGGCAGTCAGAGAGGACTATCCAGACCTTGGAGGATCTGTTGAGGATGTGTGTGTTGGATTGGGGTGGCCATTGGGCTGATCATCTGTGTTTGGCGGAGTTTGCCTATAACAACAGTTTTCAGTCTAGTATTGGCATGGCTCCTTATGAGGCTTTGTATGGGAGGCCATGTAGGACACCCTTATGCTGGACCCAAGTGGGGGAGCGCAGCATGTTTGGGGCTACCTTTGTTCAGGAAACGACGGAGAAGATCCGTGTTTTGAGGCTGAACATGAAGGAGGCTCAGGATAGACAGAGGAGTTATGCAGATAGGCGGAGGCGTGAGCTTGAGTTTCAGGTGGGAGATAGGGTGTATCTCAAGATGGCTATGTTGAGGGGCCCTAACAGGTCCATAGCAGAGAACAAGCTCAGTCCGCAGTTTATGGGTCCGTTCCCGGTGGTGGAGCGAGTTGGACCAGTGGCTTATCGGTAGGAGTTGCCACCGATTATGAGCGCCCTTCACAAGGTGTTCCATGTGTCTATGTTGCGGAGGTGTCTGCATCCTTCAGAGGAGTTGGTGGCTGAGATTCCAGAGGATCTTCAGCCAGATATGACAGCTCCGGCGGTTCCTGTGAGGATTCTCTAGAGGGGAGTCAAGGTTCTGCGGAACAAGAGAGTGCCATTGTTGAGATTCTTGTGGGACTGTAGTGGCACAGAGGAGGAGACTTCGGAGCCAGAGGCATAGATGAAGCTGAAGTTCAGGAAGTGGTTCGACAAGCAGATGATCGAGTGTGCTTCTTCATCTTTGTGGTTCTAGGGTGATAGTGTGGTGCTATGTTTTGTTATTGTTGTTGGATTTATGTATTTTCGTTTTGGTGTTGTAACGATATACATTTTTGAGTTATATGAGATAGTGTTTGTCTCATTTTTGGTTTTGTGGTTTGGATGTTACAAGTGTGTTGACCAGTGGGTCGTGAGACAATCTTTCCAGTTATGTCGTAAACATTTTCGAATTTTTACTCTAAGGGCGTGGTGTCCCCGAATAACTCATTTCCAAGAGATAGTGTTCTCTGATAGACTTGTACGAGAGGGTCGCTACCTCAAGTATAAGTGATATGTTTATTTACTCGTGACTATAGTGTCGCGTAGTAAGTAACGAGAGGATAGTGTTCCTCTTAGGGACATAGTGTTCTCCGGCAGAGTTGAGTTAAGAGTAAAGATGTTTTGGAAATGTATGTATGGCATAGAAATAGATGTGAGTCTCGGGGATCAAGTGAGGATCTCGTGTATTTGGCCAGGTGGGCCGGATTATGTCGTATGTGGTAGACGAGTTGGACGTCTGTGGTAGACGAGTGGGTCGTCTGTGGTAGACAAGTTGGACGTCTGTGGTAGACGAGTTGCGTCTGTGGTAGACGTGTTGTGTTGGGATTCGAGGTCGAATCCAGTTTAGTGGGGGAGAATTGCAACATCTGTGAACCGAAAAAGTGTGTTTTTGTGTGGTGTCGACCGACACCAAGGGGGTGTCGATCGACACCGGTCGGGCGAATTGATTTCTGGTTCGATTTCAATTGTCGGTTTAGCTGTTGGTTTAGATTAAAAGCTAAGGTCGCGTTTTATAAGTCGACCAGCCGCTTTTCTTCTTGTTTTGGTAAAAAAGTGAAGAGGAGAAAAGGGCAGAGAGCTTTTGTGGTGATTTCTGGAGATTGGAGGTTGATCTGAGGTGTTGTTGTGCTGTTCTTCATCTCTTTCTTCTTCTCAATCCCTTGTCAAGGTGAGTGCATGACCGTAGGCTCGCAAGAGAATTAGATTGTGAAAGGGAATTGTGGATTGAGTGAGTTTGAGTGATTTTCGTGTTTATCCTTGTGATAATCGTGGCTTAGATCGTGTGTATTGCGATTATTGTGTGTTTGGGTGTTTCTGTGTGGAAAAGCGAAGTTGGCGTCGATCTCCTGGATCGGTGTCGATCGACACCAAACGGGCAAGGTGTCGACCGACACAGGTGTGTGTCGATCGACACAGTCCGGTTTAATCCGGTTATCTGGCGATTTAAGAAATCAATTGGATTAAGTGGTTTAATCCGGTTTAACTGTAATTAAATGGTTTAATTCGAGAATTAATTAATAATTTGTGAAATTTATTAATTAAATGATTTAAAAATGATTGTAGAAATTATTTAAGTGTTTAAAATTATTATTTAATTGTGGTAATTATTTAATAATTAAAGTGAAGGATTTAATAATTGTAGTAATTATTGATATTAATGAAAATTGTTAAAATTGCGTAATTGGCCTGTAGGCGGGGTGATTGCCTCACTAAGTATTTATTAAATACTTATGCATCTCTTTTTCCCCAATGTGATGTAGGTAGCCGAAGTGTTCTTCCGCGGAAAGAGACAGAGAGAAGAGGATGATGAGACTAGGAACTTGATTTTGGCAATCTTGTTGTGGCTAGCACGGAATTCGTTGTTAGGGTGTTAGCTTGATTTTAATAATGTAGCAAACCTGGTGTTTAGGTTGCTAGAATTTATTATTGGTTTTTATTGGTTATTGGTTTATTTGTTGAACGGTTTATTTATGATTAATATTATTGATTTCTTTCAAGAATTTCCGCATTGTTAAAAAAAAAAAGGAGAGCTTGGTTGTTTCATCATGTCTCTAAACTAAAAAGACGCTTAAACAATCAGTAGAAGCAGAAGAAAGTGAGTTTAGACTGTCATTTACCTTTAGGTATGTAGAAAATTAAAAGAGGTTTCACAGCGACGAGAGAGAGAGAAAGAGATTTCTTTGCGAAAAACCGGTGAAACCGTTTGTCAAGACAGTCATCCTCCAAAAGAGTAGACAGAGGACCGAGGATGTGGCTAAATAACTTTCTTTGTTGATATTCTAATCAATCAAAATGGAAGATTCAATTTCATCTTTAACATTTTGGGAGACGGGGACGTGGCTAGATATCTCTCTTATTTTTTTTTAAATCAACTAAAATGGAAGATACAGTTGTATCCAATACATTTTGGGAGACTGGGACCTAGCTAGATTTGTTTCTCTTGTTGTTTTTATATCAATTGAAACGTAAGATTCGGTTTTATCCATTCCATTTTGGGAGACGGGGATGTGGGTAGATACCCACTCTTGTTTTTCCTTAAATCAATTAAAACGGAAGATAAAATTATATCCTTTACATTTTCGAAGACGGGGACGTGGTTAGATATCTCTTTCTTGTTTTTTAAGTAAATTAAAACGTAAGTAACACTTTTAACATTTACATTTTGGGAGATGGGGACGTGGCCACGATATCTTTATTTGTTGTTATCTAAATCAATCGAAACGAAAGATTTTGTTCAATAAAACATGACGTGGCTAGTTATCTCTCTTGTTGTTATTTAAATCAATTGAAATGGAAGATTCGGTTCCATCATTAACAATTTGGGAGATAGGGACGTGGCTAGATATTTTTCTTTGTTGTCATCTAATTTAATCAAAACGGAAGATTTTGTCCAATCATTTACATTTTGGGAGACGGGACGTGGCTAGATATCTCTCATTGTTATTTAAATTAATCAAAACAGAAGATTCATTTCTATCTTTTACATTGCTGTTTTGTAAACTCTAAAAAACAGTATAATAGTGTGTCCTAACTTGTAAATGTTTCACATTTAAGCACAGGGCAAGCAGAAAGAAGTTTTGTGAATGCACAACCAATAAGACGGTTGAACTGAACTGACTCAATAGTTCGAAAGAAATCAATAATTAATAAACCAAATCAATTCAACAAATAAATTCCAGAAATAATAAATAACTCTAGCAACCTAAACACTAGGTTTGCAAAACAAATAACTCAAAACACTAAAACAATTCCTATCATCCTCTCTTCGGCCCGATTCCGCGATCACACTTTCTTTTTACCTGCATCACATTAGGGAAAAAAGAGATGTATAAGTATTCATAAATACTTAGTGAGACAATCACCCTGCCTACAGGCCAATTACGCAGTTTTAACACTTTTTAAATATTAGAAATAATTACCACAATTAAATAATAATTTTTAAACACTTAAATAATGTTCACAATTATTTTTAAATCAATTAATTAATTAAATTCACCATTTAATAATTAATTGTCGAATTAAACCACTTAATTTCAATTAAACCGATTAAACCATTAAATTAATCAATTTAATCATATCGCCAGAAAACTGGATTAAACCGGACCAGTGTCGATCAACACCGATCCAGGAGATCGATGCCCACTTCGATTTTTCAACACAAAAACACTATAAACACGAAATCACTCCACAATCTCGATCAAAGACAAAATATAACACCTAATCAACACGAAAACCACATATACTTCACGAAGAGCACAATCCAATTTCACAAATCTCCTTTTTGCGAGCCTACGGTCATGCACTCGCCTTGAAAACTGATTTGAGAAGAGAAAGGAGATGAAGAACACCACATGCACTCTCCAGAAATCACCCAAAACCTATAAGCTCCTTTTCTCTCTTGATTTTCTCGAAAAACGAGCCACCACTGCGGCTGGACCACTTTTATATCGACACAATAGGGTTTCCAGCCCTTAACCAGCCAAACCGAACGAATTAAATCAGACCGAAATCAATTCGTCGGACTGGTGTCGACCGACATCACCCTTGGTGTCGACCGACACCACCCTTGGTGTCGCTCGACACCACACAAAAATCTCACTTCCTGGTTTACGGATGTTACAATTCTCCCCCACTAAACTGGATTCGACCTCGAATCCCAACACAACACGTCTACTACAGACGCAATCTCGTATAACACAGACGACAAAATCCGGCCCACATGGCCAACACTAGAGATCCTCACCGGATCCCCGAGACTTATTTCTAATCTTAAGTCATATACACACGTTTCCCAGACATCTTTACTCTTAACTCAACTCCACCGGAGAACACTATCTCCAAAGGACATGCAGGAGAACACTATCTCCCCAAGAGGAACACTATCCCCTCGTTACTTACTACGCGACACACAAGTCACTAGTAAGTAAACATACCATATCACTTATACTTGAGGTAGCGGCCCTCTCGTACAAGTCTATCAGAGAACACTATCTCTATAAGAGAACACTATCTCTTGGCAAAGAGTCATTCGGGGACACCACGGCCCCTAGAGTAAAAATTCTGAAACGTCTATAACATAACAGAAAAGATTGTCTCATGACCCACTGGTCAACACACTTGTAACATCCAAACCACCAAACAAAAATGAGGCAAACACCATCTCATATAACTAAAAAAAATGTATAACGTTACAAAGCAAAACGAAAATACATAATTCCATAAACACAACAAAACATAGCATCACGCTATCACAACTAGAACCAAAAAGACGAAGAAGCTCACTCGGCGACCTGCTTGTCGAACCACTTCCTGAACTTCAACTTCATCTTTGCCTCTGGCTCCCAAGTCTCCTCCTCTGTCCCACTACAGTCCCACAAGACTCTCAACAATGGCACCCTCTTGTTCCGCAGAACCTTGACTCCCCTCTCGAGAATCCTCACAGGAACCGCCGGAACCGTCATATCTGGCTGAAGATCCTCTTGAATCTCAGCCACTAACTCCTCTGAAGGATGCAGACACCTCCGCAACATCGAAACATGAAACACCTTGTGAAAGGCGCTCATAATCGGTGGCAACTCCAACCGATATGCCACTGGTCCAACTCGCTCCACCACCGTGAATGGACCCATAAACCGCGGACTGAGCTTGTTCTCTGCTATGCACCTGTTAGGGCCCCTCAACATAGCCATCTTGAGATACACTCTATCTTCCACCTGAAACTCAAGCTCACGTCTCCGCCTATCAGAAGGGTGTCCTACATGGCCTCCCATACAAAACACGGATCACGTCTCCGCCTATCATGAGCTCACGTCTCCGCCTATCATGAGCCTCCTTCATGTTCAGCCTCAAAACACGGATCTTCTCCGTTGTTTCCTGAACAAAGGTAGCTCCATAAATGTTGCGCTCCCCCACTTGGGTCCGGCAGAAGGGTGTCCTACATGGCCTCCCATACAAAGCATCATAAGGAGCCATGCCAATACTAGACTGAAAACTGTTGTTATAGGCAAACTCTGCCAAACACAGTTGATCAGCCCAATGGCCACCCCAATCTAACACACAAATCCTCAGCAAATCCTCCAAAGTCTGAATAGTTCTCTCTGACAGCCCATATGTCTGTGGATGATATAAGCTGTACTCATATGCACCTTAGTGCCCATCTCTGTCTAAAATGCCCTCAAAATCTCTGAGGCAAATCTCGGATCCCTATCCGACACAATACTGGCTGGCACACCATGCAGCCTCACAATCTCTCGCACAAACTTTGTAGCCAAAACAGAAGCTCCGTCTGTCTTCTTGATGGCCAAGAAATGTGCGGACTTGGTCAAACGATCCACAATGACCAAATCGCATCAAACGTCCGTGAGATAGGTAATCCCACCACAAAATCCATCGTGATCATATCCCACTTCCACTCTGGAATGGGTAAGCTCTGCAAAACTCCACCTGGAACCTGATGCTCTGCCTTGACCAACGAACACGTGTTTCACCTCGCAACCCAATCTGCCACATCTCTCTTCATCCCGACCCAGTGATAATACCGCCTACAACCTCAATATCCCCCAAGGCCACCTCACCACTGGACTCCGACATCACTATCGTCGCCAAGTACGCCTCGCAACCTCGCTCTATCATCTGCTCAGCCTGAATAGCCGAGATCACAAGACTCTCATAAGTCGGTCTCACTCCCTGATAAACCAACCTCCCTGCATCCCGCTCAAACCCAACTCTCCCTCTATAGCAGTCCAGATGAACTCTGTAAAACGACAGCCAGTCCATCCCCAAAATCACGTCATACAGCTCCACCGGACTGATGACCAAATCTGCTGGCATAGACTGCCCCGCAATCTGCACATCGACTGCTCTAGCACGGCCCAAAGCAGTCAGGAAACCTCCACCGGCCACCTTGACCACACCCGCACGCTCACCAGCGCTACTCCGGATACCTCTGCTCTCGGCAAACTTCAGAGTAATGAAACAATTCGATGCTCTCGAGTCAAACAACACGTGAGACTCAACACCGCCCACTAACAAGGTCCTTACACAATTCCACAGTGTTAAGAACCCTAAACTCTACCACAGTAAAATAAAGTAAAGACAACCACAATCACAGTTCTACACCAAAAATTTACGAAGTCTGAATCAGAATTTTACCTGTGATCTGGCCTGACTGACTCGTCTAGCCCACCTATGCCGAAGAGTACACCTGCGGCCCTACTCCCAACTGCTCCAACGGCTGCACCGCTGCGATCTGCGACACCGGCTGAACCGACGCCACTGACCACTGCTGCAACTTGGGACACATCAGCCTGAGATGTCCCGGCTCTCTACAGTAGAAGCACACTCTAGTATCCCGAGACGCACCACTCTTGGGACAACTAGCCACCCGCTGCTCAAGACTCCCGCAACCGAAGCAACCACCACGACCGCTCTGGCTGCCTGCAGCAACATCCTCGAACTTCCTCTTCTGGCCCTGCGCAGGCTTGCCGCCCTTGCCAGAACCAGAACCGAAACTCCTGCGCTGTTGCTTGCCCCTCGGCTGGGTAGCAGGAACAACCGCAGCTGGAACAACTGCTGAACCCACCTGCTCTCGCAAATCCTCATCAATGGAAGCTGCTAGCTCCATTAGCTCTGCTCTCGTAGTGTACGTACTACCTCTGCACTGAGTCCTGATGCTCGACCGAAGACCCTATATGAACCTCGACATCAGACTCCGCTCGCCCTCTAAACCGAAACCAGTATACGCCACGAGTCTGCCGAACTCAGCGTCATACTCCCGCACTGACCTCTCTCCCTGAGTCAATGCCATGAACCTCATCTGGAATCTCTCTCGAGCCTCCTGAGGAAAATACTTGGCGTTGAACTCCGCTAGGAAGTCACTCCAAGTCTACACTGCCCTCCTCAACACGACAGACCGCCACCACAAATGTGCATCCCCACCAAGGTAATGCACAGCCAACTCCACCTGGTACCCCTCTGGACACCTGACCGAACAGAAGTTCCGTTCCAGTCTCTGCCGCCACTCATCGGCCTCCTCGGGCCCACCTCTACCCTCGAAGAAAGGTGTCCCGATCCTCTGCATCTCCCTCATCATCTCCAGATAAGAAGGATGCCCAACCACCGCAGCACCATGCTGTCCAACAAACCCGCCCTGCTGTGCCCCCACCACCGGAGGAACACCCGGAGCCTGCTCTGGAATCGCCTGCGGAAGACGTGCCAACAGGTGCGTCAGTAGCCCCATCAACTGGTCACCAAGACCATAAGCCGGAGCAGCACCCGCACCCGGGGCAGCCCCAACTCCCGCGCCTCCACTAGCGCTCAAACTGGCCTCACCCACCATCGACTGGGTCTCTGACGCCGTCGCCACACTTGACACTGCACTCTCTCCCGAATCCGCCTGTGCTCTACGACCATGGCCTCTGCCACGGCCTCTGCCACGACCTCTAGCACAACCTCTAGCACTACCTCTAGCACCACCTGTCTCCATCTCACTGCACTACCAAAGTACAGCAGATGAGCAAGCTAAACAAACACACAACAAATCACAAAAACACAAAACTTACCGCGGAATCACTGAAGGCCGAGAGGATGATACTAGACTACTAACTGACTAAACACAATTAATCAATTAAATACATAGTCCAGTTCACCCAATACTACCAGTCCTAAAACCGTATACGCTCTGATACGAAAATGAAACAACCAAGCTTTTTTATTTTTTTATATTTAATTATCAATGCAGAAATTCTCGAAAGAAATCAATAATTAATAAATCAAATCAATTCAACAAATAAATTCCAGAAATAATAAATAACTCTAGCAACCTAAACACCAGGTATGCAAAACAAATAACTCAAAACACTAAGAAAATTCCTATCATCCTCTCTTCAGCCCGATTCCGCGATCACACTTTCTTTTCACCTGCATCACATTAGGGAAAAATAGATGAATAATTATTCATAAATACTTGGTGAGGCAATCACCCCGCCTACAAGCCAATTACGCAGTTTTAACACTTTTTAAATATTAGAAATAATTACCACAATTATTAAAACACTTCACTTTAATTATTAAATAATTACCACGACTAAATAATAATTTTTAAACACTTAAATAATGTTCACAATTATTTTTAAATCAATTAATTAATTAAATTCACCATTTGATAATTAATTGTAGAATTAAACCACTTAATTTCAATTAAACCGATTAAACCATTAAATTAATCAATTTAATCAAATCGCCAGAAAACCGGATTAAACCTGACCAGTGTCGATCGACACAGCTTGTGTCGCTCAACACCCGGCCCGATTGGTGTCGATCGACACCGATCCAGGAGATCGACGCCCACTTCGATTTCTCAACACAGAAACACTATAAACACGAAATCACTCCACAATCTCGATCAAAGACACAATATAACACATAATCAACACGAAAACCACATAAACTTCACCAAGAGCACAATCCAATTTCACATATCTCCTTATTGCGAGCCTACGGTCATGCACTAACCTTGAAAACGGATCGAGAAGAGAAAGGAGATGAAGAACACCACAGAACAGCCTCAGATCAGACAATCTCTCCAGAAATCACCCAAAACCTATAAGCTCCTTTTCTCTCTTGATTTTCTCGAAAAACGAGCCACCACTGCGGCTGGACCACTTTATATCGAGACAATAGGGTTTCCAGCCCTTAACTAGCCAAACCGAACAAATTAAATCAGACCGAAATCAATTCGTCGGACCGGTGTCGACCGACACCACCCTTGGTGTCCCTCGACACCACACAAAAATCACACTTCCTGGTTTACGGATGTTACAGGAAGGAAACCATTCTCAGGGAGAAGATTAATTTCCAAAATACTCTCTAGTTTAAGCTCAACAAGTGTCCTGCAAGTGAAGACCTCTAAAGGTGTTCAAGTTGTGGAATACCGGTATGGCCTTGCAAAAGTCTGCAATCACCTGAAATACACACATCAACCAATTAAAACTTGTTGGATTATCAAAAGGGTAACTAATATTTAACAATAATTCAATAGAGAAAGAAAATATACCTCAAGCGTATCATAAGTTAATTGAAGGGTTTGAATATTATGTATCCCCATGATGAGATTGGTGGCATCCCAACGAACTTCATATAGGCCATTTGAGTCTCTTACACGCATATGAGCTTTAGTCGATCCAATATCGAGCATAGCCTCAACAAGGGAATCCAATTTGACAAGTGGGCTTGTTGAAGGTATATTCATTCAACATGCAGGAGTCTAGAACCATTCAACTGATCTCGGGAACTTGAGCATAGAGGTCCCTGAAGAGGTTCAAGGAATTCTACTCTTGAATTTGCTTCCATTAAGATATGATCAACTAAAAGAAATACTCAAGTACAGCAGAGAAGGTATCAAGATGGAAGAGGTTGCAAGTGCTGCAAGGTCAAAAGAAAGCGAATTCAGGGATATGCCAAGCTCAAAGAAGCTTCAAGCCAGGTAGAGGAAAGCAACTAAATCAAGATCTAAGTCAAGAGATGGCAAGAAGGTTTTGCTGGATTTGCTGAAAGGAGGGACACTTCAAGAAGCAGCGCTACAAGTGGCTGGAAAGAGACAAGGCAAATAACTTCTCACAGGACAGAGGATAAGCTTCTATGGAAAAAGATGATGTGAACGATCTTGTGGGTTCGGTGGCTCAACAAGTAAACCTTGCACAGAGCGTACACCTTCACGATCAATGGGTAATGGATACTGGATGTTCTTTTCACATGACCCCAAGAAGAGATGTCTTTGTGGAGATGAAGGAGCTAAACACAGGACGTGTAAAGATGGCCAACAACACACAAGCAGAGGTAAAATTCATTGGCTCTGTGAGATTTGAGAACCCAGAGATTTCTACTTGACGATGTGAGATATATGCCATAGATTGGTAAAAACCTCATCTCAATGGGAACTTTAGAAGAAAAAGGATGTGAGTTCAAAGGTTCAGGTGGAGTAATGAAAGTGATTAAAGGCTGCACCTTGGTAATGAAGGGTCTCAGGAAAGGAAGTGACACTCTTACATTCTAAGTGGAATAGCTAGAAGTGCAGACGCGTGCAATGCTTCATCCAACTCAGGCACAAGTGTTAAGGAAGATCAGACAAGGTTATGGCATAGTAGGCTTGGACACTTGGGGCAGAAAGGTTTGGATATTCTAGTAAAGAAAGGGTGCATCAGTAAGGATCATGTTTCAGAGATACATTTTTGTGAGGATTGTGTTATGGGAAAAACACACCGCTCTAGTTTTGGTCTTGCACAACATGCCACCAAGGGTAAACTCGATTACATCCACTCAGACTTATAGAGTTCTCCTAATGTCCCCATGAGTCTAAGTAAGAGTCAATATTTTATCTCTTTCACTGATGACTGGTGTTGAAAGGTTTGGATCTATTTTCTTAAAACTAAGGATGAGTCTTTTGATAAATTTGTTGAATGGAAAAGGATGATGGAATTACAATCCGGAAGGAAAGGAAAGAAACTAAGAACTGATAATGGTTCTGAGTTTTGTACTTTCAGGTTTGACAATTTCTGTAAACAAGAGGGAATTATTAGACACAAGACTTGCACCTACACTCCTCAACAAAATGAAGTGGCATAAAGACTTAATCGCACCATCATGAACAAAGTCAGGAGCATGCTTAGTGAGAGTGGTCTAGAACAAAAATTCTGGGCAGAAGCAGCCTCTATTGCGGTTTATTTGATCAAAGATCCCCTTCATCAGTAATTGAGTTCGAGATACCAGAAGAGAGGTGGACATCCGCAGCCCCAAATCTATCTAACTTGCGAGTGTTCGGATGCATTTTGTAACATCCCGATTTGTGATATATGAGGAGAGGCTTAAGAGAATTGATTTGGCTACCTATGTCAACAAAGTGCATTTACCTTTTCGGTCAAAGGCCCATAAGTAACTCCATAGTTAAGCGTGCTTGGGCTGGAGTAGTAGAAGGATGGGTGACCTTCCGAGAAGTGGTCTGCGGAACCGTGTAAGTGAGGCCACAACACGGGAAAAGGCTGGGTGGTGATTGCAGGGACAATAAACAAGTCTCTAGAGCCTCTAAAAAATAACGGACCGACCGTCGGACAGGGTGGGGCCCACAGGCCGAGAGAGGGTGTGGGTGACTCACCGATAGGGGCCGTAAGGGCGGTCGGGGCGTTATACATTTCCCATGTTCATTCCAATGAAAGCAAGCTCAATCTAAGGGCCAAGAAAGGAGTCTTCACATGATACCTAGAAGGAGTGAAGGGCTTTAGAGTCTGGTTACTTGATGAGAGGAAGATTACAATCAGTAGAAACGTGGTCTTCAGGGAAGATGTCATGTACAAGGACCTCAAGGATTCGACATCTTCATTAGGTACAAAATTTATCCGTGTGTTATCTGATAAGTTTGCGAGTTATCTTACATGTAATAACAGGGAACCAGAGATCCTATCTCAAGGTGGAGCATCTCATGATAATAACTGTTATACTGGATGCAAGAAGAAAACAGTAAACGTAAAGAACACGACACAAAATTAACGTGGTTAACCAACGATCTGTTGGCTACATCCACGGGCAAAGGAGACTGATTTATTAATGGAGGCAGAATGTTTCAGAATACATCATACATTAGGTTAACAAGGTTACTTATAGAAAAGACCTAGAAACCCTAATAGCATGTATGTTGGGCTTGCACACTGAAGCCCATGTAGACACCTTTAACTAACCACTGCACGGTCCATATGCGCCTTCTATGCAGTCTTACACAGACTGTAACTTTCAGGTTGTAACATCACGCAAATTGCAGCTTCAGTGTGCAGCATTACGCAGACTGCAACTTCAGTGTGTAGGATCACGAAGACTGCAACTTCAGTGTGTAGGATCATGCAGACTGTAACTTCAGTGTGTAGCATCGCGCAGACTGTATCAGCTGATCAGACACTCTGTACACATCACAGGCTACTCAAGCAATATGCATACATTGTCATATTCAAGGCATATCAACAATAACGAGCAAGGATCAGATACAGAACAACCAGATGAGAATACTGAGAATGCAGAGGATAAAAGTCAATGCTTGAATGACTATCAGCTGGCCAGAGATCGCACAAGGAGACAGACCAGGAAACCATCTAGATTTTTTATCAGATTGATGATGGAGAACAGGATATTGCAGGTTATGCTTACATAGTAATTGAAGATGGAGGAAGACCAGAGACATGAAGTTTTCAGGAAGCTTTAAGAGATCTAGACAGTGACAAGTGGCTCGGTGCCTCAGAAGATGAGATGGATTCTCTCATGAAGAACCGAACGTGGAGATTAGTTGACATAGTCAACACGCATAAACCAATATCTGCAGATGGATATTCACAAGAAAAGCTGGAATAGTGGAAGTTAAGAATCCAAGGTTTAAGGCAAGGCTAGTAGCAAAGGGATACTCTCACAAGGAAGGAATATACTATAAGGAGATCTTCTCACCAGTGGTTAAACATGTCTCCATAAGGTTTTTATTGTCAGTTGTGGTTCACTTTGACATGGAGCTGCAGCAGATGGATGTTAAGACGGCGTTCTGATAACAGGATTTTATCCCTTTATGTGCAAGTGAAAACAAGATGAATGCAATTGCAAGGAGGTGTATCAATCACTCAAATCCTAGCTAAGCATGTCGATGCGGTATTTGAGATGTCAATCCAATTTGGGAATCAATGATCACTCTCTAGAACTATGCAGATGCAATGTAAGTCAAGACAATGAGGGTTTTAGATACTTATGGAGCCAAACTAACAACCTAGTGAATTGAAATGCAAATACAGAAAGTAAATGCTATGAACAAAACTTGACTAGATCGAGTTGAGCTAAAGCAGAGCAAAGGTAGCTCGATCGAGTTACAACAAGACAAGGCAAAGATGATTTTTAACGAGCTCGATCGAGGAGCACGAAGTTTGCACAAAAAAAGATAAAAAGGACTCGATCGAGTGAAGGTAAAAACAGAGCGAAAAGAGAGTAAAAACGCAAATAAGATTTGATAGGAAGACATAGACTAAGGGACAGGGTTTAACAACCAGAGAGAGGCTATGACTAATCAATGATGCTTTCAAATCAACATGCATACATGCTTATCCCTTGGCCATGGATTCTCAAGGTCGGTTAACCCACTGTCGTGGTGTTACAAAACCGCCAGTCTGGTTCAGTCTCTTTAGCTAACCATCGTTAGTGAGACATGAACCAGAGAGCATTAAAAAGCCAATCCATGGAAAGCCCTAGAAGCTCCTTGTGCAACCACCATCGTGGGACAAGAGAATGCTAATCCTCTGTTGGGCTTAATCCGACACTCAACCAAGCGGGATAGGCTGGTGAGCATCTAGGATCGATTCCAGCATGGTCAGTGGCTGGATCGCATAGAGCTTGACCCAACAGAGAGGGATAATCGATTAAGACCTTAAGCACCAGAGATTAGGCATAATAACTCTCTAATCTAACCCATCCCTAAGCCTAAAAGGTGATTTACTCACTAATCATTTCCAGAATCAAAATCATACCAAAATAAACAAAAACAGACATAATATGAAAGAACAGAAAGACATTAACAACTATTATTAAAGAAGCAAGTGCAAAATATCAATACAAATGCATAAATCTACAAAATAAAAAGCATAAAACTTAAGGAAATAAAGGAGAGTTTTTGTGGCTGAAAAGCAAAAAAGGAAAAGGAAGTTTTGTGGTTTAGGTTTGGAGGCCTTTTATAGGCAAGCCGCTAGGGCTTCAGTCAAGGCTTGGTCAATGGGAAGGCTGAAATCGCGGAACAGTAACCGCCTTAGTCCACTCGATCGAGTCGCTTGGTCGAGGCGCCTTTTTGCCTAGCTCGGTCGAGTTGCTTGGTCGAGTAGTATTTTTGCCTAGCTCGATCGAGCTTCTTGGTCGAGTGGACTTTTTTGCCTAGCTCGATCGAGCTGCTTGATGGAGTGTATTCCCTTTTTCTCCCAATGCATCCCTTCAGGCTGACCTTGCTCCAAAGTGCTCCAAAGTACCTGATAAGGACACCAAACATGCAAATGTATGCAATGTACTTCCTAGAGCAACTAAGTATGCAATCTAAGAGGAAATGCAAAGAAATGCTACTAAAGATGGATGAAAGTATGCAAAAGTGGTCTAAACATGATGCTAAAAGAGTATGAAATATGAATGCATCAACACCCCCAAACTTATCCTTTCCTTGCCCTCAAGCAAACAAACAGAACAAGAAGGAGATGAGGTTTGAAAATAGTTGATAGAACCAAAACATGCCAGCAAAAACGGTTTGATCGATGTCTAGGTTCAAGATTCTAGAGTGCATCAAGATGAGAGTTACTTCTAAAAATCTTAGCCTTGCTTAACAAGATTAATCAAACTTCACAGTCAATCAAACCATTCATTCATATCAGCACATCCCTTTAACATTCATTAAACAGACGAGTGAACCATGCTTATGCAAATCTAAACAACTCATTTGGCTAAGGGTGATGGTTAAGAGACGAAGATGGTCCCTTTCAAATGCAATAAACGGTTTATAAACAGGGATCTCTCAAGAAAATGAACAAGCTTCAGCAAAAGGCTAAGAGTTAGAACCAAGGATGATACAAGAGCAGAAATCCCATCTATCCAGACCACACTCGATCGAGTCTAAACCCAGAACCCATAAACAAAGAACCAACTCCTATCTACCCTTTAGGCGTTTTGCCTTTAGACAGAGGAGCACTTGATCACTTTTCCTTTCTTTTTCTTTGTACTTAGCCAAGGGAGAGGTTTTTCTTAGCATACTCTAGCGGTTTGGGACTCTTATACTTAGGAAACTTTTCCTTTCTTTTCAAACACTTGAGGCTTATGCCTTCTTTTCTTAAACACTAAGAACCCTTTTCTTTTTCTTTAAACACTTCCCAAACCTTTACTAGACTTTCTTGAGACACAAACCAACTCCCTGGTCTTAACCACAACTCTTTTTCTTTTCTTTTCCCAATTCCCAGAATAATAAACAAACTCGCCCAAGCCCAGATGAACACCCCTAAACTTAGCCTAAGCTGATCCTAAGGATGGACCAGAATCTACACAGAAACCCTGCTCTTGTCGGTTTAAACTCAAAACCTTTTGCCAAGCATATTCGAAATAAGGCCTCACAAACACACACAAGAACAGCAAAGGGTTTGAAATAAAGGCTAAGGTAAGGGTGGGGTCAGCTACTTGGACAAACAAGAGTTGATAGAATGGGAAAAGAATGTCCAAGTATGTATGAATATTCATGAGTTGCTTATCAATGCATGAAATGGTAATTAAAAGTCAGGATTATGGTTCAAATATATAAGGAAATGCATCAATTCACAGCGATGGTTTAAATGAGATGTGCATGTCATGATATGATCAAGGTAAACATGGTTCTATCTTGACTCTTCATTCTCTCCCTAATGCACAAAAGATTCAAGAACCATGACACAGATCAAAGCGCATGAGATGACATATTTACAAGATCATATCAACAATGCAATGTGAATGCATACCTATATGATGCATATTAGACTCAATCTTAAAAATGTCAATGCAACTACATGAATATTTTTGAGATTTTTCGAAATTTTTTCCAATTTTAGGGGTTTTCTATGCCTTAGATGCATGCAGACTCAAGAGATGAAAAATTGAAATAAGAAAACAAAACACAATGTCAAATGGCTCTCAGACCTTCCCCCAAAATTAAATTACACAGTCCCTTGTGTAACAGAAGTCTAAGAGAAAGAATGAGAGAAAAATAAAGAAAACAAAACACAATGCAGGCGGTATGGATAAGGGAGTCAAAGGCAAAGGGGTCTCTTACCTGACAAGGTTGATTCGATCGAGTGAGATTGTGCTCGGTCGAGCTAATTCTCCCATGTTGTCTCGCTCGATCGAGTCTATGTCCCTTGAATTGAACTGGACTCCTTTTAGCTGAAACCCTTATCCTGCGAAATTTTAGATAGAAAGAGACTACAAAGCACTAATAACAGATAAATCATGGGAATTCCTTCTATGTGAGCTTGTTTTAGGTCCCTAAGCTTGACTTTTTACCTTTCAGGGAGATGGAGGATCTTCAAGAGGGACTGATGTCTCCTCTCCTATTTGATAATCCCCCAAGTAGGGTTTGCATCTATGGCCATTCACTGTGAACTCCCTGCCATCCTTGTTGATCAAAGTAATTGAACCATAAGTTAGAACCTCCTTGATTTTAAAAGGTCTTGACCATTTGGATTTCAGTTTCCCAGGGAACAGCTTGATCCTTGAATTAAACAGCAAAACATTATCGCCAGCCTTGAACTCCTTGAGCACAATCATTTTATCATGGACTGCCTTTGTTCTTTCCTTGTATATCCAGTCTGATTTCCTCTAGCTCATGCAAGTCCATAACTCTCTTTTCTTGGGCAGTCTTCAAATCAAAGTTCAACATCTTTATTACCCATAAAGCCTTGTATTCAACCTCCACAGGTAAGTGACAAGCTTTCCCATACAGAAGAGAAAATGGTGATATTCCTATTGGAGCCTTGAATGCTGTCATATATGCCCAGAGAGCATCATCGAGCTTGGTAGACCAGTCTCTTTTGGTTACTCCAACTGTTTTCTCGAGGATGTTCTTGATCTGCCTGTTTGAAACCTCAACTTGCCCACTAGTCTGAGGATGATATGGTGTCGCCACCTTATGTTTCACTCCATACTTCTTCAGCAAGCTCTCAAACACCTTGTTGATGAAGTGTGAACCTCCATCACTGATTACAACCCTTGGTATCCCATATCTTGGAAATATCACTGAATTGAAGAGTTTGACAACTACTTTAGCATCATTGGCAGGACATGCTATGGGCATCTACCCATTTGGAGACATAGTCTACAACAACCAGAACATAATTGTTTCCATGAGAGGCAGGCTTGAATGGACCCATGAAGTCAATTCCCCATACATCAAATATCTCCACTTCTACGATAGGGTTATGTGGCATTTCATTCCTTTTGGTGATACCACCTTTCCTTTGGCACGCATCACATCTCTCAATGAAGCTTGCTGTATCCTTGAACAGAGTAGGCCACCAAAGACCAGCCTGCATAATCTTGGTTGTTGTTTTGAAGGTGGCAAAGTGACCTCCATAAGTGGAGCCATGACAATGAGTCAAGACTCTTTCAACCTCTTCCTCCGCAATGCATCTCCTATACATGCTGTCAGAGCCTCTCTTGAAAAGATATGGTTCATCCCAGAAGTAGTGCACGATGTCTCTGAAGAATTTCTTCCTTCTGGCTCGATCGAGCTCAACTGGCACCTCGCCGCAGACCAAATAATTCACAATATCTGAGTACCAAGGCAATGCCTTATCCTCTAGCGCCTGAACTTCTTCCAGCGTCTGTTGAATCTGAGTCCCTTCCTCCAGGATCTTGATGAGCATCAGCTGTTCTTCTGGCATGGAATCATTGATTGGGGATATGTCCTCAATTCTCATCCTTGACAGATGATCAGCTACTCCATTTTCGTTCCCGGGCTTATCAACAATTTCCATATCAAACTCCTGAAGCAGTAGAATCCATCTGAGTAGCCTTGGCTTGGTATCCTTCTTTTCAAGGATGTGCCTGAGTGCTGCATGATCAGTGTAGACTGTCGCCTTAGAACCTACCAAGTAACTCCGAAATTTCTCAAAGGCAAAGACCACTGCAAGCAATTACTTCTATGTTGTGGCATACTTCACCTGAGCATCATCCATTGTGCGGCTAGCATAGTATATGATATTCAGCTTCTTATCAATCTTTTGCCCAAGTACAGCACCTACAGCATAATCACTTGCATCGCACATGATCTCGAATGGATGATCCCAGTTCGGAGCTTGTACTATAGGGGCAGAAACCAAAGCTTCCTTGATAAGGGTGAAAGCCTTCAAACACTCATCATCAAACACAAAGGCTGTTTCCTTGCAGAGCAACCTAGTCAATGGCCTGGCCAACTTGGAGAAATCCTTGATGATTCTCCTATAAAAGCATGCATGACCCAGAAAGCTCCTGATGTCTTTCACTCTCTTTGGAGGCTGCAGCTGCATCATCACCTCTATATTGGCTTGATCAACCTCAATTTCTTTCTCAGAGATTTTATGGCCCATGACGATTCCTTCTCGCACCATGAAATTGCACTTCTCCCAATTCAGCACTAGCTCATCATTGACTATAACAGGGTAGGTGGAGTTAGTCCCCAAGAAAGCATACCTGAGCCCCTTAGGCAAGGGTTTGAGGTCGACCTTGGGTGCCTTGATCTCAGACCAGTCTCCAGATGCACTGTCTTTGTACTCCACTGTTGGTTCGATCGAGTTCATTCTCCTTGACGCTGACTCGACCAATGCTCGATCGAGTTCACTGTTCCTGACTCATTCAACTCCTTAAGGTGAACTCCCTCCTGGATGACTTTGCTTGAGTCAAGCATCCTTAAGCATTCCTCACTTTCCTTGTGTAGATACTCTTCTGAGCTATCCTTAGTAAGAGCAATATGGAGATGATCCTTCAAAGCAAGTTCCTCCAGCAACTCATCTACAAGCTGATCCATTTCCTCAATGTAGAATATTTGACCTTCTATGGTCGGTTTCTTCATGGCGTCCTTAATGTCGAACTTCATCTTGAAGTCTCTTCCTAGGTTCAAATCGATTTTCCCTTTTCTAACATCAATAACCGCACCAGCTGTAGCTAGAAACGGCCTGCCTAGGATCAAGGGGTCCTTAGGCTCCTCGTCCATTTCAAGTACGATGAAATTTGTGGGAATCTCGACATTCCCAATTCTAATTGGCAAGTCCTCTAACAACCCAGTTGGCAGCCTCACTGATCTGTCTGCTAGAACCAATGAAATCCTGCAAGGCTTGAATTTATCGAAATCCAACCTTCTTGCAACAGAAAGAGGCATCGAGCTCACTGATGCTCCAAGATCACAAAGGCAATTGTTAAAGAAAAGGTGGCCCAGGGAAAAAGGTAGTGTGAAGCTACCAGGGTCTCCAAGTTTCTTTTGCACTACTTTCCTTTGTATGATAGCACTGCATTCATGTGACAACACCACCATCCCCTGTACTTCCTTAGTTCTCTGGAGAACAGCATCTTTCAAAAACTTCTGATAAGGTGGGATGAGCATAAAAGCATCCAACAGAGGCATCTTCAACTCAATTTCACTCATTTGTTTGTCAAAAAGCTCTTGATACTTCTCTATTAACTGCTTTTTAAACCTTCCAGGAAAAGGCAGAGGAGGTTTGTATGGCGGTGGCACAAACAAAGTCTCCTTCTTCTTGCTGGCTGGCTTCTAAGGTGGGATTGGTTGAGTCGTCTAACTCAATCGAGTTTGTTGAGTTGTCTCACTCGATCGAGTTGGTTCATTTAGTCCGGCGTTGCTGTGGTGAAAAGAGTCTGACTCATTCAAATCTGGCACAAGAGTGTTCTCAACTTCAACTGAACCATCCCCTTCTAGACCTTCAATGTCCTCATTGATTTTGGGGTTTCCATCTCTATTAGGGAGCTGTTTGCCACTTCGCAGCGTGATAGCATGGGCATACTCCTTGGAGTTTTAAATTGATTTGCCAGCTTGTGTTGAAGATAAGGGTGCACCGTGGTGCTCAACAGTAACCAATATGGAGTTCAGTGACTCAATCTTTGTGTTGATCTCTGCAAGTTTCTTGTTAAGATCCATTGGTCCATTTGCCTGACCCTGCAGCAGCTGCTGTAACATTGCTCTCATATCAGCTTCATGAACCTGTGGTGCTTGATTCTGCTGTGGAACAAACCCAGGTGGTGCTCCCAACTGCTGCTTCTGCTGATAACCGCCCTGATGGCCTTGCCCATACTGACTCTTTGGAACAAAGACTTGCTGCTGAGGCTGACTCTGCTGCTGTTGAGGTGGATACACTTGATCCTGAGGGTTAGATACATTTGTACTCTTGTAAGAACGGTTAGGGTTGGATTTGTAGGTATAGTAACCCTTTTAATATCCTCCTTGGGTATTCTGTACATAGCTGACCTCTTCAACCTGCTCATTCTCCCCTTCTTGGACTTGAACAAACTCCTCATCAGAAACAAAGTGGACCTGTTTCATATTTGATTGAGCAAGAAGCAGTTTATCAAGTTTCTCATTCAGTGATTTCACTTCCTTCTTCAGCTTGTCATCTGACTCGATCGAGCCTCTAGTGGTGCGATCATACTCTTCATTGTAGTTACCATCAGACCTAGCTAAATTCTCCACAAGCTGCCAACCATCATCAACATCTTGGTTCAAGAAATCGCCATAGTTGGCTGTATCCAGCATCTGCCTGTAACGTGGCAAAACTCCTCTGTACATGGTGCTAAGAATGGACTCATTGCTGAACCCATGGTGTGGACACTGGCTGGTGTAACCTTTGAATCACTCCCAAGCCTCATAAAAGGTCTCTCCATTCTTTTGAGTGAATCCAGAGTTCTCACTCCTAAGCTTTGCAATCCTTCCTGTTGAAAATAACTTTGCTAGAAAAGCTTTCTTGCAGTCATCCCAAGTGGTGATGGAACCATGGGGTAGGTTCTTCTCCCACTGGTGTGCTTTCTCCCCAAGTGTCAAAGGGAACAGGCGCAGCTTGCTTGCATCCTCAGAGACTCCATTCACCTTGGTCAGGTTACAGTGTTTATCAAACTCATCCAGATGATCTATAGGGTCTTGACATGGCAAACCATGGAACATCTTGTTCTGGACACGGTTGATCATACCCAGTTTGATCTCAAAATTGTTGTTCTGGATACGTGGTGGTATGATCCCCTGTCGTTGTGTGTGTGTTAGGAGCATCTCCTGCTCCAATGTGTCTGACTGGCCTTGCTCGAGCCTGACCATTACCCTGAGGGTCATCCATGGTTTCAGCGAACTGCTCAGTCTCTGCCTGTTGCCTCTGCTCTCTCAATTCTCTGTGAATTCTATCAATGTTGTCCAAAAAATCAATCAAGTTGCCACTGCCTTCTGATATGGTTTGCATACACCTGAAAATTCAAAGACAAAAACCCAGATAGCAGAGTACAAATATGTGAAAAGGAAACAAGGAACTTGATCTTGCAAGCTACTAGAATTCTAAATGCAACAAAATAATTCCCAATCGGCAACAGCGCCAAATTGATAACAGGATTTTATCCCTTTATGTGCAAGTGCAAACAAGATGAATGCAATTGAAAGGAGGTCTATCAATTACTCAAATCCTAGCTAAGCATGTCGATGCGGTATTTGAGATGTCAATCCAATTTAGGAATCAATGATCACTCTCTAGAACTATGCAGATGCAATGTAAGTCAAGACAATAAGGGTTTTAGATACTTATGGAACCAAACTAACAACCTAGTGAATTGAAATGCAAATACAGAAAGTAAATGCTATGAACAAAACTTGACTCGATCGAGTTGAGCTAAAGCAGAGCAAAGGTAGCTCGATCGAGTTGCAACAAGACAAGGCAAAAATGATTTTTAACGAGCTCGATCGAGGAGCACGAAGTTTGCACAAAACAAGATAAAAAGGACACGATCGAGTGAAGGTAAAAACAAAGCGAAAACATAGTAAAAACGCAAATAAGATTCAATAGGAAGACATAGACTAAGGGACATGGTTTAACAACCAGAGAGAGGCTATGACTAATCAATGATGCTTTCAAATCAAAATGCATACATGCTTATCCCTTGGCCATGGATTCTCAAGGTCGGTTAACCCACTGTCGTAGTGTTACAAAACCGCCAGTCTGGTTCAGTCTCTTTAGCTAACCATCGTTAGTGAGACATGAACCAGAGAGCATTAAAAAACAGATCCATGCAAAGCCCTAGAAGCTCATTGTGCAACCACCATCGTGGGACAAGAGAATGCTAATCCTCTGTTGGGCTTAATCCGACACTCAACCAAGCGGGATAGGCTGGTGAGCATCTAGGATCGAATCCACCATGGTCAGTGGCTGGATCGCATAGAGCTTGCCCAACAGAGAGGGATAATCGATTAAGACCTTAAGCACTAGAGATTAGGCATAATAACTCTCTAATCTAACCCATCCCTAAGCCTAAAAGATGATTTACTCACTAATCATTTCCAGAATCAAAATCATATCAAAATAACCAAAACATACATAATATGAAAGAACGTAAAGAGATTAACAACTATTATTAAAGAAGCAAGTGCAAAATATCAATACAAATGCATATATCTACAAAATAAAAAGCATAAAACTTAAGGAAATAAAGAAGAGTTTTTGTGGCTGAAAAGCAAAAAAGGAAAAGGAAGTTTTGTGGTTTAGGTTTGGAGGCCTTTTATAGGCAAACCACTAGGGCTTCAGTCAAGTCTTGGTCAATGGGAACGCTGAAATCGCGGAACAGTAACCGCCTTAGTCCACTCGATCGAGTCGCTTTGTCGAGGCGCCTTTTTGCCTAGCTCGATCGAGTTCCTTGGTCGAGTAGTCTTTTTGCCTAACTCGATCGAGCTTCTTGGTCGAGTGGACTTTTTTGCCTAGCTCGATCGAGCTGCTTGATGGAGTGTATCCCCTTTTTCTCCCAATGCATCCCTTCAGGCTGACCTTGCTCCAAAGTGCTCCAAAGTACCTGATAAGGACACCAAACATGCAAATGTATGCAATGTACTTCCTAGAGCAACTAAGTATGCAATCTAAGAGGAAAGTGCAAAGAAATTCTACTAAAGATGGATGAAAGTATGCAAAAGTGGTCTAAACATGATGCTAAAAGAGTATGAAATATGAATGCATCACGTTCTTACACGGCTATCTAGATGAAACAATATATATGGAGCAACCTGAAGGGTACGTAGATGAGAAATATCCTGACAAGGTGTGTCTACTTCAGAGGTCACTATACGGACTCAAACTGTCTCCTCGACAATGGAATACAAGGATTGATAATTTTATGCAGTCACATCAGTATGAGAGAGGTGAGTATGACAGTTGCGTCTACTTCAAAAAATTAAGGAAGAATGAGTATGTGTATCTTCTCCTTTACGTGGATGACATACTCATAGCTTCAGTGGATAAAAAGTATGTGAAAGAGCTCAAGATGCTTCTGAGTTCTGAGTTTGAGATGAAAGACTTAGGTGAGACTAAGAAGATTCTGGGAATGGAGATTACTAGGGACCGTATCAAAGGTACTTTGACTATTTCACATGAAGGTGTTAGGCAATTTTGGAATGGATCAGTCAAAGCACGTGTCTACACCTATGGGAGCTCATTTCAGATTCAAGGCAAATACCGAAGAAGAGTTACATGATCAGTTTGAATAAATGGAACAAGTTCCATATCAAAGTGCTGTTGGAAGCTTGATGTACTATATGATCGGTACGAGACCTGATTTAGTATCTAGTATGCAGATTCATGAGTAATCGTATCAAGGATCATTGGCTAGGAGTCAAGTGGATATTGAAGTATTTGAATGGGTCAACAAAGATGAAGCTTAGCTACAGAAATGAACGAGACTTTGTGGTTAGAGGTTATTGTGATGCAGAATATGCAGCAGATCTGGACAAGAGAAGGTCAATTTCAGGATTGGTTTTCACGTTTGGAGGAAATACTATAAGCTGGAGGTCAAGTTTGCAGAAGACAGTGGCATTATCGACTATAGAGGCAGAGTATGTGACATAAGTGGATGCATCTAAAGAAGTTGTATGGTTGGAAGGTTTGATGAACGAGTTGGGATTCAAGCAGGAAGCAGTTGACATCTACTGTGATTCCCAGAGCACAATAGCATTGGCAAAGAATGACGTTTACCATGAAAGCACTAAACATGTTGATGTTAAGTTTCATTTTCTCAAAGACTTAATCAGCATGGGAAAGATTCGAGTGTTGAAGATTGCAACAAAGTATAATCCGGCAGATATTTTCACTAAAGTGATCCCAGTAGGCAAGTTCCAAGAAGCTTTGGAGCTTCTAAGGATCAAGAAGGCTGAGTGGTTTTACTCAGAAAAGTCTTACAGCTGAGAGGGCTTTCTCGGAAGTATTGAAGCTGAACAAGTTTATCTTCGAGGATAGGAACTGATTTGAAACTCATCAGGATCACTAGAACAAGGCAATTTATGCAGAACAAGGTGGACATTTGAAGAATGTGTTCTGAATCATTTGTAAGTTAATTACTCTTTCAATGTGCCTTAGTTCGATTTAGGATAAGTCGGTTATTGTTTAAACTGGTTAAGAGTGTATTGGTTAATAGACACGGGTGAGAGACTATGTGTACAAGTCACATTTATAAGACCGAGATTGTTTTCTAGAAGTTCCAGGGATAAGCTCTGATTCTCGTTGTAACAGATCGGGATTAGGAGCTGAGATAAAGCTTATCGAGCTAAGAGAAAGGCACACACAAAGAGAGAGAAGATCGTGCTCAAGTTTCCAAGCTCGGGTCTAGTGATTTGTCGGTGAAGCCGTGCCCCAGGAGAGTAGGCAACAAACTCTTGGGTAACCAGATCTTGTGTGCTCCAATTTACTTTTCTGTTTTGCATGTTCTTTCTTGCTTGAGAGTTTGAAGGAGATCAAAGTAGAATCGAGCTTAGATTCGCACAAATAGGGCATCTAGATAGAAGCAACACGAGTATTATTCTCTACTGAGGAATCAAAACAAAAAATGGGGAATAGAATCAATATGCAGAGTTCTAAGCTTTGTAAAGATAAAGTCTCCTCGAGATAGACTGTTGCTCAAAGGACCAAATTTCTAAAGTCCGAGTCTCAGCTTAATCAAGTTTTCGGCATAAGAGAGGATACTAGGAGGCAGCGAGTGTGAGTATCCGCATGATAAATTACAAAATTTTAAATTAAAGTTTAAAATTTATAAAAAAATATTTGACAAAAACATTCACTACAAGAAAAATATCGGATTTGCGACGGAAAATATACTCGCAATTCCGTCATTTGCGACGGAATTGCGAGAAAACAGTTTTCGTCGCAAATGCATCGCAAGCTTGCAAAGGAGAGTATACCGTCGCAAGTTGGCGACGGTGTTGCGACGGAAAATACTCCGCCGCAAACCGATCTCAAATTTGGGACGAAAATTTTTCCCTCGCAAAATTGCGATGAAACAATTTCCCTCGCAAGTTTGCGACGGAAAATATTCCATCGCAAATTTGCGACGGAAATTATTCTGTCGCAAATATTACATTTTTGAATTTTTTTTAAATAATAAATAAATTAAATTATAAAAAATTTAATTCAAATAATAAAAAATATTAAATAAAATAAAATTTAATTAAAATTTAAATTCAAATATCATACAAAATGCGGGAAAAAAATGCAAACATAACATAAAAAAACCGTTGAAACATAAACTAAAATTCTTCAGACGGTCCGCTGGTTCCGCCCTGATTCGGTCTGCTGGTCTGGATAGTGGCGCTTCATAATCTGCATGAGCTTTGAATCCAGAGCGCCCAAATAGTTGAACATCTCTTCATAGCACGCTAGTTTGGACTTTGCTTGAGTCAATTCTTCCTTAATCTCTGCAACCTCGGGGGGATTTTGGAATTGACCTGAAGCGGAACAGCGAACATAACCGGTCGTAGTATCTATTTTGGATTGGAGAGAACCAACCCCCCTAATCTTCCCCTTTCTACGGGGAGCAGACTGAAAAACAAAAAAAACTTGAAATTAACAAACTTACTATATACATAAGAAAAAAATAATTTGCACTAAAAATAGGATAAAAATTTACCTAAACAAAAACCCTGTTTTTCACGGCCGGAGATAGTTCAGCAGAACCACAAGCGATGCTCTTGGGATCATTATTCTGAGTCAATTCTTGTAGTTTCGAATTAACGTCGTTGTAAAGCTCCTCAGAATCGTCGTCCATGAAAGTGCCATCTGGATTCCGTTTTGTATACGCGAGAACCTCCAACAAATCCGTCTCTGATTCTTCCTTTTCCTCGGCCTTCAAAATGATTTTTGATTTGATAAAAATGATAAGAGATAAATGAAATTGAAAAATATTTTTTAAAAAAATAATTAGAAAAAAAACTTACAAGCATTCGGCCACGGGCTCTGAATGAAGTTCGGCCGGATCGATGTGTAGAATTTTTACTCTTCGATCGAGCGGACTTACTGTTTCAGCTCCTGTTCTGGTGATCAGGATCCATCCAATATGCAACCAAGCCACTCCACACAGTCAAGTCAAACCAAAAAGGCATACTGTCATTTCCCTTAGTGAGCAACAATTTCTTCCACCGTGATACCATATGAGGCATCCGTTGCTTGACTTTGGCTCTGAACTCCTCGTAAACCTTCCCGTTAATGCCAGATTCCCAGTGATACTTACGCTTCAACAAAAAATCAAAAAACAATAATATAATATTAGTTATCAGCAATAAATAGTATTTTTAAAAAATAAATTAAAATCATATTAAAACTTACAGCAAAAGTAGTGAACCAACGTTCGAGGACGGGCTCCATTACATCCTTCCACCGAGCATGAGGATCTTTGAAATCCTTTTCAAAGATTTTCGTAAATGCGGAAGCGACAGATGAATCATCAGTGAACCTGAAAAGAAAAACATTAGAATTTAGATTTATAAAATGTATAATATAAATAAAAATAAAAATTAATAAAAATTAAAAAAATATATGCCATAAAGTTCTCGCTGGACGGTTTGGAAATAGATGAGGGAGGAGACGACGACCAGACTCATCTAAAATCTCCCTAATGGACGCATAAAATGTGGCTCTAGTGGCCTCAAACATGGCCACATCTACGTTCGGAACATGTGGAGGTGACTGACGAGCAGGTGGGGATGGAGACCGAGACTGTGTCCGTTCCCCCTGCCGTGTAGAACCATGGGAGCTAGAAGTATAACCATGACCAGGAGTCAGGGGAACGGAACGCGATGTCGAACCACCACGGGAAATACCACGGGAACCACTACCACGGGAACCACCACCACGGGAACCATCACCACGGGAACCACCAGATCCTCCTTGACTCATGTACTGCATGTAATTGTTTGGTTCACCCATCTGCCATATATTGAAAATAATAATATAAGACTTAAGAAAAAATTATTCTACGAATAACAAAAAATGTAAACATTCATTTCTAAAAAATTCAATATCATTTGCAAAAACTTTTATGTGCCTACTATTTAATTTCTAAAAAATTCAAAATCATTTCTAAAATTTTTTTATTTCACTATTATTATAATTTTAGAAAAATTATGTAACGATTTTAAAGCAAATATTTCTAACAATCTTAACTTTGTAACAACTTTTAAAAATACAATTCTAACAATCTTAACTCTTAAAAATCATTACTAAATTTTTTAAATTTAATTAGCTAAATTATCTCAATGATCTAACGATATTATATACAATCTTGTAATTCAACAATACTGAAAATTACAAGAAAACTTAGGTTTACGGTTTAGGGTGTTGAGTGCGGACTAATTAGGGGCTATATATTGAATGTATATCCATATTAATGGTTGAATATGAATATAATTAAGATATATATAGACAATACATTCATATGTATATATATGATCGGTCTTTAATTTCAGCAAACCATTTCGTAATATTTAAGACATCGTAAGCTTCAATTAGCTTGATACTTTAAGGAGTTTAAAAGAAATATATGTATTTAGTGTCGATCATTTATAGTTGAATTATAGATTAGAAATATATGATTTTATTATCCTAAACACTTTTTATTAGAAAATCGGATATCCCAAACCCTAAAACTAAAAATTCCATCGCAAATCCATCGCAAAATTGTCGCAATTCCTCCGGAAATTCAGACAAATAATAATAAAATATTTCTCCTCGCAATTCCGTCGCAAAGGCTTTACCGTATTAAAAAAAAAATTAAAAATACAAAGGCAAAACCTAAGAATTAATCAAAGTCATTTTCATCGTCATTTTTAGATACATAAGAGTTTTCACTATCCTCTTGTTCGTCTTCATCAGTAGCAGGCTCCTCGAACTCATCGGATTCACCATCTTCACTTGAATCGTCAACGACGTCTTCAACTTCTATGTTCTCGGGGTCAACGTGTATGATATTTTAAGTGGATTTGATCGGGTTTGAAACTTTTGCAACTATGTCATGCTGCATAGCCACATCATCTTCTAAACCAACTACACATCCTCTTGGACTGACCTTTATAACCGATAACCATGTCTCGCGTTTTTGCCTAATTCGAGGATAAGGAATGAAACACACTTGCTCTGCTTGCAATGCAAGGATGAAGGGTTCGAATTTCGAAAATCTCCTGTTTGCGTTTACGTCGGTGATGCCTAACATCTTGTTTCTGCGAACCCCACGACCAGGTATCACATTTGAACATAATACATTTCAAGTTATTAATTCCTGGGTATGTGACCTCGATGATCTCTTGCAAAACTCCATAGAATTCTGTTTCACCCGGGACATGAATACCATAATTTGCGGTCGACTTTCGCATGCCATGCGTGTACGTATGGAATACGTACCCGCGAGTACAGTACATTGGTGCTGTAGTGATTTTTCCTATTGGTTCGTTCACAATCTCATGCAACCATAGCGGTATTTGTTCCGGATGGCATCCATTTGTCACCTATAAACAAATGGTACAATCCCACACATTAATTATATATATAGTGTTACGTATTAGTTTATATATGATAATTTTGAAGAGCGCTTACATAGTATTTTAACCATCTAACAAAATCACGTTCTTTGTACTACTCATACTCATGGTCTTGTAAATCAGGTAATGCCTAGTGGATCTGATTATCAAATATGCTGCACAAAAATCCTCAAGTTATATATATATATATATATATATATATATATATATAGAAAAACGTATGAATACGTAATTGAAAAATTATCAAAGTTACCTCTCAAATTAGTGCACTTCCTCCAGATTACGCAATATGTAATTGTGAGCCGCACTCCAATGTTTATGGTCCCATGATTTTACCTTCAACTTTTCAGCAAGTCTGCCTATTTGTTTGAAAATGTTGGGGACAACATGCCTATATACAGGTGCAACGCCTCCATCATCGTATCGTTTCGTAGCGGTTCTTCTCGTTCTCACATTTGGGCTAAAATAGTATGACGCGAAGTTAGATGTTTCCTCTATCAAACTTCCTTGTACGATAGATCCCTCAACTTTTGCAAGGTTTTTAGCCTTTCCTTTCAAGTGTCCCATAAAACGCTTGAAGGGATACATCCACCTGAATTGCACAGGCCCCCCAAGATCCGCCTCATATGGCAAATGTACTGCTACGTGTTCCATCACGTCGAAGAATGAAGGAGGGAAGATTTTCTCCATATTACATAACAGGATAGAAATGTTTTTTTGTAACTTCTCTACCACGTCTTCTGTCAGTGTTCGCGTGCAAAGATCTCGGAAAAACGCCCCAATACCTATAATATAAGGTACACAATATATAAACAGACTAATAAAAACATATTTAATTAATTATATGTACTTCATCCCAATTAAAAGAAATGTAAATTCATTTGTACATGCAATTGTCTCGTGGACATGAGACGGCAACAGTTCTTGTAATGCAAATGGTAGTAACCGCTGCATGAAAACATGGCAATCGTGGCTTTTCATACTAGAAAATATTTGCCCTTTCTCAATACATCGTGAGAATTTGGAAACGTATCCATCCGGAAATTTGACATCTGAGGCCACCCAGTCAAACAGAGCTCTCTTCGCATCCGCAGACAACCGAAAGATCGGAATTGGCTGTTTGCCGCCTCTAGAAATATGCAACTCGTTTCTTTTGCATATTTTTGCTAAGTCCAGCCTCGATTTCATATTGTCTTTACTTTTTCCTTGTACATTCAAAATGGTATGCATGATGTTATCGAAAAAATTATTCTCGATATGCATAACGTCAAGATTATGTCGCAAAAGGTGGTCCTTCCAATACGGGAGTTCTCAGAAGATACTCTTTTTGTGCCAATTGTGTTCTTGAGAATATCTGTCGGCATGTTTGCAGTACAATGCCAATTGCCCCCACGTTTGCTTGTTTCTTCACCACCATAATAATCGATCTGATCAAGCAAATCTTGTCCCGAAAGATAATCTGGAGGGGGACCACGGACAACCTTATTCTTTGTAAGTAAGTCCTTGTTCTTTCGGTACTTATGATTGATAGGAAGAAAACGACGGTGACAATCAAACCAACATGGTTTTCTTCCATGCCTCAGCTGAAATGCTTATGCCCTATTCAAACAGTGTGGACACGATAGTCTTCCGTGCGTAGTCCACCCCGACAACATTCCGTACGCTGGAAAGTCACTAATCGTCTACAATAATACTGCGCGCATGTTGAAGTTTTGGTGCTGCAAGTAATCAAAGGTGCAGACTCTTGAATACCACAGGTGTTTCAACTCATCAATCAAAGGTTGCAGAAATACATCAAGGGATCGCTTCGGATGCTTAGGACCTGGCACTAAAATAGTTAAGAACAAAAATTCTCGCTTCATGCACATTGCCGGCGGAAGATTATATGGCGTCAATATGACGGGCCATAGCGAACATTGTCTCCCTGACATACCAAATGGACTAAATCCGTCTGTGCATAATCCTAGATAAACATTCCTGGACTCATTAGAAAAGTTTGAATGTACCATCTGAAAGTGTTTCCACGCCTTTGCATCTGAGGGATGTGTTATCTCTCCATGATGTGTGGAATGTTCTGCATGCCATCTCATTGACGCTGACGTCATTTCCGATTGGTATAACCGTTTCAATCTTTCAGTGGTTGGCAAATACCACATACGTTGGTAAGGGACCCGTCTCCTTCCAGTAGTGGGTTTGTATCTCGGCTTCCCACAAAATCGACATTCCTGCAGCTTATCATCATCTTTCCAGAAAATCATACAATTGTCAATGCATATATCAATCATTTCATAAGGTAACCCAAGACCCGCAACCAACTTCTGTATTTCATAGTAATTACGAGCAGAAATATTATCTTCCGGTAAATACTCTTGAAATAGTCCAGCCCACTTATCCAAGTTACTTTCTCTACTGTTATCTTCACTTTTAATTGTCATCATCCTAGCTGCTAGTGACAATCTAGAAAGTCCCTCTCTACACCCATCGTAGAGTGGTTGATTTGCAGCGTCTAACATATCATAAAACTTTTTTGCTTCAATGTTGGGTTCTTCCAAAATATATTCCACAAGATTATCAGCAAAAACAATTGTAGTTTCATGAAATGTATATGTAACCATCTCATGAAACCTATTCCCTTGCTGATACCCTATATCATTTCCCAATATATCAGGATGACCATAATCATAGCTAGCGTTAGAATTATGTTCCTCAACCCCATGACTCGAACCACTATTTCCCGCTTCATAATGAGTAGTATTATAATGATCTTCCCCATGAATATACCACACATAATAGTTTGATAGAAATACTCTATTAAATACATGTCTTTTCGCAGTTTCAATATCGACATATTTTTTATTCCCACACTTCTTACTGGAACAAAATATTTTACCCGTTTCCGTTGCCCGTAGTTGGTTTGTTGTTTGGTTAAAAAATCCTTGTAATCCGTCAAGAAACTCTTTCGTCACTTCACCGGTCTCTGGATCTCTTTGATTGTACATCCAACTTCGTAACACGTATATTCCATAATTCATTTTTTTTTTGTTTTTTTTTTCGTTTTTCCCTCTCTTCTTCTCTTTTTTTTTTCTTTTTTTTTTTTTATTGTTTTTTGTTGTGAAAATAATTGAATTCACGTTGGCTATTTATATAAGTGGGAAAAATTTTGCTACGGAATTGCGAGAGATTTGCGAGGGATTTGCTACAAAATTTGCGACGGATTTGCGAGAGATTCAAATTTGCAACGTTATTGCAACTATTTTGCGACGGAATCAATCCATCGCAATTGGTTATGTGAACGTCATTTAACACATGTTGTACCTAACCGGCCCGATGTCGGGCAACAACTTTTCCTCGCAATTCTTTCGCAAATTTGCGAGGGATTTGCGAGAAAATAGTTTGCGACGGATTGACATTCCCGCAAATCCGTCGCAAACTTGCGAGGGTTTTCTATCAACGCAAATCCGTCGCAAAATTGCGACGGGTTTACGATGGAAATATTTTTCTTCGCAAATCTGTCGCAATCCTCTCGCAAGTTTGCGACAGAAACTTTTCCCTCGCAAACTTGCGACGGAATTGCGATTACTTCTTATTTCAGTTGCAAATCCGTCGCAAGTTTCTCGCAAATTTGCAACGGAATATTTTCCCTCACAAACTTGCGATGGATTTGTGATGTCTTCTCAATCCGTCGCAATTAGGTCGCAAAATCCTCGCAAATTTTTGCAAATAGCCTGTTTTCTTGTAGTGATTTACACATAATATAAACAGAGACAATTCCTATCTATGTAAAATAAATTTGCATAGAAATGAATCAATTCAAATAAACTAAAACAAATTATCTTTGCAGGCTATATAAACTGTGTGAAGTCTACTCAAGAAGTCTACTAAAGAACAAAATATTAAATTTAAAGATTAAAATCTTTTGACAAAAAAATTGATATATAATTTAAATAAAGACAAGGCCTGTCTATGTAAAATAAAATTTCACGAAAATGAATCAATGTATAGGGTTTAGTGTTTGAGGTTTAATGTATTTGCGATGTCTTCTATGGTTAAAGAAGCTTAGTGTTTGAGGTTTAATGTATAGGGTTTATGATTGTAATTGTTAGGGTTTAGAGAATTTTGATATGAAAAAAACGTTTACGGTTCGTTTAATAATTTAGGGTTCATATATTCGTATTTTTAAGTGTAAATTGTGAAGAGATAATTGGTAATCTATATATAAAATCCCACCGTATTTGCAAAAGTAGTAAAATACACAAACAATACTAATATTTTTTTTTTAAATAGGAAATTGCCTTTGTCAGGATTAAATTAATCACATGAGATCATTTCTCTCTCCTTGTGTCCCACATCCATTCTCTTATCTATGTTCTCTCACCAGCGCTCTCCGTCTCTTTCTTTTTCGGAGAAATCTATTCAACTCCATTGTTACTACTAACTCTCCAATTCATTCTCTCCGTCACTAGTCGTTCTCCGTCACTAGTCGTTCTTCGTCACTGGTCTCCGTCGCTCTCCATCACTGGTCACCGTCGCTCTCTTTTTTTTTTCAAGTGCGGAAAAACTCAATTAAATAAAACAGTAAATAAGTATTAACTCAAAAAACCTAACTGGAATTCCAAACTAATAAAATACTAGCAACCTAAACACCGGGTTTGCCATAATAAATCTAACAACTTAAAAACGGTTTGCTAGCCACATAAGAATAAACAACACCAACATTCTATCATCCTCTTCATCCCTCGGCCTCATTCTGCGATCACACTTTCTTTTTACCTGCATCACATGGTTATAAGAGATGCGTAAATATTTCATAAATACTTAATGAGGCAATCACCCCCTACAGACCAATTACACAATTTTCCAAACATTTAAACATTAATAATAATTTCCACAATTATCAAATAATTATTTTAATTATTAAATAATTCCCATAATTAAATAATAAATTTTCACAATTAAAATAATTACCACAATTATTTTCAAACCATTTAATTAATTAACTCCACCATTTATTAATTAAATACGAATTAAACCACTTAATTCCAATTGAATCGAATTAACCAGATTAAACCACTTATTCCAATTGATAAAATCAGTTCGCCACATAACCGGATTTAACCGGCCAGTGTCGACCGACACAAGCTTTGTGTCGTTCGACACTCGCTCGGTTGGTGTCGACCAACACACGATTGTATCATTCGACACCGATCCAGGAGATCGACAGTTCGATCAATTTTAAGCACAGAAACACCCAAATCACATAATCACAACACAAAACTCGATCTAAGACACAATTAACACATAAAAATCACAAAAATCACATAAACTCATCCAATCAACAATCCACTTTCACAAATCTCATTATTTGCGAGACTACGGTCATGCACTCACCATGACAAGGGTTGAAAAGGGGAAAAAGAGAGCTGATGAACAGTATCGCGATGAACAGTATCGCGACGAACAGTATCATGATGAACAGTAATCCGATCCCAAAACTCCAGAAATCTCCCAATTCTCCTTTTTTCTTCTCTGAAACTTTTTCACCTCGAAAACTGTGCTCAAAATACGGCTACACCTCTTTTATCTCGAAAAATAGGGTTTCCACTCCTAAACCGGCCCAAACCGGCAAATTAAATCGAACCAGCTCGATTTCACCATATCTGGTGTCGACACACTGAACCGAGCAAAAATCGAATTAAACCGCAATCAATTTCGCTAACGGTTGTCGACCGACACTCTTCTAGTGTCGCTCGACACCAACTAACCAGGCGCTGGTTTTACAAATATTAACACAAGGACGACTTAACCTCTAAACCGACCGCACAACAATCAAACAAGAACATGTACAGCCAACCCAGAAATTAATACCTTGCATAACATATGCAAACACACCTGATCTCTTGGTGTCGCTCGACACCACTCCCAAAACAGTACTTTTCGGTTTACGGATGTTACAATTCTCCCCCACTATACTAGATTCGTCCTCGAATCCCAACACAAAGTGTCTACCAAAGACCACAAAATCTGTCCCCAACTGGCCCAACATAAGAGATCCTCCACTAATCTCAGAAACTCACATTTAGTCCTTTGTTATATGCACGTTTCCAGACATTATTACTCCCACTCATCACAACCACTCTAAAAACATAACAGGAGATCCACCATATCCCCTCTAGAGATCTACCCTATCTCTCGATACTCATATTGCGACCCACCATGTCACAATATGTAACCAAAACAACCACTTATACTGAGGTTGCGATCCTCCCATATAAGTCTGCCGGAGATCCACCATATCTCCTCTAGGAACCCACCCTGTCTCTATAACCGTAATGAGTAATAATTGTGAAACGCCTATAACATCTATGACTAGAAATGTCTCACGACTCAAACTGGTCAACAAAACTTGTAACATCCAAACACATAAAAAAATATGAGGCAAAAATCCATCTCATATAACTCAAAAAAGTATATCGTACAACGAAAACGAAAATACATAAGCCCAAACAACAACAACAACAAACACTGGGACTACAAAGCTGAAGGAGCTCACTCCCCAGCCTGATTGTCGAACAACTTTCCGAACTTCAACTTCATCTTTGCCTCTGGCTCCCATGTCTGCTCCTCTCTGCCACTACAGTCCCACAAGACTCTCAACAATGATGCCCTCTTGTTTCGCACAACCTAGACTCTCCTATCGAGAATTCTCACAGGAACCGCTGGAACCGTCATATCTGGCTGAAGATCCACTAGAATCTCAACCACTAACTCCTCTGAAGGATGCAAACACTTCCTCAACATCGAAACATGAAACACCTAGTGAAAGGCGCTCATAATCGGTGGCAACTCCAACCGATATGCCACTGGTCCGACTTGCTCCACCACTGGAAACGGACACATAAAACGCGGACTGAGCTTGTTTTCTGCTATGGACCTGTTAGGGCCCCTCAACATAGCCATCTTGAGATACACTCTATCTCCCACCTGAAACTCAAGCTCCCGTCTCCGCCTATCGGCATAACTCTTCTGCCTATCCTGAGCCTCCTTCATGTTCATCCTCAAAACACGGATCTTCTCCGTCGTTTCCTGAACAAAGGTAGCTCCAAACATGCTGCGCTCCCCACTTGGTCCAACATAAAGGTGTCCTGCATGGCCTCCCATACAAAGCCTCATAAGGAGCCATGGCAATACTAGACTGAAAACTGTTGTTGTAGGCAAACTCTGCCAAACACAGATGATCAGCCCAATGGCCACCCAATCCAACACACACATCCTCAGCAAATCCTCCAAGGTCTGGATAGTTCTCTCTGACTGCCCATATGTCTGTGGATGATAAGCTGTACTCATATGCACCTTAGTGCCCATCTCTTTCTGAAATGCCCTCCAAAACTCTGAGGCAAATCTCGGATCTCTATCCGACATAATACAGCCTCACAATCTCCCGCACAAACTTCCTAGCCAAAAGAGAAGCTCCATCTGTCTTCTTGATGGCCAAGAAATGCGCTGACTTGGTCAACCAGTCCACAATGACCCAAATAGCATCAAATGCCCGTGAGATAGGCAATCCCACAACAAAGTCCATCGTGATCATGTCCAACTTCCACTCTGGAATAGGTAGACTCTGCAGAAGACCACTAGGAACCTGATGCTCTGCCTTGACCAACGAACAGGTGTTGCACCTCGTAACCCAGTCTGCCACATCTCTCTTCATCCCGACCCAATGATAATACCGTTTGAGGTCGCGGTACATCTTGGTCGCGCCCGGATGAATCGAGAACTTGCTCGCATGAGCCTCTCTCAAAACCTCCTGTCTCAACTCCTCAACCTTGGGCACACAAACCCGTCCACGAACCAAGATAATCCCATTCGCTGAGACCTGATACTCAGATCAGTTGCCCGCGATGCATCAATCAAACTCTGATCACTCTGCTAAGCCACCCTGATCCTAATGAGTAAGTATGCCTGGTCAGCTCCCTCCAAACCCAAAGGCTCCTCTGAAATAGCACAAAGACGCAATGTACTAATCTCGCTGACCAAAGCCTCCACATCCTGCTCTCTAGCTGAATCCACCCTCCGTCGACTCAACGCATCTGCCACCAAGTTGTCCTTACCTGGGTGATAGACAATGTCGAAATCATAATCCGCCAGGAACTCAACCCAAAGCGTCTGCCTCGCATTCAGCAAAGGCTGAGTAAAGATATGCTGCAGACTCTTGTGATATGTAAAGATCTGCACTGTACCGCCATAAAGATAGGACCTCCAAATCTTGAGCGCAAAGACCACTGCTCCCAACTCAAGATAATGTGTAGGGCGGTTGCGCTCACTGCCCTGCAACTGCCTCGAAGCATAGGCAATCAATCTGCCCTCTTGCATCAATACACAACCCAGACCAACTCCTGAAGCATCTATATACACCACATAAGGCTTCCCCGGATAGGGTAATGCCAACACTGGTGTACTAGTCAACATCTCCTTGAGCTTCCCAAAGCTGTCCTCGCATTCTTGCGACCAAACAAATGGCACATCCTTGCCCGTCAACCTCGTCGTCGGCTGAGACATACCCGCAAAGCCCTTGACGAACCTCCTGTAGTAGCCTGCTAAAACCAGAAAACTCCTGATCTCGGTAGCACTATTCTGTCTAGGCCAATCCCTGATAGCCTCAATCTTAGCCGGATCCACAGAAAGTCCCTCGGCAGAAACAATGTGGCCAAGAAATCCTATTTCTCTCTGCCAAAAGCTGCTGTTGCTCAACTTAGCAAATTTGCTCCCGAAGCTTCTCCAGCACTAGAATGTCATCAATGAAGATGATAACGAGCAGGTCCAAAAACTCCCTGAACACGTCGTTCATCAACCTCATGAATGCTGCTGGCGCATTAGTCAAACCGAAAGGCATGATCACAAACTCGAAATGCCCATATCTCGTCCTGAACACCGTCTTGCGAACACCTGCCTCATCTATCGGTATCTGATGATTACCCGATGCCAAGTCAATCATGGAGAACCAAGTAGCACCCCTCAACTAATCCAACAACTCATCAATCCTCGGGAGAGGGTACCTGTTCTTCACAGTGACTCGGTTACGTCCCCGGTAATCAATGCACAACCGAAAACTGCCATCCTTCTTCTTCACAAACAACACTGGTGCTCCCCACGGTGAAACACTTGGTCGAATGAACCCTTTGCTCAAAAGGTCCTTTAACTGCTTCTTCAGCTCTGCCAACTCTGCTGGCGCCATCCTGTAGGGTGTCTTCGATATTGGAGCTGTCCCCGACTCTAACTCAATCGTGAAAGGGTCTGACCGAGATGGTGGCAATCCTTTCAGCGACCGAATATCCTACAGGACAACCTGAATATCCCCCAAAGCCACCTCACCACTGGGCTCCGTCATAGTGATTGTCGCCAAATAAGCCTCTGCTCTCCTCTTCTGGCACTGCGTAGGCTTGCCGCCCCTGCCAGAACCAGACCCAAAACTCCTGCGCTGCTACTGCTGCTGCTGGCCCCTCGGCTGGGTAGCAGGGACAACTGCAGCTGGAACAACTGCTGAGCCCCCCTGCTCTCGCAGATCCTCCTCAATAAAAGCTGCTAGCTCCACTAACTTTGCTCTCGTGGTGTACATACTACCTCTGCACTGAGTCCTGATGCTCGTCCGAAGACCCTATAGGAACCTCGACATCAGACTCCGCTCGCCCTCAAAACCGAAACTAGTATACGCCACGAGTCTGCCGAACTCAGTGTCATACTCCCGCACTGACATCTCTCCCTGAGTGAATGCCATGAACCTCAACTGGAATCTGTCTCGAGCCTCATGAGGGAAATACTTGGCGTTGAACTCCGCTAGGAATTCGCCCCAAGTCCACACTATCCTCCAAGTCACGACAGACCTCCACCACAAATGTGCATCTCCTTCAAGGTAATGCACAGCCAACTCCACCCGATACCCCTCTGGGCACCTGACCGAACCGAAGTTCCGCTCTAGTCTCTGCCGCCACTCATCGGCCTCCTCGGGCCCACCTCTGCCCTCGAAGAACGGTGTCCCGATCCTCTGCATCTCCCTCATCATCTCTAGTTAAAGCGGATGCCCAACAACTGCAGCTTCATGCTGCCCAACAAAACCGGCACCCACCTGTGCCCTGGCCACTGGAGGTGAACCCAGGGCCTGCTGTGGACCGCCTGCGGAAGACGTGCCAAAATCTACGTCAGTAGCCCCACAATCAAGTCATCTCTACCCTGAGCTGGAGCCGCACCCCCACCCTGAGCCGCCCCAACTCCTGCGCCGCCACCGGCAGCCAAGCTGGCCTCACCCGCCACTGACTGTGTCACCGACGCAGTCGCCCCACTAGGCACTGCACTCTCCGCTGAAGCCTCTGGTAAACCACGACCCCGACCTCTGCGACCTCTGCCACGGCCTCTACAGCGACCTCTGCCACGGCGTCTACCGCGACCTCTACCACGACCTCTAGCACCGTCTTCCATCTCACTGCACTTCTAAAGCACAGTAGATGAGCGAACTAGACAAACACCAAAACAAACCACAAACACAACTCACCGCGCAATACTGGAAGGCCGAGAGAGGATGATACTAGACTACTACTGACTAACCACAATGAATCAATAAACACATAGTCCAGATCAACCAATTCTAACAGTCCTAAAACCGTCTAGGTTCTGATACCAAAATGAAACAATCAAGCTTTTTTTTTTTTTTTCAAGTGCGGAAAAACTCAATTAAATAAATCAGTAAATAGGTATTTGTAGGACCGCGAAAATCCAGATCGAAAAAATACGAATGAAAATCTTATAGTACAGATATTAAATAGTAATAAAATGATTGAAAACCCTTTAAGAAAAGAGACGAATACGTAGAGGCGAGATTTGATCTCTTTCCTTAACTCAATAAATCTCCCGCAGTGTGGCGGTTTGATGAGATTGAGAGTCCCAAGATACAACTACGCGAGACTATAGTCGCGACACTCGACTATAGAATATGCGAACTAAATATCTACGCTATACTCTCGAGACTTACGTTTATAGAAGAAGAGAAGAGACGTAGGAGATTTGCTGGAGAGAAGATTTTCGAGTGAATGAATAATGAGAGAGGTGAGATCCTTTATTTATAGTTGAGAGAGGCTTGATCCGCAAGGGATATACTCTACGCGCAAGGAAAAAATATTCGGAGAATATTCTTTTTACTTGGCGTGGAAGCGAAGCAGAATGTGGATATATTCCATATTTATTTTCGTGTTTATCAAACCGAAAATCTGAACTCAATCTTCTAGAAGTTTCTGGAAGAATTATTCTCGACATTATGCGATTTCGTTTTGAGCTTTAACAAAAACCGTTGATAGGAATTTGGCCCAAAAAGAATAGTCTTTTGTGGGCGAAGCCCACAAGACCCAAGCCCGAGCCCGGCCCGAGCCCGGCCCGGCGGCGGCGGCGGCGGCGGCGGCGGCGCGCGCGCGTGTGTGTTTTTGCATAATGGCCCCCTTTCTCTCAACCTCCATAGTCTCCCACTAAAGGCTATTGAACCTCCTTCATTTAACTCACTTTCTCATTCATGAGCCAAAGCCCATTTCTTTTCACATTTGTCCACAATTTTATTCAACCCATTTGGTTTAAAAATTTGGTTCCAACAATCCCCCACATGAATAGAAATGACTCTAAACATATGCAGACTCTACTAACTCGAAAGACTATGCAGACTCTACAGACTCGACAGAAGGACTTTCGAAAATTAACTGTGTATGAGGTAGTGGCATATTTCATCCTTGAACCACTCATTGTTAATATATGTCGGGTTTACTTAGCCAGGAGGTGAACATGATGTCTTGAACCACCCGAATGTATATGTAAACCGAGACAACAGCTATAACCCAGCTTCATTTCCTCGTAGAACTCAGTTCTCTATTGCGTTCGTTGTGGCCTTGAACGTTTCTTGGTTGATCATGAGTGAACTTAGAGAATATAGCCTGGACTTCATCCTCCTAGAAACGGCTCCATTTCACACTCACTAGGTGATTTTGTCGAGCTCCTGTCATATAAGAAAAGTATCCTGTTAATACTCCGTATATATATGAAAGCTAATCATATCATTAAAAGCAACGCTTATCCTTTAAACTTACAGGAAGCACTGTGCATCATTTTGCGAGCTGGGCTCAGACATGTTGTCTTGCAGTGCTGTAAACAGATTATGTTTGATTTAGTTGTCCCTTTGAACCAGCCTCTTGGGATCTCCAATCGCGAAGGTTGGGTGTCCATCGAACATCCTCTTTAAGTCATAGGCAAAAGACCCATTCCCTTTGATGATTTCAAAACTTGATCTCTTGTCAAACCTTTTGTAAATGGATCTGCTAGGTTATCAGCAGACTTAATGTAATCGACCGAGATTACACCGGTTGTGATCAAGTGTCTAATGGTTTTATGTCGTCTCCTGATGTGACGAGACTTACCATTATAGAGAGTATTCAGTGCCCGGGCTATAGCAGACTGGCTATCATAGTGTACACGCTGTAACATCCGCGAACCAGAAAGTTGTGTTAGAGTTGGTATCGGACGACATTAGGGATTCGGGAGTCGATTACATACGCTCTTTGAGGTGCGAATCGAGGATTGACTGTACATGTTCTTGTTTGATTGTTGTACAGTTGGTTTAAGGATCATTTATCTCGAAGAAAATGTGTGAAAAGCTTCTGAATGCTTAGTGTCGATCGACACCAAAGGGGTGTGTCGATCGACACCGGTTATCAGGGTCGATTCCGGTTTAAGTCGATTGCGCGTTTGATTTGTGGTTTGAGTTGGTTTGGTCGATGGGTGTCGACCGACACCAAGGAAGGGTGTCGATCGACACCGGTTATTGCGAAATCAACCGGTTTGATTCAAGTCGGCTGGTTTTGTCCCGGTTAAGGGTTTGGAAGCCCTAAGTCACGATTAAAACCCTGTGGCCGCGTGAAAAGGCTCAGTTTTCGAGGAGACACTTCTCAGAGGCGATTTTGGGAGATTTCTGAGGTTGGGAGGCTTGTTCTGAGGCTTTGGGTTGCTGTTCATTTTCTATTCCTTCCTTCTAATCCTTTTCAAGGTGAGTGCGTGACTGTAGGTCCGTTATTCATTGGAGTTTGATTGATTTCGGTTTTGTTGATGAGTTTTCGAGTTGTTCTTGAGTTATGGTCGAGTTTTATTGTTGTTTGATCGATGTGGGGGTTGAATCCCACAAAATTATGTGTTTATGCGATTTTTCGTAGCTTTTGGTGTCTGGGCGTCGAGCTGGTGTCGACCGACATTCGATGAGTGTCGATCGACACTCAGGAGGCTGGCGTCGATCGACACCATAGAGGTGTCGGTCGACACCGACCTGGGTAGTCAGGAAACGTGGGTGTTTCCTGACATGGAGGTTTATGTTGTTGATTATTGTTCTTGTTGTTGTTTATTGTTGTTGTATTGTCTAGTGTTTGACGTACTTGGCCTGTAGGCAGGATGATCCACTCACTAAGTATTTATGATAATACTTACGCATCTCTATTCCAATGTGATGCAGGTAACAGCAATGTTCTTCCGCGGAAAGAGACCGAGAGAAGAGGATGATGAGATTAGGAATTTGATATTGGCTATTTTGTTGTGGTTGACAAGGAATTCATCACTTTAGGGTGTTAGTCTTATTTTAATAGTGTAGCAAACCTGGTGTTTAGGTTGCTTATTCTTTATTGGTTTATTGGTTATTGGTTATTGTTGAACGGTTATTTATGATTTAATATTATTGATTTCTTTCGAGAACTTCCGCATTGATATTTTATTATAATCGCAAAAAAAAAAAAAAAACTTGGTTGTTTCATTTTGGTATCAGAGCGAATACGGTTTTAGGACTGTTAGTGTTGGACGAATTGGACTATGTATTTAATTGATTATGTGAGTTAGTCAGTTAGTGGTCAAGTCTCATCCTCTCGGTCTTCCAGTTTTCCGCGGTAAGAGAGTTGGATATTTGGTGTGTTGTGTTTTGTGTTTGTGCGCTGACCTTGCTCATTTTCTGTACTTGGTGGTAGTGCAGAGAGATGGATGCAGGTCGTGGTCGTGGCCGTGGTCGTGGTCGCGGTGCAGCCCATGGGGGCAGAGGAGCTGGTCGCGGTGGGTGAGCAGCGGGTCGTGGAGGTTGGGGTGCTGGTCGTGTTGTGCCAGAGGCTGAGCTTTCAGTAGAGAGTGCAGCGCTGAGTGTGGCGGCAGCGTCGGTGACACAGTCAGTTTCGTTGGCCGGTGGGGCTAACTCGGGCGCCGGTGGTGGCGCGGGAGCAGGAGCAGTTCCCGGTGGGGGAGCGGCTTTGGCTCAGGGAGAGTTGATTGTGGGGCTACTGACGCAGTTGTTGGCACGTCTTCCTCAGGCAGTTCCACAGCAGGCTCCGGTTGCACCTCCATCGGCCGGGGCACAGGTTGGTGCCGGAGCACAGGTTGGTGCCGGTTTTGTTGAGCAGCAGGAGGCTGCGGGGCAGCAGGGTGTTGCGGTTGGGTATTCGCCTTATCGTGAGATGATGAGGGAGATGCAGAGGATTGGCACGCCTACGTTTGAGGGCGGTGTTACTCCAGAGCAAGCTGACGAGTGGCGTCAGAGGTTAGAGAGGAACTTCGATTCAGTTCGGTTTCCAGAGCATTTTCAGGTCGAGTTGGCAGTGCACTACCTTGGAGGTGATGCACATTTGTGGTGGAGGTCTGTTAGGACCCGAAGAGAGGTTTGGACTTGGGTCGACTTCGTTGAGGAGTTCAACCACAATTTTTTCCCTCAGGAGGATCGTGACAGACTGCAGTTGAGGTTTTTAGACTTGACTCAAGGTGAGAGGTCTGTTCGAGAGTATGTTGCAGAGTTCTGCAGATTGGTGGTTCATTCCGGTGGTGAGCTGGTGAGTGAGCGGGCGTTGATGTCGAGGTTTCTTCAGGGGCTTCGGAGGAACATCAGGACTCAGTGCAGAGGTGGTATGTACCACACTAGAGCCGGTTTAGTGGAGTTGGCAGCTTCCATTGAGGAGGATTTGCGTGAGCCGGTGAGTTCGGCAGTTGTTCGAGCTGTAGTTGCTTCTGCTACCCATCCTCGGGGCCAGCAGCAGCATCAGCAGCGTAGAGGTTACAGTTCTGGTCATGGCAGGGGCGGTAGGCCTGCGCAGGGCCAGAAGAGGAGAGCAGAGGAGATATCTGTTAGTAGCCCGAGTACGGGTGGTTGCTTTGGTTGTGGGAGTTTGGATCACAGAGTTGCGACTTGCCCCAAGAGGGCGGGATCCAGAGAGACTTCAGTGTGCTTCTATTGCAGGGAGCTAGGGCACATCAAGCCCATGTGTCCCAAGTTGCAGCAGAGGGCAGTGGCAGCAGCGATTCAGCCGTTGGCTATTCAGTCAGTAGCTCAGGTTGCAGCGTTGCAGTCAGGTGGAGCGCCGCGTGTTTACACTCCGGCAGAGGTGGGCCAGACCAGTCAGTCACGCCAGATCACAGTTAAAATCTTGACTCAGACTTGTAAATTCTTAAAGGTAGAATTGTGGTGTTGTCTGTTTCTTTTATTTTTACTGTGATAGAGTTAGAGGTTCTCAACACTTGTGGTGTGTGTAGGGACCTTGTTAGTTGGTGGATTTGAGTCGCATGTGTTGTTTGACTCGGGAGCATCTAATTTCTTCATTACTCCGGAGAGAGCTGAGAGTAGTGGTATTCGGAGTAGCAGTGGCGAGGCTTCAGGCTTTGTCAAGGTGGCCGGTGGTGGTTATCTGGCTACATCGGGCAGAGCTAGAGCAGTTGATGTGCAGATTGCGGGGCAGTCTATGCCAGCGGATTTAGTCATCAGTCCAATGGAGCTGTATGACGTGATTTTGGGGATGGACTGGTTATCTTTATACCGAGTTCATCTGGATTGCTACAGAGGTAGAGTTGTGTTTGAGCAGGATTCAGGGAAGTTGGTTTATCAGGGAGTGAGACCGACTTCGGGGTGTATAGTGATCTCAGCTATTCAGGCAGAGCAGTTGTTAGAGCGGGGCTGCGAGGCCTATTTGGCGACGATTACTATGACAGAGTCCAGTGGTGAGGTGGTTTTGCAGGATATTCAGGTTGTCCAGGATTTTGAGGATGTATTTTGGTCGCTGAAGGGATTGCCACCATCTCGGTCAGATCCTTTCACGATTGAATTAGAGCCCGGGACAGCTTCGATATCGAAGACACCTTACAGGATGGCTCCAGCAGAGATGGCAGAGCTGAAGAAACAGCTAGAGGACCTTTTGAGTAAAGGGTTCATCAGACCTAGTGTTTCGCCTTGGGGAGCGCCAGTTTTGTTTGTTAAGAAGAAGGATGGCAGTTTTCGGTTGTGCATTGATTACCGGGGACTTAACTGAGTCACAGTGAAGAATAGGTACCCACTTCCGAGGATCGATGAGTTGTTGGATCAGTTGAGAGGTGCTACTTGGTTCTCTAAGATTGATTTGGCATCGGGATATCACCAGATTCCGATAGATGAGACAGATGTCCAGAAGACAGCTTTTCGGACGAGGTATGGGCATTTCGAGTTTGTGGTCTTGCCTTTTGGTTTGACTAATGCGCCGGCAGCTTTCATGAGGTTGATGAACGACGTGTTCAGGGAGTTTCTGGATGTGTTCGTCATCATATTCATAGATGATATTTTGGTGTATTCGAGGAGTCCAGAGGAGCATGCGACGCATTTGAGGCTCGTTTTGGAAAAACTTCGGGAGCAGAAGCTGTTCGCTAAGTTGAGCAAGTGCAGTTTTTGGCAGCGAGAGATGGGTTTTCTTGGCCACATCGTTTCTGCAGAGGGAGTTTCTGTGGATCCGGCTAAGATTGAGGCCATCAGACATTGGCCTAGACCGAGTAGTGCTACCGAGATCATGACTTTTCTGGGTTTAGCAGGCTACTATAGGAGGTTCGTCAAGGGTTTTGCGAGTATGTCTCAGCCGATGACGAGGTTGACTGGCAAGGATGTGCTGTTTGTGTGGTCGCGGGAGTGCGAGGAGAGCTTTGAGAAGCTCAAGGAGATGTTGACTAGTACACCAGTGTTGGCATTACCTGATCCGGGGAAGCCATATGTAGTGTACACAGATGCTTCGGGAATAGGACTTGGTTGGGTTTTGATGCAGGAGGGCAGAGTGATTGCCTATGCTTCGAGGCAGTTGCAGGGCAGTGAGCGCAACCGTCCTACGCATGATGTTGAGTTGGGAGCAGTGGTTTTTGCGCTCAAGATTTGGAGGTCTTATTTGTATGGTGGTAGAGTGCAGATCTTTACAGATCACAAGAGTCTACAGCATATCTTTACTCAGCCTTTGCTGAATGCGAGGCAGACGCGTTGGGTGGAGTTTCTGGCAGACTATGACCTGGATATCGTCTATCATCCGGGCAAGGCCAATTTGGTGGCAGATGCTTTGAGTCGACGGAGGGTTGATTCAGATAGAGAGCGTGGTGTTGAGGCGTTGGTCAGCGAGATTAGTACATTGCGTCTTTGTGCTATTTCAGAGGAGCCTTTGGGTTTCGAGGCAGCTGATTAGGCGGACTTACTCAATAGGATCAGAGTGGCTCAGCAGAGTGACCAGGGTTTGATCGATGCTTCGCAGGTGTCTGGTTCTGAGTATCAGGTCTCATCGAGTGGGACTATCTTGGTTCGAGGGCGAGTTTGTGTGCCCAAGGATGTGGAGTTGAGGCATGAGGTTTTGAGAGAGGCTCATTCGAGCAAGTTTTCGATTAATCCGGGTGCGACCAAGATGTACCGTGACCTCAAACGGTATTATCATTGGGTTGCGAGGTGCAACACTTGTTCTTTGGTCAAGGCAGAGCATCAGGTGCCTAGTGGTCTTTTGCAGAGTTTACCCATTCCAGAGTGGAAGTGGGATATGATCACTATGGATTTTGTTGTAGGATTGCCTATCTCACGGACATTTGATAATATTTGGGTCATTGTGGATCGCTTGACCAAATCAGCACATTTTTTGGCCATCAAGAAGACAGATGGAGCGGCTGTCTTGGCTAGGAAGTTTGTGCGAGAGATTGTGAGGCTGCATGGAGTGCCAGCCAGTATTGTGTCGGATAGAGATCCGAGGTTTGCTTCAGAGTTTTGGAGGGTGTTTCAGACTGAGATGGGCACTAAGGTGCATATGAGTACAGCGTATCATCCGCAGACAGATGGGCAGTCAGAGAGGACTATTCAGACTTTGGAGGATCTGCTTAGGATGTGTGTACTGGATTGGGGTGGTCATTGGGCTGATCATCTGTGTTTGGCAGAGTTTGCCTATAACAACAGTTTTCAGTCTAGTATTGGCATGGCTCCATTTGAGGCTTTGTATGGGGGCCATGCAGGACACCGTTATGCTGGACCCAAGTGGGGGAGCGCAGCATGTTTGGAGCTACTTTTGTTCAGGAGACGACGAAGAAGATTCGTGTCTTGAGGTTGAACATGAAGGAGGCTCAGGATAGACAGAGGAGTTATGCAGATAGGCGGCGACGTGAGCTTGAGTTTCAGGTGGGAGATAGAGTTTATCTCAAGATGGCTATGTTGAGGGGCCCTAACAGGTCCATAACAGAGAACAAGCTCAGTCCGCATTTTATTGGTCTGTTCCCAGTGGTGGAGCGAGTTGGGCCAGTGGCTTATCGGTTGGAGTTGCCACCGATTATGAGCGCCTTTCACAAGGTGTTTCATGTTTCTATGTTGAGGAGGTGTTTGCATCCTTCAGAGGAGTTAGTGGCAGAGATTCCAGAGGATCTTCAGCCAGATATGACAGTTCCGGCTGTTCCTGTGAGGATTCTTGAGAGGAGAGTCAAGGTTCTGCGGAACAAGTGGGTGCCATTGTTGAGAGTCTTGTGGGACTGTAGTGGCACAGAGGAGCAGACTTGGGAGCCAGAGGCAAAGATGAAGCTGAAGTTCGGAAAGTGGTTCGACAAGCAGGCTGTGGAGTGAGCTTCTTCATCTTTGTGGTTCTAGTCTCGTTTTGGTTTTGTTGTTGTTGGTTTTGGATTTATGTATTTTTGTTTCGTTGTACGATATACATTTTTGGAGTTATATGAGATGGAGTTTTGCCTCATATGTTGGTTCGTGTTTGGATGTTACGAGTTTCTTTGGCCGGTGGGGTCATTGAAAGTTTTTGGTCATATGTTGATACGCGTTTCAGTGTTATTACTCGTTATATCTAGAGGCGGTGGGCCTTTATAGTAGACGGTGGGTCTACTTTTGTTGGGACGGTGGGTGCCAGGCAGACTTATATTGCGGGTCGCTACCTCGGTATGAGTTGTTTTCGTGATGGTGGGTCACGGTTTGGATACTGTGGCGGTGGGCCGCAGTATAGATATTGTGGCGGTGGGCCGCAATATGGATATCGTGACGGTGGGTTACGGTATTGAGAGTAATAATGTCTTGAAACATGCGTATAACATAGGACTGAAATGTGAGTTTTGAAGTCTCAGAGAGACGTTTGTGTTGGGATTCGAGGACGAATCCAGTTTAGTGGGGGAGAATTGTAACATCCGCGAACCAGAAAGTTGTGTTAGAGTTGGTATCGGACGACATTAGGGATTCGGGAGTCGATTACATACGCTCTTTGAGGTGCGAATCGAGGATTGACTATACATGTTCTTGTTTGATTGTTGTACAGTTGGTTTAAGGTTCATTTATCTCGAAGAAAATGTGTGAAAAGCTTCTGAATGCTTAGTGTCGATCGACACCAAAGGGGTGTGTCGATCGACACCGGTTATCAGGGTCGATTCCGGTTTAAGTCGATTGCACGTTTGATTTGTGGTTTGAGTTGGTTTGGTCGATGGGTGTCGACCGACACCAAGGAAGGGTGTCGATCGACACCGGTTATTGCGAAATCGACCTGTTTGATTCAAGTCGGCTGGTTTTGTCCCGGTTAAGGGTTTGGAAGCCCTAAGTCGCGATTAAAACCCTGTGGCCGCGTGAAAAGGCTCAGTTTTCGAGGAGACACTTCTCAGAGGCGATTTTTGGAGATTTCTGAGGTTGGGAGGCTTGTTCTGAGGCTTTGGGTTGCTGTTCATCTTCTATTCCTTCCTTCTAATCCTTTTCAAGATGAGTGCGTGACTGGAGGTCCGTTATTCATTGGAGATTGATTGATTTCGGTTTTGTTGATGAGTTTTCGAGTTGTTCTTGAGTTGTGGTCGAGTTTTATTGTTGTTTGATCGATGTGGGGGGTTGAATCCCACGAAATTATGTGTTTATGCGATTTTTCGTAGCTTTTGGTGTCTGGGCGTCGAGCTGGTGTCGACCGACATTCGATGAGTGTCGATCGACACTCAGGAGGCTGGCGTCGATCGACACCATAGAGGTGTCGGTAGACACCGACCTGGGTAGTCAGGAAACGTGGGTGTTTCCTGACATGGAGGTATATGTTGTTGATTATTGTTCTTGTTGTTGTTTATTGTTGTTGTATTGTCTAGTGTTTGACGTACTTGGCCTGTAGGCAGGATGATCCACTCACTAAGTATTTATGATAATACTTACGCATCTCTATTCCAATGTGATGCAGGTAACAGCAATGTTCTTCCGCGGAAAGAGACCGAGAGAAGAGGATGATGAGATTAGGAATTTGATATTGGCTATTTTGTTGTGGTTGACAAGGAATTCATCACTTTAGGGTGTTAGTCTTATTTTAATAATGTAGCAAACCTGGTGTTTAGGTTGCTTATTCTTTATTGGTTTATTGGTTATTGGTTATTGTTGAACGGTTATTTATGATTTAATATTATTGATTTCTTTCGAGAACTTCCGCATTGATATTTTATTATAATCGTAAAAAAAAAAAAAAGCTTGGTTGTTTCACACGCAGTGCCGGTACTGGTTTCTCCCACATTGGAATATCTTCCAAGAAATTTCGAAGCCACTCTGCTTCCTCTGCCGCTTTGTCTAAAGCAATGAACTCAGATTCCATTGTAGATCTGGCCAGTAGAGTTTGTTTGGAAGATTTCCAAGATATTGATGCACCTCCTAATGTAAAGACATATCCACCTGTGGATTTTGAGTTCTTTGAGTCCGATATCCAGTTTGCGTCACTGTATCCTTCCAAAACTGCAGGTTCTTTACCATAGTGCAATCCATAACTTTTAGTGTATCTCACATAATTCAATACTCTTGTTATGGCTTTCCAGTGTGTATGACAAGGATTGCTTGTGTAGCGACTTAATACATTCACTGCATGCGCTAAGTCAGGCCTGGTACAATTGGTCAAGTACATCAGACTTCCAATTACCCTTGCATACTCAACTTGTGACACTGCTTCACCAGAGTTTTTAGTCAAATGCAGTTGTGTATCCACTGGAGTTTTCGCAGTTCCCACTACAAGAAAAATGGGTATTAATAGCACTTAATTATAGCGTTTGGACCATTTCTGCTATAGTTGAGTTCTGATGAATCTATTATAGCGTTTGATAAAAGGAAAACGCTATACTATGTTGGGCGGCAAAATAAATGTGTTGGCGCTTAGTTTTTTGCCTTCAACCATAGCATAAACCACTCCGAAACGTCATTGTAGAGGTTAACCGGGAATCTCAAATATTATTGCCTCCAAATTTGTTTCTTTTAAAAGTAAAATTATTATGAAAAAAAAAAGGTAAAGTGATTAAAAATCTCTTTCTCTCTTCCGAACCCATCTCTCTTCTTCCTTGTTCGAACCCATCTTTCTTCTTCCTTGTTCGACCCCATCTCTCTTCTTCCTTGCTCGAACCCATCTTTCTTCTTCCTTGTTCGACCAACCCCATCTCTCTCCCCATATCTCTTTCTCATTTCCGAACCCAATCTCGTACAAAGCCGACAATTCTCAATCTTTAACATTGGTGCATGTTTAGTCTGGATCTGTAAAGCGAGAAATTCATCTGTCGTAATTTTCAATCGACGTGTTTGAAATTGAAATTGAAGGTAAGATTGTGTTTGGGTGTTCTTTAATTATATCGAATTTGTGTTTTAACATGTTGGGTTGTAAATAGTTTCAATTATTTCGCTCTATTGCAGGAGGATTTCTGTTAAGCTTCAGTTCAAGGTACTGTAATTGAGTTTTCGATTAAGCTTCTATTTTGTTTTTTAATTTTAAGATTGGTGGTTTTGTCTTTGGTGATGAGTGATTTTGTTGCATCTTTTCACTTTGTTTTGTAGATTTGTGGTGCCTATTGTCGTTAAGCAACTTGTTGGTCCAATCCTTGTAGCTTGTTTGTTTGTGTAAGTAACTTTTATCATCTTTACTTTGTTCCTACTGTGAGTGACTTTTATTAGAGTTTGAGTGTCTGATCGTTGAACATCTCACCACATATTTAACTGGTGGACGAGCTGGGGTTAATATGGACAAGGCATGGGTTTGGCTTCCAAGGTATAAATCGCTGTTAATGCTTAATTATAAGAGATTTTAATTTTTCACTGATTTCTTAATTACAATAGAAATGATTTTGAAGTTTATAATTTGACTGAATTGCAGGACTAGCCTTGAGTACGAAAAAGGGACACGGGAATTTGTTAATGCATCAGCAAGGAATTTGGGTAATCCTACTGAGTTGTTCTGTCCATGTGTTGATTGCAGCAATGTTTGTCATCAGCCTAGAGAGACAGTAGTGGATCATCTAGTTATTAGGGGTATGGATCAGAAGTATAAGAGGAATTCATGTTGGAGTAAGCATGGGGAGCAAAGAAATGCTGCAAAAGGTGATGTTCCGACTTCAGAATCTGAGGCCTACGACTTGATTAGGACGGCTTTCTTTGATGGAGCAGATACTGATAGGCAACGAAGCCATAGTAGAAGTGAATCAGAAGAGTGTGACAACACAGAAGAATCTCAGTTTAGAGATAAGTTAAATGAGGCCGAAACTCCACTCTACTCAACATGTCACAAGTACACCAAGGTTTCTGCGATAATGGTTCTATATCGCATAAAGGTGAAGAGTGGGATGTCAGAGAACTTTTTTGATCAGCTTCTGACGGCAATTAAAGACATGCTACCAGAAAATAATGTGCTTCCAATGTCTACAGATGAGATGAAGAAGTTTTTGAAGATATTTGGGTTTGGCTATGATGCTATTCACGCATGCAAGAACGACTGTATTCTTTATAGAAAGCAGTATGATAAGATGGAAAGTTGCCCAAGATGTAGTGCTTCTAGGTGGGAAGTGGATAAGCATAGTGGTGAGGTAAAGAAAGGAATTCCGGTGAAGGTGCTTAGATATTTCCCTATCAAAGATAGATTGAAGAGGATGTTTAGGTCAAAAAGAATGGCTGAGGATTTGCGTTGGCATTTCAACAACAGCAGTGAAGATGGTACAATGAGACATCCAGTGGATTCCATCACATGGGCTCAGGTGAATGATAAATGGCCAGTGTTTGCATCTGAACCAAGAAACCTACGACTCGGTCTTTCTACAGACGGTATGAACCCTTTCTCTATTCAGAACACCAAGTATAGTACTTGGCCGGTGTTGCTAGTTAACTACAATTTGCCTCCAACTATGTGTATGAAGGCTGACAACATTATGCTCACTATGTTGATCCCTGGTCCAACTGCACCAAGCAACAACATTGACGTTTATCTTGCCCCGCTGATAGATGATCTAAAGGAATTGTGGAATGAAGGTATTGAGGTATATGACTCATATCTAAAAGAGAAGTTTACACTTAGAGCTTTGTTGTTATGGACCATTAGTGACTATCCAGCATTGGGTACATTGTCAGGATGCAAAGTGAAGGGGAAACAAGCTTGTAACGTCTGTGGGAAAGATACTCCAAGTAGGTGGTTGAAGTTTAGCAGAAAATATGTGTATTTGGGCAATAGGAAACGTCTCAGGCCTGGTCATCCTTACAGGCGAAAAAAAAAATGGTTTGATAACACCATTGAAGATGGGACTGCAATGAGAATTCAAACAGGGGCTGAAATTTTGGAGGTACTTAAAGATTACAGAAACAATTTTGGAAAACCTTTGGATAAGCAAAGTAAAAAAAGAAGAGCTAATGATGTGGTGTCGGAAGAAGAATATGAGGAAGATAGTGATCAGTGGCGTTGGAAGAAGCGGTCAATCTTCTTTGAATTACCTTATTGGAAGGTTAGTATATCTTAAATAACATTGATTTTCTTATGTACAAATTTTCACCATGTAATTCTGATATTTCTGTTTATCATGTTTTAGGATATTCCTGTGCGTCACAACATTGATGTGATGCATGTGGAGAAAAATGTGTCTGATGCCTTATTATCTACTCTAATGCAATCGAGTAAATCTAAAGATTGTTTGAAAGCAAGAAAAGACTTAGAAGACATGGGGATACGAGAACACTTGCACACAGAAGTCCGAGGGAAGAGAACCTATTTGCCTCCAGCGGCTTATTGGCTTTCTAAGGAAGAGAAAAGAAGGTTTTGTCTCAGGCTATCTAAGTTCAGAGGACCAGATGGATATTGTGCGAATATCTCTAGCTGTGTGTCTTTGAATCCTCCGACAATTGGTGGCCTTAAGTCACATGATCATCATGTGCTTATGCAGAATTTGCTACCTGTGGCTTTAAGAGGGTTGTTGCCAAAAGGGCCTAGGCTAGCAGTGACTCGTGTATGCAATTACTTCAACAGGCTATGTCAACGTTCCATTGACCCTGAGAAGCTGATACAGTGGGAGTCCGAGTTCGTGGAGACAATGTGCCAGATGGAGCGGTTCTTTCCTCCGTCCCTTTTTGATATCATGTTTCACCTCCCTTTACATTTAGCAAGAGAAGCACGTTTGGGTGGCCCTGTTCACTTCCGTTGGATGTATCCCTTTGAAAGGTACTGATTTCTTATATATTTACTTATATTTCAGATACAGTTTGTTTCTTAACCAGTATGTATTGGGTTTATGTTGCAGGTATATGAAGACTTTGAAGGCTTTTGTTAAAAATTATGCGAGACCAGAAGCATGTATGGCCGAGGGTTATTTGGCCGAAGAATGCATCGCCTTCTGCTTAGAGTTTCTGCATAATTCTGTACCTATCGAAGAAGCAGTTAAACGTAATGAACTTGTTGAAGCTGATGATGTTGTTCTTGAGGGCCGTCCCTTGCAGAAGGGAACAGAAATCACTCTTTCGGACAAAGAAAAAGACATAGCACATCGGTATGTGTTAATGAACACAGGAGTCATCGAGCCATATATTTAGTAAGTTAGTCTTCTTTCATCTTATTAATGTTTATTCAGTAATGTTTATCTACTAATGTCTTCTGTAAATAGGTTACATTTGGAAGAATTGCAAGCTAATGATATTCGTTGTAGAAGAAACGAAACTCTACTATGGAAACTTCATAATGAACGATTTGCAAATTGGTTAAAGGACAAGGTATTAATAATTTATTCTTCAGATTCGAGTTAGAAACTTCAATTGATATGTCATCAGTAACTTTTAACTGTTTTTGATGTAGATACCTGCTAACTCAACGGCTTATTCAGCCAAATTACGATGGTTGGCATTTGGACCAAGACATGTAGCTCAATCACACAAGGGGTTCATCATTAATGGCAAGCGCTTCCATACAGATGACGTTAAACGACAGACACAAAATAGTGGAATTTCATATGAAGCTTTCACTATGTGTAGGTCTAGTTCACGAGATAACAGACATATTGCCGACATAGTTACATATTATGGTGTGATCAGAGATATCATATTGCTGGACTACCACATGTTCAGCGTTCCAGTATTTAAATGCTCTTGGGCCAACAAAGGGAATGGTGTGAAGGAAGAAGACGGATTTACGTTGGTGAACCTACATCTGAACCAGTCAGCTTTTATCCAAGATCCATTTATTATGCCATCTCAAGCAAAACAAGTATTCTATTCAAGAGAAGATGAATCTTCACAGTGGTATGTAGTGATGAAGGCGCCACCGAGGGGATATCACGAGTTAGAGACAGAGGAAGTTTTTGCTGGAGCATTAGTGTCAGATATAGAGTTCGAGGATTTGGAAAATCAGTCATCTGATGATGAGAGTTTCTGTGTTAGGGATGATTGTGAAGGAGTTCTAATTGGGGAGTCATAGTGTAACTGTTTGTGTTTGGGTCACAAAGTAACTCTGTATGTTAATTGTGTTTCAGGATCAGTCATGGTTAAGAGAAAAGTTGGTCTGAAACGTAAAAGGAGGATGCTTTCGGAGATCGTTGAAAGAAATGGTAAGGAAACAGAGCTTGCGGTGGGAGTGCCTGAAGAGATCGAGGAAGAACAAGAGAAAGAGGAAGTGCCTGAAGAGATCGAGGAAGATGTGATTGCAGAGACTGAGGACGAAGTCCCTAGAGAGGTTGAGGAAGAAGTTATCAAAGATGCAGAAGAGGTTCACGAGGAAGAAGAAGAACCATCTCAGCCAAATGTTGGTTCTGGTGCTACGGCTGAACCATCTCAATCAATACCGACACCTGAGCAAGAACAAGACAAAGAGAGGGCTGACCAACCGTCAGTCTCCAAGAACAAGAGAAAGAGAGGGCTGACCAAGATGCGTAAGGTAGCAAAAGACCCTCTTGTAAAAGTTGATGTGGAATTTACATCGTTAGGTGAACATGCCGGACCTGGATCAGTGACACTTTCGTCGTTCCTTGGCCCTCTTGTGAGGGAGCATGTTTCAGTACTACTTGAAGACTGGAGGCAACTAGATGACGTGACCAAGGATACTCTATGGGAAGAAATTCAGGTATATTTGCTTTAACTTACGTTACTCATCATTGATTCTTGGCGTGAGTTTTGTTAAATCTGTATATTTTCACAGGGGAGGTTTAATTTGCAAGAAGATTGGCAAAAAGCTGCTATTTTCAAACAAATGGGTTGTTTGTGGAGGGCTTCTAAGTCAAGACTTGTTAACAAAATTCGAGCTACGAAGTGTCACGCACAGAGACTTAAGCTAAAGCCAAGCAACATCCAATCACTTGCAAGGTGGACCAATTGGGTGAAGAGTAGGACTAGCACAGATTTTAAGGTAATATAGGTTTATATATATTCATCGATACATTGTGAATTTTCTACACACATGGATTGATGCATGCTAGTTACTTGACTGCGTAGGTGAAGAGTGACGGATACAGAGATTTGCGAAAGGCCCAGATTCCTCACACAACTAGCCGGAAGGGAATGTTTCGCCTGGCTTATGAAATGGTGATGTATTTTTTGCATTCTATTTGGTATAAGTCTTTTTGGACAGAATTTGCAGTTATGTCAGCCAGCTAACTTGTATAAATGCTATGCAAGTATAGAAAAAAAAAAGCACTGACCCTACGAAGGTGACTAGAAGTAAGGTCTAGTTAGCAGGACACACTCACTCGGATGGAACACCTGTGAGGGCTGAATTTGCTGAGACTATTGTAAGACGAAGTTATCCAATTCTTTTTAAAATTTTAATCAACAATTTTGTATACTTTAGTAATATTATTTTCAAATATGTGTGTATTAGGATCAAATACGATCGATCGACAGTCAAATGGATTCCACAGCCAATGATAACATTAGGGAAGATGCGGTTAGTCAAGTTTTGGGAAGAGACAAGCCTGGAAGGGTTAGAGGGTTGGGCAGAGGAATTACGGCAACCAAACTTGCATTCCTCCAGGCTAGAGATGCACATGTGCAAAAGCTTGAGGCTTCACAAGCACAATTGATCAGTGAGCTTGAAGACTTGAAGAACGTAGTCCGTGATTTAGCTGGAAAAAAGGTTAGTTAATCATTAATAAATCTGTGATGATGGGAGTAGAAGAAATTATTTTAACTGTCGCCTATTGGTTTGTCAGGCACAATTTAATGATGTGCCTTCTCCGTCTGAAGTGAGTGATGTTAGCAAAGGAGGAGTAAAATGTCAGTTGCTTGATTGGTTTTCGGTGGACGATATTGTTGTTGGGGAAGGGGAATTTTGTGCAGCTGAACCGTCGTACAAGGTAGATCATATTCCACTCGGACCTAATGCGGCTGCTGTTATTGTCAAGAGTGCAGTGGATAGCACATCATATGTTTGGAGGCCAACCCAAACAATGTTCACACTCGAACAGGCTGTTGGCTTCAAAATTTCGTGGCCAGTTGATAAGGTGATTTTGCTCGATGGTGTGGGCTCACCAAGCGGAAATAAAAGTGGTTCCAAGGTAACATCTAAGTTCTTTCATTGCTGAATTTTTCTAATTTGCACAAAACTTTGAAACTTATTAAGTAGATTCTGATATTTATTACTTTAGGATACAAGTTCTGGTGATGAGTCATATTCGAGATGTAGAATTTATGATTGGAATTTCGATGGTGAAATCACTGCTGAGGGTTTGCTTTGTTCGACTGATCCAAAATCTATGGTCAACAACATTCCTCTTGGTCCAAATGCTGCAATTGTCAAGATTGACAAAGTGCTCAAAGAAGCTGTTTATCTATGGAGACCAACTTCTGAAATGCTTGTGGTCAAAGATGCTATCGGTTTCGAAATCGCGTGGCCAGCTGATAAGGTGGAATTAGTTAACCTACATCCACGAGATCAATCAGTGAGAGGATCGCCTGGGGTTAGTTGTCATCTTCCTAGTAATTATATATTTATGTGTTAAGATTGTTGCTCTGTGATCGATTTTTGATTAATGTGTTACACATTTTGGGTGATAGACTGCAAGTACTACCTCAGGAAGCAGTAAAGGATCAAAGAAGAAGTGCATTCTCATGGATTGCAACAACTCCGGAGAAAAAGTCGCTGAAGGCCGAGTATGCTCAACTAATCCAACAGATGTTGTCCATTTCAAACCCTTGGGTCCCAATGCTAGCAAGGTCTGGGTTGAGGTATCGAAGATAGGTGATGCTAGAGTGTGGAGACCAAATTCAGAGATCAAATACATTTCTGATGCAATAGGCACAACAGTAGCTTGGCCTAATGAGAAGATTGTGTACCTTTAGAACCTTGTTTCTCGTTTATGGACTCCCTCGTTGTTTTTGTGTATCGACTCTCTCGTTGTATGATCAAACAAGTTTAAGTTCTGTTAACAAATTGAAGTTTACATTTCAATAATTATTCAAGTTTTTATTAATTTTTTATAATGAATTAGGGTTTATTTTTATTTAGGGCATGTTTAGGGTTTAGATTAATTGACAGCTAATAATTGAGAAATTGTATATAACATTAATATCTACGAAATGTTTAGTTATGTTATATAGTTATGACTCAAATATTTGACATTACTGCGACATTTACGGTTTAGGGTTTAGGGCATTGAATAGGGTTTAGGAAATTATTATGACGATTTAAGAAACACATGGAACATAAATATCTTTTCTAAACATCAAATGAAAAATGAAAATACATGTTATTTAATTTTTCATAATTACACAATATGAAATCTGCTAATTTGGAAACTATTAGGATATTATACATAGTTTTCCATTCATGCTTTACTCTTAAACCTCTTTTGATGGTTTGATTTTCGTTTTTTATTTTTAATTTTTTTTTAAAATATAAATAATTAAGACAACATTTAACTTAGAATTATGACATTATTTACAGAAATTTCCATAACTAGAATTGTTAAAATAAATTACTATAAGATTTAAAAATAGGGCATGATTAAAAATAAACACCCATAAGATGGGAGCCAATTAAAACCAACCACTCAGATTGCCTCTAGAGAAGCATGAACCGTTGATCTTCTTATGTTTTATTCCTATCTTTCAATCTCAGCCATCCGTCGACTGTGATTCTTTATTAAACGAGAGCCGATAACTTTCAATCTCAATCGTTCACTTCTTCTTTTTCTTTAACCAAAGCTTCACGCGACATTGACAGATCTCCTCACGCTCAGATCCCCTCGCTTCTCTTTACCAAAACATAGGTTTTCAGTTCAATTCTTCGTATCCAACCATCGCTCGATTCACAGGTTCTTATATTTGGTTTGTTGTTTGCAATTGGATAGGAGGATCTTCCCAGACCGAGAAGGAGACACTTTATCTTTCCGTCCTCTCATTGGTATGTTTTTGCTTTAGCTTTTTGGTTCTTTGATCGCTCGTCGTTTGTTCTGCTTCTCAGTGTTCTGGAGCTAACTATGTATTGGTTCTTTAGCTGCAAAAAGTTACGGACTTTTGATTTTAGCTTGGAATTTCTCTTAGTTTGGTTTTTTTAATTTCCTCTTGTTGAACTCCAATGTTTCAGATTTTGTTGGATGTTATTTTGGTTTAATGCAATATTTGTTGGTTTTGTTCTATTATGTTTGATGTTTTGCAACAAGTTTTGTTTGGAGTTCATAGATAATACAACCTATGTTCTCTGGTTTGCTTAAAGGTTACAGCCTGTTTGAATCATTAATTTGCTGTTCTTAATTAGGTACGTATTATATTGACCACCTTGTCTTTGATTTTGGTTTGTTGCTTGCTTGATTGAGGTAGTTCTTGTAACTGTTTTTGTTTTCTACATTCAACATATAACTATCGGATATCATTTGGAAAGTTGCAGCCTTCGTTCTGCTTTTACTTAAATTTTTCATTGTGTTCGACATTTTAATCTCATTGATTTGATCTGATTCAGAAATGGAAGCAAAGAAACAAATAGTCTGCGGACTCTCCGCAAATGGAATACCACAGCTCCACCAAACGGAATCACACCACCGACGCCTCATTTGCGGACTCCCGGCAAACGGAATCACACCACAGCTCCACCAACAGCCACGACAAGAACCAGATGATGATCAAGGAATTGATTTGGAGGAGCTCACAAACATACAGTACCGGAAAGCTATGAGAGCTAAGGGATACTTGATCCGCATTGAGGAAGACGAAGAAGACATCGATCCAATCTACCTCAGAGCATTGAAAAATCTGCAAAACAATGCACGCAACTCCGCTCAACTGAAACGCCCCAAACAAGAACAAGGAGAGTCCTCCCGAGGTAAGGATCATCGAGGAGACTAAGGAGCAAAATCTGAATGTATTAGTGAGTTTCATTGTTAATTTCTTCTAAAGTATGTTATTTGTAACATCAAATTTACTCTCTCTATTTGACCTTTTAGTTTGTAATATGTCTTGAGTATCATGGTTTCTTATTATATATGAATAAAATTTGGTGTTTGTTTTAATAAAACAATTTTCAAAATTGAAAACCCAGAAAATAGTGAATAAAAACAATTTGATAGAAGAATTACAATATTTTCACGTAAATCCATTCCAAAATATGGAACTGTGCTATGAAAATGCTATTATTGATACAATCAATAACACAATAAAATTGCTATTGTATAATTTCAGATTGCTTAAAATAAAACGCTATATTAAATGAGAGATAAGATAGCATTTGTTATACTTAAACGAACTTCAAACCGCAACAAAAAAGCGCTATAATAAAAGATATGCATATTAATAGTAACGGAATTCATGTGCTATTGAATAATTAAATATCGCAACAGAAATCGCTATAATAAAATATTTTAATAACAAATATAAAGCGCTATAGTAGACTTTAACACAGCGCACAAAAATCCGCTATTATAAATTAAATTTTAATAGCATTTGCAAAAAAGCGCTATGAAAAGTGGTGGACCTATTATGACGGGCGCAGACATAGCGCTTTCTACAACGCTATGGTATCATTACATAGCGTTTTTCGGGTGCTATAAATATCATTACATAGCGTTTTTCGGATCCTTTCGAATAATTTTTGAACCGCTCAAGTATCTTATCAGCATAATGCTCATGAGATAAGGTGATTCCCTCAGAATTCCTTGTGATCTTAATACCAAGAATAACATCCGCAAGACCCATGTCTTTCATGTCAAACTGTCCACTAAGCATGTTCTTGGTCTGTTGAATTATATTCTTGTTACTACCCATGATGAGCATGTCGTCAACATACAGACACAGCAGAATGTACCCACTGGAAGTATTCTTGACGTAGATGCATTTGTCACACTCATTGATGCTGAATCCATTTGACATCATCACATGGTCAAATTTTTCATGCCATTGCTTTGGAGCTTGTTTCAGTCCATACAGCGATTTCACAAGTTTACAAACTTTGTGTTCTTGACCTGGTACCACAAAACCTTCAGGTTGTTTCATGTAGATTTCCTCTTCTAAATCACCATTAAGGAAAGCTGTTTTAACATCCATCTTATGGATTTCCAGGTCTCTTAAAGAAGCAATTGCTATCATATTCTGATTGAAGTTATTCTCGTCACTGGAGAATAAGTGTCAAAGAAGTCTAGACCTTCAACTTGTCTGAATCATTGCACCACAAGTCTTGCCTTGTACTTATCAATAGCTCCATCAGTTTTGATCTTCGTTTTGAAGATCCATCTACACCCTAGTGCTTTAAATCCTGGAGGTAAATCAGTGATTATGTATGTATGGTTTTGCAGAATATAATCCATTTCACTGTTAACTGCTTCTTTCCAGAAGTCTGCGTCTGGTGTAGACATGGCTTCAGAATATGTCCTTGGCTCATTCTCACAGAGAAATACCACTAAGTATTCTTCACCAAATGATTTTTCCTTACGAGCTCTCTTGCTACGTCTGGGTTCAACTTCATTTTCTTCTGCTTCAGTTACTGAAGTACCAGATGTACTAGCCTCATTAGCAGAAACAATTGCGTCATGAGTTCGCTTCAGCTTCTGTCTATCTTTACACAGAAAGATATTCTCAAAGAATGACACATTCCTTGATTCAATAATTGTATTTGCATGGATATCTGCTATATCTGACTTGTGCACCAGAAACCGATAGGCACTACTGTTGTGCGCATATCCAATGAAAATACAGTCCACAGTTTTAGGTCCAATTGAAACCTTCTTAGGAGGCAGTACTTGAACTTTTGCTAAGCACCCCCACACTTTCAAGTATTTGTAAGAAGGTGCTGAACCTTTCCAAAGCTCATATGGCGTTTTGCCAGTTACTTTGTGTGGTATTTTGTTGAGGATATAGTTTGTGGCTAGCAACGCTTCCCCCCACAGATTCTGCGGTAGCCCAGATTCCTGCAACATTGCATTCATCATCTCTTTCAGAGTTCGATTCTTTCTTTCTGCAACTCCGTTAGATTCTGGTGAATAGGGAGCAGTGGTTTGATGTATGATGCCTTTCTCCTGACAGAACGCATTAAAAGGTCCATCATACTCACCTCCTCTATCACTCCTAACCATTTTGATGGTTCTCCCCAGTTGGTTTTCAACTTCAGTTTTGTACTCCTTGAATTTTTCCAAACTTCATCTTTACTACGCAGCAAGTAGACGTAGCGGTATCTTGTACAATCATCTATGAATGTCACAAAATACTTTTTACCACCTCTAGTTTGTACATACTTCAAGTCGCACAAATCTGTGTGTATTAAGCCCAGAGGTTCAGTTGTTCTTTCGACATGAGGAGATGGTGTTTTAGTGAGTTTTGCCTGTACGCATACTTCACATTTATCTTTGTTTATTTTGCATTTCGGAATTAGGTTCAAAATCATCAGTCTTTCAGTAGACTTATAATTTTACATGTCCTAATCGTTCATACCAAATATTAGAAGACTCAACCACATAAGCAACTGGTTTCTTATTAATTAAATCATTGGAAACAGGTACATCAATTTTTCTCTGGACTGGAGATACACACATCTTA